>CM027121.1:22798358-23147251 GCA_015476505.1 Urochloa ruziziensis
GTTGGAGTCTAAGTGAATTGCCCACCTCTCCCCATCAGCTTAAATTTTGGGTTGAATTGGTTGGAGCATGCAACTCAATATGGTATCAAAGCCAGAGGTCTCGAGTTCGAATCCTGGCGGGCGCGATTAAATAAAATATTGCAGCCCACTGCCCCACCAATTTTCACGTATGCGGCCTGGCGGAGGCTGCATGTGAGGGGAGTGTTGGAGTCTAAGTGAATTGCCCACCTCTCCCCATCAGCTTAAGCTTTTGGGTTGAATTGGTTGGAGCATGCAACTCAATACACCTTTTCAGATTAACTGTATACATGGTTTTTTAATTGTCCTTAGTTGCTATTTTATCTTTTTGACAACTTTAGTACAATCTGTGATGCAGGGAATACTAATTTTCGCTTCTTGCTTCTCCTATGAATGCTCTTATGCTCACATGAACCTTCACTATTTCATTGGTGAATTTCAATACGCTTGGCCTTCAAATTATCATAGAATCTACTCGCTCACTGGTATGTGGTATCCGATGTAAGTCCACTGCTCGTGCTTATCCTATCGGTGCACTTCTGCTTGATGCAGACTTATCCTCCCTGCCTCATTGCCTATCTGGCACAAGTAACAACCCAGTTGAAGCTGATGGGGCATGATGCATCAGAAGAAGGGAAGGGGTGCTGACACGTTCTCATCGCTCAGGGAGTGCATGGTCCTTTTGGGAAAGTTGAAGCTGCTTTCCTCTGATGTTAGGTAGTTAAAGTTTTAGCTTGTGGAGCTTGCTGTGGTTAAAGCACCTGGATGTTCTGTGATCTGGTAAGCCTGGGTCAAACTTTGCTGTATCGTAGGTTATCTAGCTTGAAGCAGGTGACAACCTAGGTCTTCCTCCCCCTTATCTTTTTCGCTCTCTTTCTGGCAATGTGTGTGATGAACACAATCTGGTATTTACGTTTGCGAAATGGAGGAACGCCTTGATTTGAAAAAAAATGGCACAATTGACGTGGCAAATGGATCAAGCAATCAATTTGGATAGGAACAGTGTTTTGTAATAACAACTTCTACTTCTGAATATTTTCTGTAACTGGTAGTGCCTGATATTGAATGTTTTTGCTTTACAGGGGAGATGAGTTCCACTTCACAAAAGATCAAGGAAAAGTGGGTTGTCGATATTATGTTCTCAGTGACACTGGTGAAGTTTCTCCTGGTTATATATTGCCGAACATTCACCAATGAAATAGTGAAGGCCTATGCACAGGATCACCTTTTTATGTCATCACCAATGTTATGAGCTTGTGGCTGCACTTCTTGCTAGTTATGTTCAAGTCTGGGTTTATCTAGTTGGTGCTATTATTGTAAGTAAAACTATCAAATCTCTATTTACTTCCGTATTGTGACATAAAACTGCTATAGTAATTTTCATTCGTATATATCATACTAACCAAATCACCTGAAGATTTTAATGTGTTTTGGTTACTAACGTAGATAACATAACCACGTGATGTGCACTGTTGTAGGTGCCTAAACTAAATAACTCCAAACTCCAAAACAAAATAGTTCCTTATGAAATTTCTTCAGACAGTGACCAAATGACAGAGGAGGATTTATTTTCATAACCGACATGGTTACAACATCTTTTCGTAAGCTGCACCTTACAGTAGACTATACTGTTACTAGGACAGTTGGGCCCTTTATTACTTTAATTCTAAAAAAAGCTTAACATTAGGCACACAAAACAATAATTTTACAACTTCAAAAGAGAAAGGACATTGGGCTCCAACTTTGGATGACCAGAAATCAGGGGTAGGCATTGGCCGTACCCGGATCCAGCACCTTGACCCCCCCACCCACCGTTTTGACTGTTCCGGTGCCACCACCATTGCCATTAGCATTTGCACCTGCCTCACTTCATACCAAAACTGTAGCATAGTAGAGCAGCCAGTGCCGCTACCAGATCCTTGAGCATTGGAATCCCAAGAACCTCCTGCTTGTCTCCACCCCGCCCCCACCAGCATCGGTAGATTCTCCATAACCAGAATACGGTCTTGAGTATATGTACCTGACCCCGAACTGATCAGACCCTCCACGTAACCAGACCCACCGATTGGCTAGTTCCACCCTCCAGCACTTGCGTGGGACACCATTTGAAACCGCTCTCTCCTTCGCCAGTGCCGGACCCAGACCCTGATCGCACCATTCACATATCTGCCACCCTCCCTCCCGCGCCTGTGCCATCAGCACTAGGGTATCTAGCCACCTCACAGCATTGGCTAATCCCATGCTCATGAGGACAAGTTATCGATAGAGTTTTTTTTTTTCTTCTTCAAATTTTTTGTACTATAAATGACTGAAAGATTAATGGGTAAAAGCTAGGTCCAGTTCAATAAACTATTGTTTGAGATCTACTTAGATGTCTTGTCTCTCCTTGATCTACGCATTTATAGGGTTCTTGGACAGGGACCTTACAGATATGTAAAGTATATAACTAGAAACTTCCAAACTTAACACATGCCCCATTTCACCTGGCCTGAGAACAAAACCAAGTGTGTCTTACTTTTGCAAGGATTTTGTGCTCTCTTTGGAACATGTTTTTTTCCTTGGCTTTCTCTTGGAATATTCACGCTCATGCCATTTCATTGCTTGCATACATGCATTTGACCATTTTCTTCAGCACTGTGAAAGTACAGCTGGTAACACAACAATCAAAAGATAACAAGATCGCCCATAGTAATTGAACCCAGGCTTTATCTTTTGTTATCAGGTACTAGCAAGTGACACAACAATCAAAAGATAACGAGATTGCCCATAGTAATTAGACCTAGAGTTTATCTTTTGTTATCAGGTACTAGCATTATAGTAACAGTGAAGCTAGTAAACGGCGACCTACATTAACTCTGAATTGCTCATTTGAAGATCAGCACAGGCATCCACTGATCACCCAAACAATTCTTATTCCTCTTGCAGTGGTTGACATTGTAGAGGTGACCTCGAGGTTTTCATAACGACTTTGACAAATTCAGGCATGACTCGGTCACTATGTGCACGTGGTGATCATGATAAGGGTGACAACTCACAAGGTTAATTAATTAGTACAGTGCAAGCTGTATTAGTAGCAAAAGGAATCTTGAACCCTAAGTCTCCACTTGCACGATTGAATTGGGGAAAAGCCAGGCAGATCGTCTGGTTCACTTTTAGCCACAACATTTAACAGAGCGTTATGTCTTCCAGTCCGCTCTTAGCAGTCAGATAGTATTGTAAAAGAAAATGATTATACCGACATTGTTGGTTGCTAATGCAAGGATACTAATGTAACAAAACGTTACTACTACCTCCCTCCCAAAAAGATGTCATGGAATGCTGGGACTGAACTGCTGATTTTTTCATACATGCCTTGTTGGTTGGTTACTTGGAAATGGCACTGGGCAAGTCGATTGCATTGGTCTAAATCATTACTACGCTAGTGTCTTTGAAGGAATCAGACCAAGTTTATGTGTTCTGTTGCAGGCTTTCAAGGACGAGCATCAGTGGTGGTGTCTGGCTGGGGCTCGGAGCCTTAGCTCCTTGAGTGCTGGCCGAGTGGTTGAAGTAGGATAGGTCTCTAGTTACTAGAGTTTAAAGGTCACGGCTTGTTTCTGGTTTTCTGCATCTAAGAAACCTTTAGTGTTTTGTTTCAGCCCCTCACAGCTCGGCCAGGAGTGAGGGGGGTTTCTTTTGTACGGGGACGGGGCCAGTTTTTTCCTCTCTATTAATATAAAGATACGCAGCTCTCCTGCGTATTCGAGAAAAAAAAAATCATTACTACGCACACAGTAATGTCAACTTAACCTAAAACATTGGGCTGGTCAACGCAAGGCCCATGGGCTATAATGGGACATAGTCATTAATTTTTTTCTCTCCTTTTTTTTTAACAACTTTCTTTAGTTCACTTCAAGCCCCTGTAAAATTCCCTTTTCCTTTTTTTTAAAGCTAGTGTATTTCTACCGCAGTAGGCTTTTCCCTACTGTAGAATGGAGAGAATTGCTGTCTATTCCTCCAACCTCTAGGGTGGGCTATATACAAGAGGTACATGGGCCTCTAACTGGGCCTTTACACTATATACACCAACACTCCCCCGCAGTCTGTACAACCGGCGCAACGGTGTACAAGACTGGACAAGAAACAACACCAACACTCCCCCGCAGTCTGTACAACCGGCGCAGCGGTGTACAAGACTAGAAACAACATACATACAACACTCCCCCGCAGTCACAACTAGCCACCGACTACGTTGAGACTGGAGCGGAACTCGGAGAATGTCGTGGAGGGGAGTCCCTTGGTGAAGATGTCCGCGAACTGGAGGTGGTCGGGACATGGAGAACCCGAACCTGGCCGATGGCGACTCGATCTCGGACGAAGTGCAAGTCAATCTCCACATGCTTCGTCCGCTGATGCTGTACTGGGTTGGAGGAGAGGTACACGGCGCTGAGATTGTCGCAATAGACGAGCGTGCTCTTGGCGAGCGGGCTGTGAAGCTCCGTCAAGACCCAAGAGCTGACGCAACCAGGACGCCTCCGCAACGCCGTTAGCAACAGCCCGGTACTCCGCCTCTGCACTGGAGCTGGAGACAACCGGCTGTCGCTTAGACGACCAGGAGACGAGGTTGCCGCCGAGGAAGACGGCGTACCCGGAAGTAGAGCGACGAGTGTCAGGACAGCCAGCCCATTCAGCATTTGTGTAAACGACGAGCTCACTGGTAGGAGAGCGGTGAAGTGCCAGGCCGTAGTCAACTGTCCCACGAAGGTAGCGAAGAAGCCGCTTCAGCGCGGCAAGGTGTGGCTCCCGAGGATCATGCATGTGAAGGCAAACCTGCTGAACTGCATATGTGATGTCCGGTCTGGTGAAGGTGAGGTAGAGCAACGCACCAGCAATGCGCTGGTAAGCAGTCGGGTCGGCAACAGGAGCACCCTCAGCAGCTGAAAGCTTGGCCTGTGTGTCGACCGGAGTGGAACAAGGCTTACAGTCAGTCATCCCAGCTCGCTCCAGAATCTCAAGGGCATACTGACGCTGGTGAAGGAAGAGGCCAGAGGGGCGAGGCTCAACAGTGACACCCAGAAAGTGATGAAATTCACCAAGATCCTTCATCGCAAACTCCTGCTGTAAAGACTGAATGATGTGCTGAAGCAAGTCTGGTTAGAAGCAACCAAGATGATGTCATCAACGTAGAGGAGCAGATAAGCAGTCTCAGAGCCACAGCGGTAGACAAACAGAGAGGTGTCGGACTTGCACTCGGTGAACCCCAACGAGACAACAAACGTGGTGAAGCGAGAGTACCAAGCTCGTGGCGCCTGCTTCAGACCATACAGTGACCTGTTGAGGCGACAGACAAGATCCGGACGACTGGAGTCCACAAAACCTGCTGGCTGGCTGCAATATACTGTCTCTGTCAAGGTGCCATGTAGAAATGCATTCTTCACATCCAGCTGATGCACAGACCAAGACTGAGATAGAGCAATGGAGAGAACTGTGCGAACTGTCGCAGGCTTCACCACCGGACTGAAGGTCTCATCATAGTCGACACTAGGCCGCTGTGTGAATCCCCGAAGAACCCAGCGAGTCTTGTATCGATCCAAGGAACCATCAGTCCGACGCTTATGCGTCCAAATCCACTTCCCGGTGACCACATTGCAACCAGACGGACGCGGCACGAGGTCCCACGTCTGGTTGGCAAGAAGAGCCGCGTACTCCTCCATCGCCTGTCGCCAGTGAGGGTCGGCGAGAGCCTCACGGACAGAGAAGGGTACCGGAGAGATCCTCGGCTCGCCCCCGGATGCGGAGAGAGCCGCAGGTCGAAGAACGCCCGCCGCCCGCCGTGTCACCATGGGATGAGTGTGACCAGGATCCCGATGGAGGACATGCGGGTGGTAGGCCACCGGATCTAGACGAGCGAGGGCCCGTGCAGGGGCCGGCGGAGGAGGCGGGGAAGAAGGCACCGACGGAGGTGGGGGTGGGGACGGAGGCCGGGGCGGCAGCTGCTGTGCCGGCACTGACCGACGGTGGTAGACCCGAACGGGCTGCGCGAAGCGCGCAGGAAGGGCGTCGGGGCCGCGCGTGGCGTGGGAGAGGGCTCCGGGGCCACGCGTGGCACGGGCACGTGCAACGGCGCCAGGCAGGGGCGCAACGGAGGGCACCGGAGGCCGCGCGTGGCGCGGGCACAGGCAGCGGTGCCAGGCGGGGCGCAACGGAGGGCACCGGGGCCGCGCATGGCGCGGGAGAATCATGCCGAAAAAGGAACCACAGAAACAGCAGGTGGCTGAACCACCGGGTCAGTAAGAAACATGGAGTCCAACTCCGGTTCAGGAGTCGGGGTAGAGGAAGTGGAGTACGGGGAAATCCGACTCGTCAAACACAACAGTGTCGGGAGATGAGAACTCGGCGAGAAGTGAGGTCGAAGCAGCGGTACCCCTCTTATGGTCAGGAGATGTTAGGATAGCACGCACACCCGAAGATGGTCATAACAGGGAGGGGGTACCAAAGAGGGCGTGGTGAGGGGTGGGAGCAGGAGAAGCTAGTGGACGGAAGACGATTATGGAGATAGGTGGCAGTCTGAAGTCCTTCAGCCCAGAAACGGGGAGGGAGAGAGGCCTGGAGGAGAAGCGTGCGAACGACATCGTTCGTGGTGCGAATCATCCGCTCAGCCTTGCCGTTCTGAGCTGAGGTGTACGGACAAGACATGCGGAGCTGAACACCCCGAGAGAGAAAGAAGTCACGAGAAGTGCGGTTGTCGAACTCACGGCCATTGTCACACTGGACGGCCTTCACAGTGAGGCCGAACTGTGTGGACACCCAGGCAAAGAAGTGTAGGAGGGTAGGAAAAGTGTCAGACTTAGCTCGCATAGGAAAAGTCTAAGAGTAATGGGAGAAATCATCAACTACCACAAGATAGTACTTAAAGCCAGAAATGCTGAGTACAGGTGAAGTCCACATATCACAGTGGATAAGATCAAAAGCATGACTCGCTTGCAAAGAAGAAGAAAAAAAGGAAGCCTAACATGACGACCACACTGGCAAGCATGACAGAGGTGCTCATCAGTAGTCCTAGTACAAGGAACAACTGCACTATGACTAAGCTGAGCCAAACGTCGCGGCCGGGATGACCGAGCCGACGGTGCCATGTGGTAGACGAAGCAGTCGTGGCGAGAGCAGCTGACAAAGTGGAAGTAGTGGAACTCGCCGGTGAAGCAGCGGAAGTAGGAAGGCGAAGGGTGTAAAGCGGCCCCGTGCTATCAGATCGGAGTAGTGGACGCCGGGAAGCCAGATCCTTCACAATGAGACTAGACGAGTCAAATTCAACAGAACAAAAGTTATCAGCTGTAAATTGGCGAATAGAAAGGAGATTGTGGACCATCTGTGGAGCAACAAGAACATGAGGAAGACGAAAAGAACCAGGTGCAGTGCCCACTGATGTGACCGGAAGGCAAGACCCATTCCCGACCATGATAGAAGAGGGGCAGGAGGGGTGTGGTGGGTGCACAGAAGAAAGTATACTAGCATCCGGGGTGGTGTGGAACGAGGCACTCGAGTCGACGATCCACTCCATGCTGGTCGGCGGCGTCAGGCCCATGGTGCTGAAAGACTGAGCAAGAGCAGCGGCGTCCCAGCCACCACCCGGGTAGGTCGGAGGTGGGTAGGACTGAGCTGGTGGTGCCCACGGAAGTCCAGGCTGGTGGAGTCCAGGTCGTCAAGCACTGGGGGGGGGGGGGGGGGGGAAGGCCGGCGAACATGGCCGCAGGCTGGCCTGAAGAGTGAGCCCCCCACCCGCCCGGAAGCTGGAATGGCCACATGGAGATGCGTCCATGGGTTGGTCTAGGATAGCCAGGAGCACCACCAGGAGCGGACGACGAGGCCGAAGACGCCGGTGCTCCACCGGAGCCACCACCACGGCCCCCGAGTCCACCCACCGCTACCGGAGCCGCCACCACGGCCTCCGCGGCGACGGCGGCCACCACCACCACCACCACCACCGGAGCCACCACCACGGGCCCCCGCCACCCCCGCTCGGACCGGGGGAGCAGGCGGAGGAGCGCCCAGGAGGGAGGTGGCAGGTGGCGTCGAAGAGGCTGGTGGAGCAGCGACGAGCGCGGTGGAGGTGGACGAGGAGGACGAGCCAGGCGAGAGACCGCAGCCGATCTCGTCCAGCGAGAGGTCCTCCCAGACCTGCTGGAACGTGGGGAAGGGCCGCTGACGGGGAAGCAAAGTCCGCATGAGGTCGTAGCTGTCGTTGAGAACGCGCAGGGCGTGGAGCACCAGGGTCCGGTCGGGCACCGGGACCCCAGGGCGTGAAGGTCGTCGGCCATGCCCTTCAGCCTGCGGCAGTACTCGTCGACGGAGAGGTCGCCCTGGACGAAGTTGCGGAGCGAAGCGTCGAGGCGGAGGATGCAGTGCTCGGCGTTGCCCAGAAACTAACTCTCGAGGGTCAGCCAGGCCTGGCGAGCGGAGGTGCCTCCGGTAGTCCGGACGAGGTCCTGGAGATCCAGGGAGATGGTCCCAAAGATCCAGGACACGACGACGCTGTCGAGACACCTCCAGGAGACGTCTCGCTCCTCAGCTGGCGTGTCGAGGAGAACGTGGTCGTCCAGGGCGTAGCGGCTGAGGGCGAGGAGGACCTGGTCCCGCCAGCGCCTGTAGGCAGTGGACGCTCGGTCCAGGACGACGGAGACCAGAGCGCGGATGTTCTGGACGCCGGCAGCCTGAAGGTGGAGGTGGGCGACGACCGGATCGGTCGGGTCGGGGCGGGAAGCAGAACCCGTGGGCGGCGTAGAAGCAGCGGGCGGCGCCTGGTGGGAGGAAGTGGCGCCGGTGTCGGTGACGACGGGCTGCTTCCCAACGGAGATGGCGGAGAGGTACCGCTCCGCCTCCGCGACCTGGCATGCGAGGACATCCGCTGCGGTGCGCTCGCGCTCCCAAGCGAGGGCAGCAGCACGGACACGCTCCTCAGCAGCAGCAGCCTCGGTCTTCGCCGCGAGGAGGGCAGATGCGAGAGCAGCCTAAACCGACGTGGGGGCGACGGCGGCGTCGGCAGACGGGCAGCCCAGGCCCTGGCCCAGGCCCAGACTGGCCAGCCCGTTCTGGCCTAGCCCGGTCTGGCCCAGGTCAGGCCCGAAGCCACCCAGGCCAGATCGGCCTCCCCTGCTGTCGGGATCGAGCGGAACAGCAGGGGAGGGGGCCTAGGCGAGCGGGGCGGCGACGGCAGCCGGCGGCGGCCGCCGGCGCCGGCATCCCGAGGCCGGCGGCGATGGCGGCGGCCACGGCCGCGGGAGGAGGGCGACGGGAGGAGCGGCGCCTCCGACCAGCGGCGGCGCGCCCTGCGGCGACGGCTACGCGCCCGGCGGCTGCTGCCCGCCAGCGGCCGGCGACGGGGTCGGAGCCGCGGCGTGGACGGCGCGAATCGGAGCAGCACGCGGGTCGGGGCGGCGCGGATCGGAACTGGAAGGTAGGGGAGGGAAAGAGGAGAGGGCGGAAGCCCGGCGGCAGCGGCGGCGGCGGGAAGGGGTTGGGATGGATGGGGAAGAGAGGAGGAGAGGAAACCCTAGCCTGATACCATGTAGAATGGAGAGAATTGCTGTCTATTCCTCCAACCTCTAGGGTGGGCTATATACAAGAGGTACATGGGCCTCTAACTGGGCCTTTACACTATATACACCAACACCTACTGTTCCTCCTAAAAAGGAAGGAAAAAGATGAAATGTTTGAAGTTATCTCCCATATTCTTTTGCAGCTTGCTATCTACACGATCAGGACATGGTCGATACGGTTCTGGAAAACGTCCACTCCCTCTAGTCGGCCAGTCAGCAACATATCCATCAGAGTGGCTGTTATAGGTGCTGGTTCGCCAAACCTAACACACCCCCTCCTCCTTTATCCGGGCTTGGGACCGGCTATGTTGAGACGACTCAGGAAAGTCTTCCAGTCAACACAGGCGGAGTTCTAGTCGGCCAGTCAGCACCACCTGAATTTCTCCAGAAGCTCACCTACCTGTGCCGGAACCACAACAAGGCTGTGAGGCACATCGACATGGTGCGGGCGTACACCTTTGGTCCCCTCTACTTTGTGGAGGTGGATATCGTCCTTCCCTGCTCCGTGCCCCTGCGAGAGGCCCATGACATCGGCGAGGCCCTGCAAGAGAAGCTGAGAAGCTGGAGTGCCTTCCTGGGATCGAGCGGGCCTTCATACATCTCGACTACGAGTTCATCCACCAGCCCGAGAATGCTCGGTTGCATGACACTAGCTGACTGAAATCTGGTGTGGTTCAGAACGACCCGAAACTAATGGGATCATCACAGCTTGAGAATCCTGTTTTGGGCACCGAGGCAGATTGCACATGACTACGTGAGTATGTGACAGCATTCTATGATTATGTTGTGCATATTTTATTTGATTGCCTGCTGAGCTGTAGCAGGAAGTTACTAGTGGTGGTGGGTAATTTACTACAGAGAGTCGATAGCCATTGTATACACGCTGTATACGTATATGAATCTTGTGCCGAAAGTTATTATTACTGCATCTTCACTTCTTCAGTACATGCAATTTTAGATTCATGTATGCTGCCTGATCCTCCGAGCCTTGCTTTGTCATCAATTCAGAGAATCATACAGGGCATGGCAATCAGCAATGGCCATTCTGCAAATATTTGTCATGACTTCTGTTTGTGCCTGTATTAGACTTGACTGTTGATTTTTCTTTAGCGTTTTATAGAAGCCAGATGAACTGTGAGTCACACCAAAAGAACTAACATTGCATATACATGTTTTTGAAATGATTTTGATTCCTATTACACCACCAATATTGATTGTTTCGCTCCAGGGAGATGAATTCTGCTTGACAAAAAAGCAGGAAACGTGAGTTGTGGACCTTATGCTCTCAGTGACACTGGTTAGCTTCTCCTGGCCAAACATTGCTGCTCATTCACCAATATAACTGTGAAGGCCTATGCATAGGATCACTTTTTTGACATCATCACTACCGTTATGGGGCTTGTGGCAGCATTTCTTGCCAGCTAGGTCCAAGGCTGGATTGACCCAGTTTGTGCTATCATTGTAAGTAAAAATAATCTGATCTCTATTTACTTTTGTAATATGCCATGAACTACTCTAGTACTTCCATTGATGTTAGATTACAATAAACGAGTCACTTAGAGCCTTTACTGTAGGTAGCATGCAACTTTATGATAAGCATGGTGTAGGCATGTGAACTTAATAACTCCCAAGACAAAACAGTTCCTAATGAAATTTCTCCAGACACAGTATTAGAGGTACCCCTCTATTTTAAATATATGATGTTTATGAGAAGCGAAGTTTACTCTTTTTTTTTGATCATTTACCAATTAGCTTGTCGTAAACATCATATATTTTAAAACGGATGGAGTAGAGCACAACCATGTGATGTCCTGGGTGTAGGCATCTAAATAACTCCAATACATCCTCATGGAATTTCTGTAGATACAGTGACAAAACGGAAAACAAAGGAGTAATTATTTATTGATAAACTAACATGGTTACAACTTAAATAAGATTGCTACAGTCGGGCCCTTTATTAATTTGATTCTAACAATAGTATAACACAAGTACAAAGAAACCAAAACAATCCCACAACTTCAAACAAGGACGATGGGCACCAACGTTAGATTTAGTTGATACAGAAATCAGGGATTGGCATTGCCGTAACCTGATCCAGCACCTGAACCACCCCCACCCCCACCGTTTTGACTGCTCCCGGTGCCACCACCATTGCCATTAGCATTTGCACCTGCATAACTAGGTCCATACCAATAATTGTTAGAATAGCTAGAGCCCGATCCAGTGCCACTACCGGATCCCTGTGCACTAGATCCCGAGTAACCTCCAGCTTGTCCTCCACCACCACCACCACCAGTACCACCAGCATTGGCAGATTCTCCATAACCAGAATACGGTCCTTGAGTATATGTACCTGACCCTGAACCTGACCCAGACCCTCCACCGTAACCAGACCCACCGTATTGGCTAGTTCCACCACCTCCTCCACCCCCTCCAGCACTTGCGTGGACACCATCTGAACCGCTCTGACCTTCGCCAGTGCCGGACCCAGACCCTGATCCTGCACCATTCACATATCCCCCTCCCCCTCCCCCTCCCGTGCCTGTGCCATCAGCACTAGAGTATCTAGCCACCCTCACAGCATTGGCTAACCCCATGCTCATGAGGACAATGAAACCCAGTGCTATTAGCTTGGTGCCTGCCATTGTGAGCTACGACTAGTGAGTATGGGTTGTGATTGTGATGAGTTCCAACCGAAGGCTGCATGTGTATTTATAGTGCTTGAGGCAATGCAATGGTTCTTTATCTTAATGGCATGCATACGGTAGTGTGTTCCTATAGGAGACCAAGTGGAGGCTTTCAATGGCCACTGGAATTAATGGAGCCTCTTGACTTGACCATTAACCACAAGTATCGAAGTTGTTGCAATTTATGACTTGTCTTCACGCTAGTACTTGGTATGCTTCCTCTGTGGATGCTCTGCCAAGTCCTAGGCTCATAGCTTCTTAGAAGTCATCTCCGTGGATTATCATTGGTGCAGGGGTTTAGCATTTTATATGATCATCTATTGGTATCTAGAAGGCGCATTGAAACTAAAACTAATTGTTTGCTCTGTTTTAAGTAGGCAGCTTATTTGTATTCTTCGTCTCAATGGTGAACTTATTCGTACAGTTATGTCTGCTTTTGATACTTGCCACTGCTACTAAATATGTGAAAGCTTTTGGTGACTGAACTTCTTTGTATAACAGTTGAGAGAGAGTTCAGGTCCACAACCTGATTCTTGGAATTTACTTGAAATGTTGTCTGTCCTTAATGTGTGCAAATATCTGTAGGGTTCTTGGACAAGGACAATACTGAACTGACAAGGATATTACTAGTAACTTCCTATCTGCAACAAATACTCCAATTTTTTTTTTGACGAAACAGTAGGGAAGGTCCCTACTGACTCTTTTTTCATTAAAAGAATAGATATTTACAGGGTACAAAATGTCTTACACTGTAGATCATACGCCTCTTCAGAACATGGACATTTTTATTGACTTCTACATGAGATAAATTGTCTTGGGTGAGATACCTGCAAATTCATGTGTGCTACAATAGACAGACTCCATATATGAATACACATGACTTTGCATGGCTCACATATACGTTTGACCACACTCTCCAGCACTCTGAAACGTGAACAACTGGTGGCATGACAATCCAGATATAATGAGATCACCCGCTATAATCAAACCCAGGGTTTATTTTTATTAGTAATCAGGCATTAGTATTATAATAACAGCATAGCTAGTAAACGACTACCCACATTAACTCGTAACTGCATGTTTGAAGATCCACACAGCGCAGGCATCCGCTGATCACCCGAACAATTCTATTCCTCTTGCAGTGGTTGACATTGCAGAGGTGACCTCGAGGTTTTCATAACGACTTTGACAAAGTCAGATGTGGACTTAAGAACTATATGCATGTGGGAATCCTGATAAGGTAGGCACCTTACCAGGTTAATTAATTAGTAGCAAACGAGATTTTGAACCCTGTGTATCCACTTGCAGTAGTTGAATTTTGATCAAAGTGGACACAAGGCAGGCAGATTGTCTGGTTTACCCTATCAGCAACACTTAATATAGTGTTACGTCTGTCAGCCTCCCTCTTAGCCGTCAGATAGTCTATACTATAAGGATCCAAAACAATTGGTGAAAAACTGCTTTTCTAAAACCTCCCGTACCCCTCACAGCGTCCCCACTTGACAGGGTTCCGCCTAAACCCACCTAAAATGTTTGGGCATCAACCAATTCAAATGAAGGCCATCTGGGCGTCCGTGGCCGATCCAACGCATGAGGGATAGTTTAGGCGGCATTATTTGAGGAAAACCGAAAAATTTCACTCACCACCGCCCAATCTACCCGCCCCCTGCACCCACCGCGCCATAGATGGAATTGTTAGGTGATTTACCGCGCCATAGATGCAATTGTTAGGTGAAATCGTTCTTTCCATAAACTTTATTTCCATAACAGCCACAATACATCATATCGATTACTTATCATAGTCGTGGGCGTCCAGGTTCATCTCCTTAGCCCTCCTGCCCCCTATATAAGGCGCCCCTCCTTATTCTCAAAGCACACAATCTCTCCCTTCATTCTAATCATCTATTCAAGACTACTGATTTCTTTGCAAGGGCGTCGGCGTCGAGCGCGGCGCAAGGGTGGCCACGACGCTCGTCGTGTCCAAGCTCGCCAGGTACAAGCGGAACGTGCTCCGCGTTGTGACGGTGTCCGGTGCCGTCGAGTGCGTGGCGTCGTTGCTCCACGACACCGGCGACGAGGAGAGCAACCTTCTCGGCCTCCCCGTCATCAAAAAGCTGGCTGCGGTGCCGAGTTGCTCATGGATACATGTATCGTCCAATATTTTCCTTCTGTTTCCGCCGGAGGCCCAAGCTTTCGATGTATGAATATATAATTTTTAATATGAGATGCTATTGAATAATTTTAATATGCGATCTAAAGGCAATCCGAGTGCTTTTCAAGGCAATCCGAGTAGTTTACAAGTCATACGACTAATTTCCATATCGAGAAGAGTCCTTGCAGTACTCTACTCTTGTTCTTCACGCCTGGTACGACTCTGTCTGGAGAGGACATATATACTTTCAATGTTCGAGTAAGCCAATCGAGTGCGTTTTCGAGTTCTTGATCAGTCTTGGACGGCGGGCAGGGTTACAAGGTTGGTTTCGAGTAGAATCCTAACCAATTACTACTCGGAGAGTGCTTTTCAAGGCAATCCGAGTAGTTTACAAGTCATACGACTAATTTCCATATCGAGAAGAGTCCTTGCAGTACTCTACTCTTGTTCTTCACGCCTGGTACGACTCTGTCTGGAGAGGACATATATACTTTCAATGTTCGAGTAAGCCAATCGAGTGCGTTTTCGAGTTCTTGATCAGTCTTGGACGGCGGGCAGGGTTACGAGGTTGGTTTCGAGTAGAATCCTAACCAATTACTACTCGGAGAGTGCTTTTTCCTCTTGAGAGGGTCCCTGCCCAGCCTTATATTCACGGCGGGCAGGAGGTTGGTTTCGAGTAGAATCCTAACCAATTACTACTCGGACAGTGCTTTTCAAGGCAATCCGAGTAGTTTACAAGTCATACGACTAATTTCCATATCGAGAAGAGTCCTTGCAGTACTCTACTCTTGTTCTTCACGCCTGGTACGACTCTGTCTGGAGAGAATCCATGTGTCCCTTATATTCACGGCGGACAGGGTTACAAGGTTGGTTTCGAGTTGAATCCTAACCAATTACTACTCGGAGAGTGCTTCTCAAGGCAATCCGAATAGTTTACAAGTCATACGACTAATTTCCATATCGAGAAGAGTCCTTGCAGTACTCTACTCTTGTTCTTCACGCCTGGTATCGTCAACCGAGTGCTTGCCAAGCCAATCGAGTGCTTTTTCGAGTTCTTGATCAGTCTTGGACAGGTCTTGGTTGTCACGAGGCTATAAGGTGCTTAAGCCCCGTTTATTCTGATTAAATCAGTAGTCTTCAAAATATTATATGGAGTGGTTGAGGGTCCACAGAATCTTGAATCTTCATCTTGTTCTTGAAATGTGCAATTTTACACGGCCAGCTACGTTTCCTTTTACACGACTCTGTCTGGAGAGGACATATATACTTTCAATGTTCGAGTAAGCCAATCGAGTGCGTTTTCGAGTTCTTGATCAGTCTTGGACAGCGGGCAGGGTTACAAGGTTGGTTTCGAGTAGAATCCTAACCAATTACTACTCGGAGAGTGCTTTTTCCTCTTGAGAGGGTCCCTGCCCAGCCTTATATTCACGGCGGGCAGGAGGTTGGTTTCGAGTAGAATCCTAACCAATTACTACTCGGAGAGTGCTTTTCAAGGCAATCCGAGTAGTTTACAAGTCATACGACTAATTTCCATATCGAGAAGAGTCCTTGCAGTACTCTACTCTTGTTCTTCACGCCTGGTACGACTCTGTCTGGAGAGAATCCATGTGTCCCTTATATTCACGGCGGGCAGGGTTACAAGGTTGGTTTCGAGTAGAATCCTAACCAATTACTACTCGGAGAGTGCTTCTCAAGGCAATCCGAGTAGTTTACAAGTCATACGACTAATTTCCATATCGAGAAGAGTCCTTGCAGTACTCTACTCTTGTTCTTCACGCCTGGTATCGTCAGCCGAGTGCTTGCCAAGCCATTCGAGTGCTTTTTCGAGTTCTTGATCAGTCTTGGACAGGTCTTGGTTGTCACGAGGCCATAAGGTGCTTAAGCCCCGTTTATTCTGATTAAATCAGTAGTCTTCAAAATATTATATGCAGTGGTTGAGGGTCCACAGAATCTTGAATCTTCATCTTGTACTTGAAATGTGCAATTTTACACGGCCAGCTACGTTTCCTTTTACACGACTCTGTCTGGAGAGGATATATATACTTTCAATGTTCGAGTAAGCCAATCGAGTGCGTTTTCGAGTTCTTGATCAGTCTTGGACGGCGGGCAGGGTTACAAGGTTGGTTTCGAGTAGAATCCTAACCAATTACTACTCGGAGAGTGCTTTTTCCTCTTGAGAGGGTCCCTGCCCAGCCTTATATTCACGGCGGGCAGGGTTACAAGGTTGGTTCGAGTAGAATCCTAACCAATTACTACTCGGAGAGTGCTTTTCAAGGCAATCCGAGTAGTTTACAAGTCATACGACTAATTTCCATATCGAGAAGAGTCCTTGCAGTACTCTACTCTTGTTCTTCACGCCTGGTACGACTCTGTCTAGAGAGAATCCATGTGTCCCTTATATTCACGGCGGGCAGGGTTACAAGGTTGGTTTCTTGTAGAATCCTAACCAATTTATACTCGGAGAGTGCTTTTCAAGGCAATCCGAATAGTTTACAAGTCATATCGAGAAGAGTCCTTGCAGTACTCTACTCTTGTTCTTCACGCCGGGTACGACTCTGTCTGGAGAGAATCCATGCGTCCCTGTGGGCCCATGGTTGTACCTCCAACAAGCCCCCAAGCGCTTCATCGTCGAGTATCGTCAATCGAGTGCTTGCCAAGCCAATCGAGTGCTTTTTCGAGTTCTTGATCAGTCTTGGACAGGTCTTGGTTGTCACGAGGCCATGAGGTGCTTAAGCCCCGTTTATTCTGATTAAATCAGTAGTCTTGAAAATATTATATGGAGTGGTTGAGGGTCCACAGAATCTTGAATCTTTATCTTGTTCTTGAAATGTGCAATTTTACACGGCCAGCTACGTTTCCTTTTACACGACTCTGTCTGGAGAGGACATATATACTTTCAATGTTCGAGTAAGCCAATCGAGTGCGTTTTCGAATTCTTGATCAGTCTTGGACAGCGGGCAGGGTTACAAGGTTGGTTTCGAGTAGAATCCTAACCAATTACTACTCGGAGAGTGCTTTTTCCTCTTGAGAGGGTCCCTGCCTAGCCTTATATTCACGGCGGGCAGGAGGTTGGTTTCGAGTAGAATCCTAACCAATTACTACTCGGAGAGTGCTTTTCAAGGCAATCCGAGTAGTTTACAAGTCATAAGACTAATTCCATATCGAAAAGAGTCCTTGGAGTACTCTACTCTTGTTCTTCATGCCTGGTACGACTCTGTCTGGAGAGAATCCATGTGTCCCTTATATTCACGGCGGGCAGGGTTACAAGGTTGGTTTCGAGTAGAATCCTAACCAATTACTACTCGGAGAGTGCTTCTCAAGGCAATCCGAGTAGTTTACAAGTCATACGACTAATTTCCATATCGAGAAGAGTCCTTGCAGTACTCTACTCTTGTTCTTCACGCCTGGTATCGTCAATCGAGTGCTTGCCAAGCCAATCGAGTGCTTTTTCGAGTTCTTGATCAGTCTTGGACAGGTCTTGGTTGTCACGAGGCCATAAGGTGCTTGAGCCCCATTTATTCTGATTAAATCAGTAGTCTTCAAAATATTATATGGAGTGGTTGAGGGTCCACAGAATCTTGAATCTTCATCTTGTTCTTGAAATGTGCAATTTTACACGGCCAGCTACGTTTCCTTTTACACGGCCATCAAAGTTTCCTATCAACGTACTCCTTGCATGAAATACACAGCTAGCAAAGTTTCCTTTTACAAGGCCAGCAAAGTTTTCCTTTGAATTAGCTCCTTGCATGAAATTACACCTTTCCACAAAAAACATTCACGACTTCGGTTCCTCTTGAGAGGGTCCCTGCCCAGCCTTATATTCACGGCGGGCAGGGTTACAAGGTTGGTTTCGAGTAGAATCCTAACCAATTACTACTCGGACAGTGCTTTTCAAGGCAATCTGAGTAGTTTACAAGTCATACGACTAATTTCCATATCGAGAAGAGTCCTTGCAGTACTCTACTCTTGTTCTTCACGCCTGGTACGACTCTGTCTAGAGAGAATCCATGTGTCCCTTATATTCACGGCGGGCAGGGTTACAAGGTTGGTTTCTTGTAGAATCCTAACCAATTTATACTCGGAGAGTGCTTTTCAAGGCAATCCGAATAGTTTACAAGTCATATCGAGAAGAGTCCTTGCAGTACTCTACTCTTGTTCTTCACGCCGGGTACGACTCTGTCTGGAGAGAATCCATGCGTCCCTGTGGGCCCATGGTTGTACCTCCAACAAGCCCCCAAGCGCTTCATCGTCGAGTATCGTCAATCGAGTGCTTGCCAAGCCAATCGAGTGCTTTTTCGAGTTCTTGATCAGTCTTGGACAGGTCTTGGTTGTCACGAGGCCATGAGGTGCTTAAGCCCCGTTTATTCTGATTAAATCAGTAGTCTTCAAAATATTATATGGAGTGGTTGAGGGTCCACAGAATCTTGAATCTTCATCTTGTTCTTGAAATGTGCAATTTTACACGGCCAGCTACGTTTCCTTTTACACAGGCCAGCAAAGTTTCCTATCAACGTACTCCTTGCATGAAATACACGGCCAGCAAAGTTTCCTTTTACAAGGTCAGCAAAGTTTCATTTGAATTAGCTCCTTGCATGAAATTACACCTTTCCACAAAACACATTCACGACTTCGGTTCCTCTTGAGAGGGTCCCTGCCCAGCCTTATATTCACGGCGGGCAGGGTTACAAGGTTGGTTTCGAGTAGAATCCTAACCAATTACTACTCGGAGAGTGCTTTTCAAGGCAATCCGAGTAGTTTACAAGTCATACGACTAATTTCCATATCGAGAAGAGTCCTTGTAGTACTCTACTCTTGTTCTTCACGCCTGGTACGACTCTGTCTGGAGAGAATCCATGTGTCCCTTATATTCACGGCGGGCAGGGTTACAAGGTTGGTTTCGAGTAGAATCCTAACCAATTACTACTCGGAGAGTGCTTTTCAAGGCAATCCGAGTAGTTTACAAGTCATACGACTAATTTCCATATCGAGAAGAGTCCTTGCAGTACTCTACTCTTGTTCTTCACGCCTGGTACAACTCTGTCTGGAGAGAATCCATGTGTCCCTTATATTCACGGCGGGCAGGGTTACAAGGTTGGTTTCGAGTAGAATCCTAACCAATTACTACTCGGAGAGTGCTTTTCAAGGCAATCCGAGTAGTTTACAAGTCATACGACTAATTTCCATATCGAGAAGAGTCCTTGCAGTACTCTACTCTTGTTCTTCACGCTGGTACGACTCTGTCTGGAGAGAATCCATGTGTCCCTTATATTCACGGCGGGCAAGGTTACAAGGTTGGTTTCGAGTAGAATCCTAACCAATTACTACTCGGAGAGTGCTTTTCAAGGCAATCCGAGTAGTTTACAAGTCATACGACTAATTTCCATATCGAGAAGAGTCCTTGCAGTACTCCATTGATGAATTCCATTGATCATGAGGCGCCCGAAAAGTCATCCAAACCACTCTTGCAGTGTATTCAGGAAGCCCCCGGCAAGTTGTACTCATTTGGCGAGTTATACTTCAAAGCACTTGATAACTGGTACTTGAAGATCACTACTCATACTGTGGAGTAGACTCTAGAGTACTTTCAAATAAGTACTCAGAGATTTGAAATCACTACTCGCCTTGTGGAGTAGACTCTGTAGTACTTTCAAATAAGTACTCAGAGATTTGAAGTTACTACTCGCCTTGTGGAGTAGACTCTGTAGTACTTTCAAATGAGTACTCCGAGATTTGAAGTTACTACTCGCCTTGTGGAGTAGACTCTGTAGTACTTTCAAATAAGTACTCAGAGGTTTGAAGTTAATACTTGCCTTGTGGAGTAGACTCTGTAGTACTTTCAAATAAGTACTCATAGATTTTGAAATCACTACTCTTATTATGGAGTAGACTCTGTAGTACTTTCAAATAAGTACTCAGAGATTTTGAAAACACTACTCTTATTATGGAGTAGACTCTGTAGTACTTTCAAATAAGTACTCAAAGATTTGAAATCACTACTCTTCTTGCCGAGTAGACTCTGTAGTACTTTCAAATAAGTACTCAAAGATTTGAAATTACCACCCCGTCCTGTCACCGGCCGCCGCCGAGCACCATCACACCGATCACCGGCCATCCCATTCTCGAGGTCGTCACCGCAGCGCCACCTCGTCCCATCACCGGCCGCGCCGCGGATCGCCAGCCATCCCATCCCCGAAGTCGTCGCCACCCAATCCCGCGACGGGAGCCTGCAACCACTAGCACCACCCCGACCCGTCACCGGCCGCTGCCGAGCATGATCACGCCGAACGTCATTCATCCCATCCTCACGTCGTATCCGCCGGCTAAGCTCTGTCCATCACAGCCAAGTGACGTTGCCACCTTTGGTCGGGTTCAACCTTCCGCCGCGTGTTGGTTGAACGGCAGGGAAGGGAGACGACAAAATTTTGATGTCAAATTTTACATCTTACTCTTATAATGCCTACAACGTCAGATTTTATGATGATTGAACGCTCTAGATTAATATAAAGAGTTCATGTTGACTACATCTCTAATTTAGTAATTTTTTAAAACACGTGCCTGTGGCACGTGCCCTTTTGCTAGTATTGTAAAAGAAGATGCATGTAACACATCATTGCTTATGTAACAAAACTTTACTAGTAACTCCCTTCCGACGTAGATATAATCTTGGATCAGTCCCCTCTTAGCCATCAGATAGTATTTTAAAAGAAATTGCCAAGTAGATATAATCTTGGAATGCTGGGATTCTTCTTCTAGTTTTTTGTCCCCATCCATGCATTGTTGGTTGCTTAATTACTATGAAATTACACTGTACAAATTGAGTTCATTGGTCTAAGTCAATTGCTACACACAGTATTTACAACTTAACATATAACGTTGGGCTGATCAATGTGAGATCCATGGGCCAGTGACCCATAGTTGGCCTGCTATGATGCAAATGGCATAGTGCACGCCAGATTGATTTCAGGATCAATTTGATCACAGGTTCTCTTTTCTGGATTTAGAAACAAGAATTGGTAAATGAATAGGTGGATGGTAGAAACAGGGGCTATCTGCCTTGAGAACTGTAACAAATAAAAGATGACATGTTACATTTGGAAGTAACGAAAATAGTTGACTCAACTGCTCTCCTTGGAAGAAAGGATTTTCTGATGTCATTCTACTTCAGGGTCATAGGAGTCCTTAAATAGAAATGGCTCAATCTGCCTGGTTAATTTTGCTCTCCTTTTCGTACAGCTTCTGTTTTAGGCGGCTTTAAACCCCTATACACCAGCCCGAGCACACCCAGTCGCATGACACATAGCTGACTGAAATCCAGTGCGGCTTGCAGAACTTCAGAGTGATCGGAGACTAGAGGGATCAGCACAGCGTGAGAACCTGGGGCTTGGAGCAATCTGTTTTTGGCGCCAAGGCAGATTGAACGTGAGTACGAGTATGACATGACAGCAGGCTGGAATTATGCTTGTGCAGGATTGCTTGCTGAGATTTAGCAGGAAGTTACTAATGGTGGGTAGTCTACTTACAGAGAGTCGATGGGCTCTGTACGCATATATGAATCTTGTGCCTTACTGCCTTAACTTATCATTACTCCTTTTTCTGTGCTTGCAATTTTGGATTCGTATTATCGTGTAACGCTGCCTGATCATCCGAGCCTTGTTCTGTCATCATTCCAGAGAAACGTACAGGGCACAGCAATCAACCAGGCGATTCTGATTGACACTTGTCACTCTTGTTCTAATTTGAAACGTGGATCAGGTCATAACTCCACTAGTGGATTTGACTGTCACAAGTGTTACACCTATAGCAATTCAAAGTAAATCCACCGTGCTGGGAAATTATCAATTAGCAGAGCTTCCATAAGACGCGACATATATTATCAGAATATCCTATCTCACTTTTAAGTGCTTCTGCAAGGGGGAAAAAATCCTGTTCTTCATCAGGGAAGATTACCGTAGCAGATGTGTCAGTTAGTCTGTATGCAAAATTGTACTAGACTCTTCCCCTGCCTGTTTGACGTACTTCTGTTCATATGTGCATCAAATTTGACTGTTGATATTTCTATAGTGCTTTATAGAAGTCAGATGAACTGTGAGTCACAGCAAAAGAACTAACGTCTCATATTTGAAATGTTTTTGGTTCCTAGTACACCACCAATATTGATTATTTTTGCTCCAGGGAGATGAATTCTGCTTGACAAAAAAGAGCAGGAAATGTGGGTAGTGGACATTATGCTCTCAGTGACATTGGTGAAGCTTCTCCTGGTCATATGTTGCCGCTCATTCACCAATGTAATTGTGAAGGCCTATGCACAGGATCACCTTTTTACATCATCACTGACGTTATTGGGCTTGTGGCAGCAATTCTTGCCAAATAGGTTCAAGGCTTGATCAACTCAGTTGGTGCTATCATTGTAAGTAAAAATAGTCCAATCACTATTTACTTCTGTAATATGCCATGAACTACTCTAGTACTTCCATTGATGTTAGATTACAGTAACCGGATCACTTAGAGCCTTAATGTTAGTCTTTATTAGTACTGTAGGTAGAACACAACCATGTGATGACTGCTGAGCATGATGTAGGCATCTGAACTTGATAACTCGCAAGACAAAACATCTCCTCATGAAATTTCTCCAGATGCAGCGACAAATTAACAGTAGTGCATCTTATCATAACTTGTACTTAAATTAGGCTGCTACATTTACTAGAACAATTGTGGAGTTTGGCTGGGACTCAAGGAATTTCTCACCTCCTCGCCCTTGTGCCCTTACAAGATTAGCTGGTGTTTCTTGTCTAGGCTGGTCATGTTTTTTAGTGAAAAGGTGATTGCATCTGTGTGAGTTTTAGTTTTTGTACAGGTTCCCTCTGGTTCTTGGGGGTTTCTAAACCCTTTTTATTCTTAATATATTGATACACAGTTCTCTTGCGTGCCAGAGAGACTTTTTTACTAGAACAGTTGGGCCCTTTATTAGTTTGATTCTTACAAAGCATAACACAAGTACATAGAAACCAAAATAATCCCACAACTTCAACGAGAAAGGAGGATGGGCTCCAACTTTAGATTGAGTTGATACAGAAATCAGGGGT
This sequence comes from Urochloa ruziziensis, assembly GCA_015476505.1. NCBI lineage: Eukaryota > Viridiplantae > Streptophyta > Magnoliopsida > Poales > Poaceae > Urochloa > Urochloa ruziziensis. The sequence continues at coordinate 22,821,871 of CM027121.1, forward strand.
TGGCATTGCCATAACCTGATCCAGCACCTGAACCACCCCCACCCCCACCGTTTTGACTGCTCCCGGTGCCACCACCATTGCCATTAGCATTTGCACCTGCATAACTAGGTCCATACCAATACCTGTTAGAATAGCTAGAGCCAGATCCAGTGCCACTACCGGATCCCTGTGCACTAGATCCCGAGTAACCTCCAGCTTGTCCACCACCACCACCACCACCAGTACCACCAGCATTGGCAGATTCTCCATAACCAGAATACGGTCCTTGAGTATATGTACCTGACCCTGAACCTGACCCAGACCCTCCACCGTAACCAGACCCACCGTATTGGCTAGTTCCACCACCTCCTCCACCCCCTCCAGCACTTGCGTGGACACCATCTGAACCGCTCTGACCTTCGCCAGTGCCGGATCCAGACCCTGATCCTGCACCATTCACATATCCCCCTCCCCCTCCCCCTCCCGTGCCTGTGCCATCAGCACTAGAGTATCTAGCCACCCTCACAGCATTGGCTAACCCCATGCTCATGAGGACAATGAAACCCAGTGCTATTAGCTTGGTGCCTGCCATTGTGAGCTACGACTAGTGAGTATGGGTTGTGGTGAGTTCAAAGTGATGGCTGCATGGGTATTTATAGCCCTTGAGGCCATGTAGTGGTTCTTTATCTTCGTAGCATGGACTTTATCGTGTAGTTAGGGGTGTTCCCATAGACGACCAAGTGAAGGCTTTTAAAGGCCACTGGAATTAATGGAGCTTCTTGACTTGACCATTAACCACATGCAAGTAGCAAAGTGGTTGCAACTTAGAACTTGTCCTTCATGCTAGTACTTGGCACAATGTTTTTGCATTTCAAATGATCATTGGTGTTTAAAAGGCTCATTGAAACTAAGCCTAACTGGTTGGTCCGTTCTATGTAGGCAGTTTATTTGTATTCTTCGTCTCAATGGTGAAGTGATCCATAGAAGTTTTAACCCTTTTGTTGTACTTGTCACTGGTACTTAATATGTGAAAGGTTTTTTGTGACAGAACTGCTTTGTCTAATAGTTGAAAGTTGGCTCCTGGTCCGTAAACTGTTGCCTGGACAAGTACTTACTATACTGAACTGATAGGGACATTACTTGTAACTTTCAGTCTTTAACAAATATACTCAAATTTCAACTGACCTGAGAACAAAGTGTCTTACTTTTAATGATTATACTTATAGGTACCCTTTGGAACATGTTTTTTTCTTGATTTCTAAATGAGATAAATTGTTTTTGGTGAAGTACCTGCAAAAAATTCATGTGTGTTACAGTAAACTCATATGTGCATCCTCATACCCTTGTCTTGATTACATATATATGGCTTCATTATGGCCAAGCGCCCCCCCCCCCCCCCCCCCCCCCCCCCCCCCCCCGGACATAGTTTTTCCTTGTTTTGAACAGATACATTGTTTAGGGTGAAGTATCTGCAAAAAAAATCATGTGTGTTACAATAAAATCATATATGCACGGGTCAATAACCTTGGCATTGAACACCCCCCCCCCCCCCCCCCCCCCTCCCCCGCGAAGCAGTATGCTATCTGATTGGACCCCTCAGTTTCTCTGCAAGCTCCGGCACTGTAAAACATGAACAGGGGGGTCAAAAGATGATCATATCGCCGGTAAACCCAGGGCTAATTTTTTTTTTGTTATCAGGCATTAGTATTATACTGACAGCTGCATTTATTAAATCTTAACTGCATGCTTGAAGATCAATACAGGCATCCACTGTTCACCAGAACAATTCTATTCCTCTTGCAGTGGTTGACATTGCAGAGGTGACCTCGAGGTTTTCATAACGACTTTGACAAAGTCAGATGTGGACATAAGAACTATACACATGTGGTGATCATGATGAGATACGTGGCTTACAAGGTTTTAGTACTGTGCAAGCTGCATTAATAGCAAAAGAAATTTTAAACCCTAAGTATCCACTTGCAGTCGTAGTTGGATTGAAGTGGACGTAAGGCAAGCAGATCGTCTGGTGCACCATAGAAACATCATTTAACAGAGTGTTTATGTCTTCAAGTCCCCTCATAGCCGTCCGATAGCATTGTAAAAGAAAATGATTTACCATCATCCGTTGCGTTCGCTTGGCAGGACTGGGCTGAAGGCTGATTCAATAGTATTCTATGAGGAAAATAATCTGTTGGGCAGGGCTGATAAGCCAAGCGAACAAAGCGATCATTTCTAACATACCTTCCTTCTGAATTAGATGTCGTCTTTGAATGCTAGGATGTGCTTCTAATATTTTTAAGCATGCCTTGTTAGTTGCTTAGTTACTTTGAAATGACACTGGGCGAGTTGATACCTTTGGTCTAAATCAATTGCTATAACACAGTATTTTTTTTAGGAAAAGCCAGTCTTAACTAAATAAATGTCCTTATTGAAAGAATTACATACACCTTCAGGCGGAGCTCTCAGTCACACATGCCGGCCTGGTTCACTATCCAAAAAGCTCCTTGCCATGTGTCGGTATTGGAGTTTATGCCTTCATGAACGAGCTTGGCAGTTTGGAACTCCGTGGCCCTTGCCTTTGATTTTTTTTATTTTTTTGGATGAGGCCGTAAGGTCCCATCACCTCTCCCTGGATATTCCTGACGACACTGGCACAATCACTAACCGATCTGAACTTTCGCAGGAGAAGATCACACAAGGCTAGCCCTATCCCTTCCCTACACGCTACTACTCCGTCCCAGAAAGAATGCATGTCTGGGATGCGTGCCAGTTAGAGTGATTCATGTTTGATCAATTTTTTAGCGAATTATATTCATATTTATGACTCTAAATAAATTTATTAAAAAACTACATTTAGAAACGAATCTAATGATATATATTTCATATCATAAATATTTATACCTTTTTATTTATAATTGGTCAAACTTAATATTCTGGAATTTCTCGAGAAGCGAGAAGTGTATTCTTTCTGAGACGGAGGGAGTACAATCTCCATCATTGCTAATGTAACAGAACTTCGGTACTACCTTCGCAACTGAAATAGATGACATCTTGGAATGCTGGGATCATGCTTCTAATTTTTCATGCATGCATCGCTGGTTGCTTAATTACTATGAAATGACATTTGTACGAGTTGATTTCATTGATCTAAACTCTAAATCAATTGCAAACACACAGCATTGACAACTGAACATAAAACATTAGGTGGACCAATGTGAGGTCCATGGGCCAATAGCCCATAGTTGGCCTGATTTGATGCAATTGGCATAGCGCACGCCATAGATTGATTTCATATTCTCAAAAAAAAAAAAAAAACATAGATTGATTTCAGCATCAATTAGTTGTGGTTCTCATTTCTGGTTTTAGAATTGGTAAATGAAGGTAGATGGTACAAATTGGGGCTACCTGCACTGAGAGCAACTATAACAAATAAAAAGCCGTCATGTTTCATTTGGAAGTAACTAAAATAGTTGACCCAACTGCTCTCGTCGGAGGAAACGATTTACTGATGTCATCCTACTTCAGGCTCATAGAGTTAAGCACTCCATTCTACGTCAGGATTATAGAGTTAAGGCACCTGCTAGGAGTCTCTTGTTAGCAAATTCCTTTTTTTTTCTACTGTCGGCTTAATTCTCCTTTTCGTACAGCTTCTTTTTTAGGTGTCTTTTAAGCCCCTGCACAGTTCCTTTTTTCTTTCCTATGTTAATATATTTCCACCACATCAGGGTTTCCCTATTATTGTTCTTGGTCCAAAAAGGAAAGAGAAAACTACAACATGTCTGAATTTATTTCCATTGCTCTTTGCAGCTCGCGACCTACTGTTTAATTACTGTTGAAATGTTTTTCTTATAATATTCATTCCAGCATTTCAAATTACTTAAGGGCCATATCTTACTCAGCAAATGACTTGAAGCATGAGATGTGTTGTTGGTTTAATCATGAACGTTGCTTCCTCTCTGGATGGCTGGATCAGGTGGTACTTCTTAAGTGCCCTCCAAAAAAAAAAAGGTGGTACTGATTAAGCTGCAGTGGAAACTACCACCGCACCTGATTCAGGTCCGATCAGGACATGGTCGACCATGGCGCTGGGAAATTTTTATTCCCTTGCCAGCCAGCTGGCACCACTGGAGTTTCTCTAGAAGCTCATTTACATCTGCGAACTATAGAATTCCAGATGGGCCGGGCACGATCTGCAGCATGAGGCACGGCCCTAAAAAGTACGGCACTAGCACGACACGAGGCACGATTGATAGTGCCTAGGGCTGGCCTGGCCCGATGACCCCATAGTGCCTGGGCCGCCACCTCGGCACGCTGGCCCGGCCCGAGGCACGGCACAAAAATGGGCGGCCCGATGTTTACCAGCCATAACAGGCCTCATTTCTACCCGCCTATCCTAACTCCATGAAACCCTAGCTCCCACTTGCCTCCCCTCACCCTGTCGCCCCCTCCCCCCAGTCGCTCCCTGCCTCCCTCACCCCACCACCCCCACCCTCGACCCCTCCTCCTTGCTCCTCTCCTCGCCCGCCACGCCGCCGCTGCGCCCACAGGCGCCCTCACCACTGAGCCGACGCCGACCTCGCCCACCTGCTCGCCTCCCTCACCCTGCCGCCCCTCCTGCACCCAGCCGCCCCCTCCAGAACCTCTAGCCGCTCCGGCCTCCGCCTCTACGCAGCGCCGCCGCTCGGGATCTGCGCCGGCCTCTGCCTCCATGCGGCGCGGCCGGCCGGGATCTGCGTCGGCCTCCGACTGCACGCGGCGCAGTCGGCCAGGATCTGCGCCGGGCTCGGCCTCCACGCGCCGCCGCTCGCCGCGGGATCTGCGTCGCCCCCACCATGTCTGGCCGTGCCGCCGCGGCACCATGGCTCCGGCCTCCGGCCGCCCCGCCCCCGGTTTCGGGCTAGCCAGGACCGCCGGGCCGTCCTCGGCGCCATGCCGACCCGGCCTGAAAAATAGGGCATAGGGCCGGGCCTGGGCCACCAGGGCGGCACGGCAGCACGGTCCGGCCCGGCACGAAGAGATCGTCGGGCCACATAGGGCCAGGCCGCGTTGGGCCGGGCCACTTTGGGCTAGGGCCGGGTTAGGGCCAGGCGGCCCGTTTGGAATTCTATAGCTGGAACCACACAAGGACATTAGGGATATGACATGACATCGGCGGGCGAGGCCCTGCAGGAGAAGCCGGAGGGCTGGACACCCTGCCTGAGATCGAGCGGGCCTTAGTCCACGTCGATTATGAGTTCAGTCAGCAGCCTGAGCATATGCCCGTTGCCGGGTCGCATGATACTGAGTAAAATCCAGTGCGCGGTTTACAAAACTTTGGAGCGATAAGAGACTGATGGGATCAGCGCATGGTACAGCTTGAGAATCCTTGGAGTAACCTGTTTATTTGCATTGGCCGACGAGGCAGATTGAACGTGGGTATGTGACGGCAGGCTGGAATTATGCTGTGCAGGATTTCCTGCTGAGCTTTAGCAGGAAGTTACTAATGGGTGGGTACTGGGTAGTCTACTTACACTCTTACAGAGAGTAGATAGGCCTTGTATGCGTATTTGAATCTCGTGCCTGTTATCATTACTGCCTATCCGTGCTTGCAATTTTAGATTCGTGTTATACTGTTATCCTGTATATATACGCTACCTGATCCTCCGAGCCTTGTTCTGTCATCGTTACCAGAGAAACGTACAGGGCAAAGGGCATATCACTCAACCAGGCCATTCTTATTTGATTTTTGCCACTCGTTCCCGTTTGAAATGTGAGACCTGGCTGTAACTCCAATAGGGGATTTTGACACAAGATACAGCTACACAACGAGCAACTCAAGTCAAATAAGCCGCGCTTTGTAGTAGCACCGGCCACCGGGAGCAAGTAACAAAACTTGAATAATTTGTGGCGGGCACTGTCCGGACATCCCGACCGTCTCACTTCTGGTTGGGCGAAATTGTTCGTGTTCTTCATTAGGCAAGATTACCGTAATAGACGAGTCAGTCATCCTGTATGATATGCAAAATGGCACTCCTTCCATTTTAAATTATATGTTGTTTTGACTTTATTAGATTCATAATTTTGTTATGTATTTGGATAAACGCTACGTTTAGATTCATAGCAAAATCTATGAATCTAGAAAAGTCATAGCGATCTATGATTTGGAACGGAGGAAGTATTAGACTCTTCCCCTGCAGGCTTGACGTACTTCTGTTGGTATGAGACGTTAGTTCTTTTCGGGCTTGATGTACTAATCCGAGCAGCGGCCATTGTGCTCTCGAACTGGATCCCGTGTAGCTGCGAGTCTCCACCCGCGTTTAGCTTGGAGGCCGCTGCGCTGGCTGAAGAAGAAGAACCCCGTCAGGCCATGGGGCGGCCTAGGCGACGGCGCACTGCTGCGAGGGCGCGGCAGCCTGCGGTTGCGGCAGCTGCAAGGGAGCAACGGTGAGTAGTGTACAGTGTACGTACTGCGGGGACAGGTACGGCAGCATGCGGCGGCGACGACGACGACCTTGCTGCGGGGCAAAAACAAGCGCTGCAGGGTCGCCGGGCTGCTGCGACTGGCGGGCAAGGCACTCGAGCCGCTCTGCCGGGCTTTGGCCGCTGCAATGTACCGGTTGTACTCCTTTCGTCCCATAATAATTGTTCATTTTGTTTTTTAAAGACTCAAACTTGAATTATCATTAGATTGGGCATTGAATATATTTTTTTAATAAATTTATTTGTTTTAAAAAATAAATATTAATATTGTTTTTTATATTTTTAGTCAAATCTAGAATCGTTTGACTCTTCGAGAAGTGTGATATGCGTTTATTTTGGGACGGTGGGAGTAGATGATTACTCTATCTTTCAACTTCATATTGGTGTTTGGGAAAAAAATTATATGGGCACTTGTATATGTAATATGCGGAAACAAAAGCAACCCAGCGATCAAACAAACGCTTGTGCAGGTTGTCAAACAAAAGCATCTCAATGTTCAAACAAATACTCATGCAGGGGAAAAATTAACTTTTCAACGGTCAATTAACACCGTTAGCTGGTAAAATGGACGGAAGTGTCGAACAAGGCATAAAAGTTAAACTTAGCGCTATCTTTTAGTATCAAATAAAAAAAATCCCTAAAGAAAAAGAGTTCTCTCGTTATAATATTTCACGAACTACTATCCACTTATAACGACGGAGTCGCTTAGATCCTTTATAATGTCTTTAATTAGTATTAGGGCCTAGGGTGCTCTTTGTTTTTAATTACTATCCACTAAAGTTTCAAGATTTGAAGCAATCTTAGGCTAGGTGCTACCATTCGTGTGTTCCGCAGGACCCACCACGCGTGGGACCCGCATGACATGCCTATGTGGACCCCACATGGCCCGATTTACGTGGGACCCGTCGACACATCGTGCGTGGGACCCACGGACCCATCGTATGTGGGGCCGATGGACCCAGTATATGTGGGACCCACCATAGTTTGATTTTTTTTTCCCTCAAAATGCTAACTTACCGTTCTTGTATATTATTGTGTGGTGCTTAGAGAATCAATACAACGTAAAAGTCTAATAACCATAAAATTGCCAATAAAAAAATATTGTATGGCGCTCCAATAATGCAAGGTATAGCTATTTTATTTGGGGATGAATTTATATTTCAATATTGATCAATTAATTTATTTTAATTGGTTTCTTGATTCAATAATCAACACGATGCTATTTTCATCATAATAGAACAAATATATATTTTTCATTAATGCTTTAGATCAATATGTTTTATGCGCGCTAATATGACTAATTATGCCAACTAATTTGTTCTAAACATCATATATTTTGAAAATGAATGGAGTAGAACTTCGTTATAGGCATCTAAACTTGATGGCTATCAATACAAAATAACTCATGATATTTCTCTAGATACATTGACCAAATGAAAACAAAGGAGTAACTATTTTATTGATAAACTGACATAGTTACAACTTAAGGTAGGCCAGTACAGTTGGACCCTTTATTGATTTGATTCTAACAAAAGTATATCATAAGTACAAAGGAACCAAAATAATCCCATGACTTCAAACGAGAAAGGACAATGGCTCCAACTTTAGATTGAGTTGATACAGAAATCAGGGGTTGGCATTACCGTACCCAGATCCAGCACCTTCACCGCCTCCACGCCCACCGTTTTGACTGCTCCCTGTGCCGCCACCTCTACCACCAGCATTTGCACTTGCACTTCCATAACTGGGTCCCGTCCAGCTAGAGCCAGTTCCTGCGCCACTACCAGACCCTTGTGCGCTAGATCCCCAATAACCTCCAGCTTGCCCGCCACCACCGCCACCACCCATACCGCCACCATTAGAAGATTCTCCATAGCTAGAACTCGGTCCTTGACTATATACACCAGACCCTGCAGCGGATCCGGACCCTCCACCATAACTAGACCCGCCGTATTGGCTAGTTCCTCCACCTCCACCACCCCCTCCAGCAGATGCGTGGACACCACTTGAACTGCTCTCACCAGCGGCAGTGCCGGATCCAGACCCTGATCCTGCACCATTCACATATCCGCCACCTCCTCCCCCTCCCGTGCCCGTTCCATCAGCACTAGAGTATCTAGCCACCCTCACAGCATTGGCTAACCCCATGCTCATGAGCACAACGAAACCCAAAGCTGTCAGCTTGGTGCTTGCCATTGTGAGCTATTACTAGTGAGAGTATATGGGCTGTGATGAGTTCCAAGTGAAGGCTGTGTGGGTATTTATAGTGCTTGAGGCAATGTAGTATGATTCTTTATTAGCATTCACGTTAACACAGTCGTCGAGTGCTCTTTGCCGAGTGTTACACTCGGCAAAGTGTTTGCCGAGTGTATTTCGCCCTTTGTTAAGTGTCTGGGACACTCGGCGACTACCAGGCTTCCCGTAGTGGTGTTACCATAGGATACCAAGTGGAGGTTTTTAATGGCTACCGGAATCAATGGATCTTTGTGACCTGACCTTAATCAAATGCAGTAGCGAAGTGGTTGTAATTTACATCGTGCTAGCTCTGGACAAAGTAGTTCTTTATCTTAATAGCATTTACGTTAATTATGCTCTCCTGTCTACCTAGATGCTCTGCTATAAGTCCTAGCTTCTTAAAACTAAAAGTCATCTCCTATTGGCGGAAAGTTTTAGTATTGGATATGATCATCGGTGCCCAGAGGGCCCATTAAAACTAAACCTAACTATTTGCTCCATTCGAAGTTGGCAGTTTATTTGTATTCTTGGTCTCAATAGTGAAGTTATATATATAATTGTTGCTGTTTTTTTTTGTTATTGTCACTGCTACTAAATGCGTAGAATTGAAGGTTTCAGTGACCGAACTGCTTTGTGACTGTCTATAGTATAAAACTGGGTCCAGTCCATAAATCGCTTGGAATTTACTTAAATGTCTCGTCTCCCCATGATGTGTGCGCATATGGTGTTGTTGGACAACTTACTGAACTGACAATTTCAACTGAAATGAGAATACTTGCATCCAATCTGTAACACTAGAAATTTCCATCCAATCTGTAAAATACTTTAATTTCAACTGACATGAAAATGTTTTGGGTGAAATGAGAACAAAATGTAGTTGTTCGAAAAAAAATGAGAACAAAATGTTTTACTTTCAAGGATTATATGCCCCTCTTTTTGGTACACGAATTTTTTCTTGACTTCGACATGAGATAAATTGTTTTGGGTGAAATACCTGCAAAATTCATCTTTACTACAGTAGGCTCATATATCATATATGAATGTTCATGACTTTGCATTCCTTATTACATCTACATTTGACCATACCTCCAGCACCGTGAAACGTGAACTGGCATGACACGACAGTCAAAAGGCAATGAGATCGCCAGCTGTATTTAAACACAACGTTTATTTTTATTTTTATTTTGATCAGGCATTAGTAACAGCAAAGCTAGTAAGCGACGACCTGCATTAACTCTTAAGTCTTAACTGCATGTTTCAAGATATACAGGCACCCGCTGATCACCTGAACCACTCTATTCCTCTTGAAGTGGTTGACATTGCAGAGGCGACCTCGAGATTTTCATAACGACTGACAGATTCAGATGTGGAATAAAGAACTATATGCATGTGATGATCATGATAAGGTGGGCACCTTACTAGGTTAATTAATTAGTAGCAAAAGAAATTTTGAACCCTAAGTATCCTCTTGCAATACACAAGGTTGGCAGTAAGTATCCTCTTGCAGTACACAAGGTTGGAAGATCATCTGGTTTACCATAGCAACAGCATTTAATAGAGGGTTATATAAGTCTAGCAGTCCCCTCGTAGCCGTCGGATATAGTATTGTAAACAGAGGCAGATCGAGTCCATACTATCTGATGGCGATCTGATAGTATTTATTCTTGATAGTATTGGGCCTGTTTCGGATCGCGTCTGAGTAAGTAGAGTCAGAGAATCTCCTTGCCTTTTTTTAGTAAAAGGAAATTTGTATTCTTGTCTCTGCATGAGTTTTGCACTCAACCATTCATTAGCGCAGTCAACCCGAGCTAAAGCTATTTATGACATTCATTAGTACAGTAATCTCCTCGCCTTTAGGCTGCATTAGGCGGGCTTTTCCACACCGCTAGAAGGTTGAGACTTGAGACGCTAGCTCGAGAAGCGGAGAAGCAGTGCTTCTGCCTATTGTTCTCATGTTGATTACGCTGCCGCCTGACGCTGTCCCAAATAATAAGGCCAATAGTAGTTATGCTAGAAATGCATATACGCATTTTAATGTAGCACGGATAATTTACTTATGTCAAAAGAGAAATGAATCAGGTATTTTTTGCCATTTTAGGATAATGTAGAAAAAATAACTTATATACATGTATATAGTAAATAGGATGGTGGAACACATCATTTAAACCCTTTAAGATTATAACTTAGCTCCATCTATATACATGATTAGAAGACCTAATAATTTAAAAAAAAACACTATAGAAGTCATAAATAATTAACGATTAGATTAAATAATCAGCGTGATTTAGCCTACATAACTTGTTGTGTGGGCTGTCCATGGATCGTACCACCCCTTGTAAAAAAAAATCTTATACCACCACTATTGCTAACGTAACAAAACTTTACTACTACCTCCCTTCAGAAATAGATATCATCTTGGATCGCAGTGACATGCATCGTTGGTTGCTTAACTAGTATGAGATGATACCGGGTTAATTGATTTTCCTTATGAGCACCTTTGAAGGACTGAACACCCGGCAAATCTAGAGATTCGCTTGCCACTTAACGCATAACGCCAATAAATCCTGAAAAATTTCATAAAAAGGCGAGCACCCGGACTTGAACCCTGGTGGGTAGCGTCCCACTGGACCATCCTAACATTGGACTACAAGCCAATTCGCTGGTCTAAATCAGTTGCAACACATAGTTTTTTTTTTTGAGAATTAGTTGCAACACATAGTTGACAGCTTAACATAAAACTTTGGGCTGATCAACGTGAAGTCCATGGCCCAAAGGCCCATAGTTGACCTGCTTTGATGGAAATTGTTCGCGGATGCGAATAGACCCCACGATTATTCGATTTTTCGTGTCGGCTCACGTACAAACTCGAAAATTCAAAATTTCATAACGTTTACACATGAACTCGGATGAAGACAAACTTTATATGAAAATTATACATTTTGACGAGATCTTAAACTTTATAGCTGAAAGTTTTTTTTAGATCATTTAGATCTCCAAAATTATAATATTAGCATATCTTTCTCATCAAATAATTTGAATCTCATGTTTTATCTGGAAATTCGTAAAAAAAATTTGACATGGACTCCCTCGAAGACAAACTATATATGAAATGCATAGGTTTTGACCTGACTTTCAATTTTGTAGTAAGTTTTCAATTTAAAGTCATTCACCATACAACTCTATTTTTCACTTTACTTTTTGGCTCTTGTAATTTGAATTTTGAGTTGTCATCGAAAATTTGTAACTTTTGCAGATGATCTCATATGAAGATAAAGTTTATTTAAAAAATTATACATTTCAACAAGATCTACAACTTTATAATTAATTTTTTGTTTTAAAATTATTTTCATGCCTAAATAATAGATCTGAGTTTTAGGAAACAACGGTAAAGTGGATGTGACACCCGTCCCAGTTGTTTCGGCCCAGTAGTGGCCCATGAGCACGGTGTGCACGAGCTTAATACCACGTTGCTAGTTGAGCAAAGGTGGAACCAACTTATAAGCCTTTGTCTTCCAGTCGTATCACCCTCGGGTTAACCCTTTTACTCGCGAAACAAGGATAAAAGTGTAAGCAGAGTGATATGTGTACGCGTGCCCGCCCCTCGGAAGGGCTGGGCGGTAGGGGGTGTTACAGTGGAATAGAACTCCCTTTTGTGTGTTACCGCAGGAGGCAAGAGGTTGCAATTTCGAAGGTTGCATACCGTACATGCGCATATTTCATATGACAAATGCGTGACTTGTGACTTACAACGCGCATATTTCACGTCTCTTCTTTTTTGTCTTCAATAAGCAATTTTTGCTTCCCTTGCCTCTAGCCTATACTTTAGTTCTCCGTCTCCGACAGCTTCTACCGCCGTACCTCTACATGGCAGAGGCGTGGTGTCATCGTCACTCCACTAGTGCTGCCCACAATCCACCCTCCATGGCTCCTTACTGTCATTCACTGGCTATCGTCTAAGGGCCTCTCTATAACTTCGACAATGCATTAAACCGTAATCCTTGCTTACTGCTACAAAAACATGCGCAATAGAGGTGGTAATGGGCCCAACTTTTTATACTAGAAAATTTAAGGATCGGGTGCTAAACGGATCAGGTCGAAATTATATACAAATTTAGCCTACATATGACTAGGGCCGAGTTGGATTGTGAAGAGGGCATAAGGGTCATGACTCATTACCTCCCCTACGCATAATAGACTCAACGGATCTCGACCTTGAGGAAGGGTGCCTAGCCGCTGACAAGCACATACTTCCTCCGTCCCAAAAAGAGAGGTGTTTTAGGAGTTGGACATAGGAATTAAGGAGGGGTAAAAAAGTAGAGAGCACACAAGAGTAGAGGAGGAGAGAGATAGAGATAGAAGTTGCATTGGAAAGCGAGAATACCCTTCTTTTTGGGACAAAGTTTGAACTCGAAAACACACTTCTTTCTGGGACGGAGGGAGTATATTGTTGGCTCAGGAACGAGCTCGAGAGCCAAGCACGAAAATAGAACAAGTAACAACAGTGACGCGGGAAAGGAGGAAATGTATTCACTGTAGTAAAATTAATCAAAATCGGAACCCTCCCAAAGAGGTACGCCTTCTCCTTTTATAGGGAGGCGAAGAGTCATCTACTCAGTCATTTATCCCCTTTTTACCCCTACCTTCCCTAATTGTTTCGAGAATATTCTAGTTTATTGGATACAAATGGAATTTTACATGAGAAGGCCAATTCCGATTTGTATTCGTCGTCGTGCGTGCTGAGCTGTCTTGAAGTTTCGACGCCCTGGATGGAGTCCGCATGCCAAGCCTTCCGCCGTTCTCTTCCTGGACCAAATCAACACGAAGCTGTTAGAGCCCTCAATCGTATTGAGTATCCTTTAGTGATGCATCCCGGACCGAATCACAGGCTGATTCGGTTAGGACGCCTGGTCGAATCACGACTTCAGTCGCCAAACGCGCCGAAACGAATCATGGGCTGATTCGATTCGCAGGCCAGGCACTTCGATTGAATCACAAGTCGATTTGGTTCGCGGAACCTCTCGAATCATGGCTCTAGCCACCAAACAAGCGGAAACGTATCACGGGCTGATTCGGCTCGCGGGCTCGGCGCTGAGACGAATCACAGACCGATTCGGCTCGCGGGCTCGGCGCTGAGATGAATCACAGACCGATTCGGCTCGCGGGCTCGGCGCTGAGACGAATCACAGACCGATTCGGCTCGCGGGCTCGGCGCTAAAACGAATCACAGACCGATTCGGTGCTAGCGCCTGGGCAACAAGCAAATGATGGAGTTTACGCGATGCGCGTCCCAACAGTCAGCCCCTCATGGGTGATGTTCGACTCCAACGAGCTGAACCCTCGAAACCCAGAGGACTCGTAGCCAAGAATACGACACCCTTTGCTGGTTGGAGTCATGGGTTTTGATTTGGTAGGGATTTGGCTTTGTTTATTTGACTAGGCTCCGTGGGTGATTCGGTATCGTTGGCGCGGTTAACGAGGAGGTTTTTTACCGCGCCTATAAATAGGGGGGCGGTGAAAGTGACGTCTGTTTGCTCCTTGTTGGGTTGCGCTTGCTTCGCTTCCTGCTTTGAGATTCGTGCGTCGGCTTGGGCTTGCAGTTTGTGAGTTTTATTCCTTCTTACAGTTTGTGCCTTTTCTATACGGATGTTCATATTTTTATATTTCTCTGATTTGGTTGGCAGGGTTCGTGGCTTGAACGATACAGACAGCTCGCCTCGTCGGTGAAGGGGATCGTCTTGCTGCCGATGCCGGCAATGACGAGGCCAACGCTGTTGCGGATGCGGAATTGGCGGCCGATTCCAAATCGACAGCTGAGTCTGCTTCGAATCGTGGGGTTAGGAGTGGGAGCGCTGGTGCAGAGATGGATGAGGAAGACGAGGGTGCCGAGGAAGGAGAAGGTGTTAATGAGACTACAGGTAGCATGGATGCCAATCCAGAAGATCTGGTTAGTGATTCGATGCCCTTTACTCGTCGGTTTGGGCAGTCTCTGGTTAGCAAAGAGGATATTAAAGAGATGGTGGAGAAACGCTACTTCGACGCTGGCGATTGCCGCGCTCCTGGTGATGAAGAGGTTCCGGACCCGCTTGATGATGAGTGCGTTGTCTTCCGCGAATTCTTCGTTGCTGGTCTACGATTTCCTGTCGACCCGTTGATCCCTCACATTCTTCGGGCATTTAAAGTTTCGATACATCAGCTGACTCCCAACAGTTTCTGCTATCTCGCTAAATTATTTTGGGCGTGCCGCACGTTCAAAGGCGAGATCGACTTGGATTGTTTTCTGCGCCATACGGAACTGCATTTCTCGAAGAGAAAAGTTTTCTTTGCTGATGATGATGAGGCGTACAAGGCCGAGTATGGGTGCTGCACATTTTGCCCTCGTCGGGCTGCTAAGGGAATGGAGACGCCACAGTTGGCGTACAGTCAGAAAAATAAGTGGTCTAAGAACTGGGACAAGCACTGGATGTACGCGAAGATTCGTGTTCTGACTGGAGGGTACGAATCTGGCCGTATTGTGTACGGCTACCCGCTGTTTGGGCGGCTTCATGGCCCGGGTTCTGCGTAGGGTCAGTGGCGGTTTCATTGGAGGCTTGATTGGTGCTTGGGGCGGTGCGGCTTGAGTTTCTGGTGGTTCTTTTTTTTTGCTGGAGGCATCGTAGGCTTTGCTCGAGTCACACAAACGGTGGGCGCCTCGTGTTGGCTCAGGAGCGTGCTCGAGAGCCAAGCACGAAAATAGAACAAGTAACAACAGTGACGCAGGAAAGGAGGAAATGTATTCACTGTAGTAAAATTGATCAAAATAGGAACCCTTACAAAGAGGTACGCCTTCTCCTTTTATAGGGAGGCGAAGGGTCATCTACTCAGTCATTCATCCCCTTTTTACCCCAACCTGCCCTAATTGTTTCGAAAATATTCTACTTTATTGGATACAAATGGAATTTTACATGAGAAGGCCAATTCCGATTTGTATTCGTCGTCGTGCGTGCTGAGCTGTCTTGAAGTTTTGACGCTCTGGATGGAGTCCGCGTGCCAAGCCTTCCGCCGTTCTCTTCCTGGACCTGTCCTCAATGGCCACAAATCAACACGAAGCTGTTAGAGCCCTCAATTGTATTGAGTATCCTTTAGTGATGCATCCCGAACCGAATCACAGGCTGATTCGGTTAGGACGCCTGGCCGAATCACGACTTCATTCGCCAAACGCGTCGAAACGAATCATGGGCTGATTCGATTCGCATGCCCGGCACTTAGATTGAATCACAAGTCGATTTGGTTCGCGGAACCTCTCGAATCACGGCTCTGACCGCCAAACAAGCGGAAACATATCACGGGCTGATTCGGCTCGCGGACTCGGCGCTGAAACGAATCACAGACCGATTCGGCTCGCGGGCTCGGCGCTGAAACGAATTACAGACCGATTCGTCTCGCGGGCTCGACGCTGAAACGAATCACGGACTGATTCGGTGCTTGCGCGTCCCAACATACATCTTAGCTTTTACCGTTAAAAAAATACGCCATTTAAATTATAAAATAAATCTAGAAAAATATGAACATCCACATCAACTTTAGGAGATGTTAGGCAATGACAAGACAGATGGATATGCTAAGTTTTTTTTCCGGATCTTGTAGAAATGGAACTGCTGTCAAAGTTCATCTGTTCAATGAAGAGATGAACTAACTTTGACCTCTCTCTCGCGCGCGCACTTATGCAACTCAGCTCATTTATATTGACGTCATATAAATTATATTCCCTCCCACATTCCTCTCGTTGTCACCAGTCGATGACTCACGAGATGCGGATTGCGACCTGCAAAACTTAAAAAGCCTTTACGTTGCGCCATTAATGGCGGCCGGGCCTGCCTGCGCCCCTGTAGCTCGAGCGAGACAGTGGGTGGTGTGACTGGCGTCGCCCTCACGAGCAGCCGACCGCCTGGCGTCGACGTACACCTGTGGAGAGGTAACCGCAGACGTCCAGCTCAACAACAAGCAGGCCGCCGATGATGGGGGCCCGCCACGAGACGACCGCGAGGAACCCTACAAAATGGGGGCCCTGAGCGACGGCGAGAAACCCTACAAATCCAGCGTCACGTGAAAAACCGGTAGGAGTGTAGTAGCTTAGGAGGAGGGTTGGAGAACTTGGAACAGGACAAGGCGAGCAGCGCCGCGCTATCCCCTCGAGTAGAGCTGCCAGCAAGTAGCATCGCCGATCGGCTACACGTCATCACTGACGGATACGCGCCCCTACCGCCACGTGTCGGAATAGATTACCGGCAATGATAAGCCTAGCAACTTTGCTTGCTTATTACATCAGCCTGCAAGCTAACAGTTTGAATGCATATATGCATCATCACACCCTCTCTTTTTTGTACATGAATTAGTTAACCAGCATAGGTTTCTTGATGACCTCCTAATTATATATTAAGCACGACACGAGGCATAATGCATGCATGATACTACGGTACGGTGTTCTTGCAAAAAAAAAAGCATATTATTAAGCTACTAACTAGCTATATATATAGAATGGTCTCGCGAGAGGTAAGCTTAGTTCTCCCATGGGGCTAATAATACAATGGAGGAGCTGGTGGTGGTGTAGTGGACATGAGAGGCCATCATGCATGGGCTGATCTATGGGTCTAGCTAGCTGGCTATATAGCGCGCTAGCCCTCCTCGTCGTCGGAGGTCTTGGAGGCGGCCGCCTCGGCGAGCATCTTCTGGATCCGCTGCATCGTCTCCGCCTCGATGTTCCGCTCCGCGCGGTCCTTGTTGTACGTCTCGAAGAACTCCTTGTTCTCCTTCTCCAGCTCCTTCCACACTGCCCATATCCATGCATGTAGGAAAAAAAATGTTCAGATCACATGAAATGACAAATTAAACGCCATGATCGACAGCATGAATCGGACCTTGCGGGCTAGTACAGTATTGATGATGATCGATTGAAGCATGCATGCAAAACAAACCACTAAGGTCTTTGTTCGTTTCATTCCTTCTCCAAAGGTATTGAGAGGTCGTATTAGGTCGTATTGAATCCCCAACAAGTCAAAATAATACCCCTCGATACGCTCCAATATCTCCCAATACCTCTGGGGAAAGGATGAAACGAACAAGGCCGCCTAAGAGGGGCAGTATCACTGGAAGTGATGATAGGAGAACATGGAAAACTAAAGTATCATAGATGGTGCGCAGTACCAGTGGAAGTGATGATAGGGTTGATGTTGGCATGCTTCTCCAGCGCGTCCATGCACTGTTCCTTGTTCAGGTTGAAGCAGATGCACTTCTCTATCAGATGGTGAACCTGAACCAGCAGAGTGAAAATAACCAAGACTGTCATTTGATGTTTCCATACATAGAAATGATATGGAGAAGTTTAATTATATTTAATATGATAGCACACATACCATTCTGATGTAAGATGCCGAGGATGAGGAGTCGCCCATGGTGAACTGATACAAGCTAGGGCTTTGAAAAAAAAAAAGTTAAGCTGCTTTTTTTAAGCTAGCACCCAGTCGAGCTGAGGGGTAGAAGAAGGCCTGTTTAATTTGTGTGTGCCTGCAAGCTGCAACGACCACCGGCGAGGCGATAGAAATAGGGGAATGGGGGGAGGGGGACGTGGAGCATGCCACGTGGGCACCGTCTCCTCATTGGCCGGGAGGTGGCCGGGGAGATTTTTCAGGGCCCACACCTCGCTCTCGGGCTCTCGGCTCTAGCCTGCTTTTGTGTGGCTGGAGTGTGTGGGCGGCTGAAGCGGAAAGCTTGCATGGACGGCTAGCTGCCTAGCTAGGACTAGGAAGGAATTCACCGTGCTTGGGCCTGCTTGCTTTGGCGTGTTGCTCGCATGACATGTGCTAGCCTTTTACTTTTACACGACGTTGAGTCTGTGCTCTTCTTTTCATTCTATTCTATCTGCTGAAAGCCTGAAAGACGTACCATATGGTTGACGTTTATGCATTTCTTCAGATTTAACATAACAATTCACTTTTCTTGTAGTCCTTGTATTGTATATCTGGCCAGCTTTTGTAGTAGCTTTTTCCTTTGGTGATGCGCACGTACGGAGTACATTACTGCAAAACTGCAGTTATTTTATTTCCCTTGGACTTTGCAAAAATTCTACTTATTACCCCTCCTAAGTTAGAACGAAACCAAGAATGTGAAAGACTTTTTTTCTACCCAAATGTGTGATATGTTGTATATGGAAGTTTAATTACTCCCTCCAGTAAATAGTACAAATAAATTAATGCCATTTATTGTATTGGGTTTGGATATTTTTGAACTTAACATATGATACGTCGGTCAGTAGATTTGTCTTAAAAGTGCTGTATTAGTAGTTCAATACTAACTTTGCTCACTTACAAATATATTAAGATAAAATGTTCAAAATGACGACACTTATTTGTGACTAAAGATTGCTAAACATGCATCGAAAGTCTTTAGTCTGTTTTTTTATAATGCATATTCCACATGAATTTACTCTTTCCATGGAGATGTACCATATGGACGTTTAAGCATTTCCGATAGACACGCATCGCTTTCCATGGAGTGTCTTGGTTATGCATTGCTATATACATAAATATATAAATTGTTAAATATCATACATATACAAATAGTGGCATAGCAGAACGTATATGATACTATTTTTTTTAAACACTAGTGAAAAAAGCGGCATCAGTGTCGGTCACAGTGACTGGCACTAATTTGACGGCACTAACGTGCAACACGTTAGTGCCGGTCACAGTGACCGGCACTGACGTGCGCCCTTTAGTGCTGGGCCAGTAACCCACCCGGCACTAAACAATTGGGTGGCCATCAGCATCCCGCGCCCCCTTCCCGGCCCCTTTTTTCCTTTTATTTTCTTTTTTCTATTCTTTTTTTTCTCAATCAACCACATTCACACAATCCACAAGAAACATCTCACAATTTTTCAATCACAATAACAATCTCTTACAATATCAAGTCACCAAAATTCAGCTCACAATCTTACAAAAATTCATCTCACAATCTTACAAAAATTCAACTCATAATCTCACAAAAATTCATCTCACAAGCAACCTTATAAAAAAAGAGCAGCTCACCCGACCAACTGCTCCCGCTCGCCGGCGGCCAGAGGGCCCGCCGTGCCTCCTTCCAGGCTGGCGCACGGCGTAGCCGCGCCCTGCCGCTGCCGGGCCCCGGGCTCCTTGCGCCGCCGCCGCTCCCACGTGCCTCCCGCGCGCGCCGCCGCCGGGGGAGCCGGCCGCTCCCGCGGGCCTCCCGCGTGCGGCACCGCCGGGGGAGCCATGCCTCGCCGACCGCCGTGACCCCGCAGGTCGCCGCGCTCCCGCCGGCCGCCGTGCCCCGCAGGCTGTCGTGTCGCCTGCCGCGCGCTGAGCCCCTGCCGGCCGCCGCGTCGCCTGCCGCCGAGCACCCGCAAGGAGCCGCGCTCCCGCCGGCCCCTGCGCCCGCGCAAGCCGCCGCCAGGAGAACCTTTGCGAGAGAGAGGAGGTAAGCAGAGAGAAGAAGAAAGAAGATAAGGGAGATTGGGAGCAGTGCGCGGGGGAAAGATAAAGGAGAGAGAGGGCCGGCTAGGGGCTGCGGAGAAAATTAGTGTCGGGCGGTGGATGGAGCCGGCACTAACTTGTTTTGGTGTCGTTTAGTACCGGTTGAAAATACCAGCCGACACTAAATAGCCACCGAAAATTCTTTGAGATGCACGTTAGTGCCGGCTGTTGTCTCCATCCGGCACTAATATGACTTTTTGGCCACTGTTCACTGGAGCCGACACTAACGTACGAAATTAGTGCCGGCTCCAGCTTGACCGGCACTGACGTGAATGCACTAATTAATGTAGAGTTTTTCCGTAGTGAAAAAAAGAGAAGTATACGATCGATTGATACTCTCGAGAGCAAAATTAAGCACTATGCACATCCATACTCGTGTCATTATGTCACCCGTGGCACGAATCAGACGCCCTCTGATTGGCACTATAGGATGGTCCTAGATCTAGCAGCAGTGATGGAAGAACCACATGTGGTGGTCAAGCCGCAGAAGAACCAAATCGTTCTTTGTGTGCAGATATCATGGTCCACATTCCAGTGACCAACGATCAAGTCCCATAAGATCGCGTGGTGGCCCATCTAACCAAAATTTGGCCAATCGCTGTCCCAAAAGCTGATCCAGAATCTAGGAGCATACGGAGGAACCAAAAGGTAACGGTGCTATATAGTATGTGTCATAAGAGGAAGGCTAAATTATTATCATATAATAGGGTTGACTTTATATAGTCTAGTTTTGGTTGGAGGGGTTGAGGCACGGTCGTCGTACTAGTACACCCGGGTTTGATTCCTCGTGAAGCGGACTAAGGAGAAAGTTATTTCTTAATGAAAAACCATGGGACTCTTCACCCCACCAAGTCCATTATTTCTGTTGTGAAGTAAAAGTGAGAGAGACAAATGGAATGGGAATGGATTGGAAAATGGGTTGTTTCTCATTGATGAGGACTGTTGTTTTTATACAAGGTGAAGGGACATTTGGCCCTTTGGAGGCACCCCTTGGGGAGAAGGTGCCCCTTGGAGGCACCCCCACATGAGGGGGTTTCCCCCTTTCTCTAAGGATTAACTAATTACATAAATAACTAATTAATTACAGGAATTGATCACTAATTAATCTAATTAATTTCTCAACACTCCCCCTTGATCAATTGCTTCTTGAGATCTTGTAAACAGTCCATGAGTGATTCCTTCGATCTTCAGGAATTGTATAGGAAAACTCCTCCAAAAACCCCGTGGGAAAAAAAAAACTTGAGGAGAACCTAATTTAATGTGTATATGCCATCAAAACTCCTTTAAAACCCGGTGGGAAAATATAAGGAGAAAATGATATGGCATATATGTGATTATTGTCTCATTGTAAACTTGTATGAGAAAAACCTTGAAAGGAAAAATCTCAAGAGAAAGCTTGAGATCAATAGTATGATCTGTGGATCATATTTGAATAATCTCCCCCAAAACCCAATGGGAAAATATGAGGAGAAATGATATGTCTTCGAGATCTTCTTAAAAACTCTTGTAGAGAAAACAGAAGATATGACATATAATATGTCTTGAATATCATCCTTCGAAAACCCCGGTGGGGAAAATAGGTGATATGACATATATTCTTGTATTGATATTGCCTCATTAAAACCTTTATGAGAAACCTTGTGAGGAAAAACTCATATAGGAAAAGAGTACAATATAATGTCTGAACAGATTATAATTTCAGGAGAGTCTCCCCCTGAGCCTTGCAAAGTTGTTACTTTCCACTGTTGTTGGACAAAAACCTTATGAATAAATCTGTAAGGTTATCACACATTTGATTTGCAAGATGTTTAATGATATTAAACATGTTGGGCAATATACTTGTTGATATTGCTCTTTGAAATCTGTTATGTTTGTGCAATACAAGCAACATTATCTATGTAGATAAGTTCATGATTCAGAAGAATCTAATTTAATCATTCCACACGTACGTGGTGTTCTAGAATGATAGATGGAAGTAGTTATTTGAGTCTAATTTTGATGACTTCATTAGAACTATACCATCATGATATCAGTTTATGATCTAGCAAGATGGGGATCATATAGCTAGTATCTTTGAATCACTATGGTTATAACTTGATTAAATAAATCAAGCTCTTTGGTGCCATAATATATCTGTTGATATAGAGTTTATCTCCTGCCAAGTGGCTTGATGGAGTTGCGCATTTTAAGCTATAGCAAATTATCTGCAATTGCAATGTTTGGCCATTTTGCAATTTGCAAGATTTGAGTGCTTGCATGGCACTATAGTTGTCATCCCAGGGTCTAGATGATTATTGATCCATCTTTAGGGATTGACCGACCATAAGTGATGATGGATATGATTATCCAATATTATTTTGATATTGACGAACAATATCTGTGAACTGATATATGTGCTTAAGTTGTAAATTTAAGTATAATTTGGTTTTTAACCAAATATGTTATCTCAAATTCCGTCTTAAAATGATTGCTTGTTTGTTTGCGTGCTGAGATGATGGAAAATCCAGTTTGGATTATTTGTGAACACACATATGCAATCATAGTGATCTGAGTAATTCTTCTGTGGAAGAGACTCACTTAGTCAATTGTACCACAATCAATTTGACTATTTCAAGTCATGGAGTGACTTGAGTTTATACACAATGTATGTTGTGGTTTGTACTTCAATTAAAATATAAAGTCTAATGATGACTTTATATGACCGAGTTTATCCAATTTATTTGATCTGCCAATGATCGAATGAAGGAACATAATTTTTTTCACATATACCATCAGAGGTATTGCTTGGTTTTTGCGTGAAACCATGTGCTACAAGCTCTTGTTATTTCACCACCTTGCTTTTGCAAAGAATGCAATGTGAGAAGAAGATATTACTGTGGTAAATACTTCTCACTAATGAACAAGAGCAATTCTCCTTTATTGCCACCTTCTAATATGACCCAATTTGAGTGTTGAGACACTCTGCCTAGGACTTTTCGTCTGGATCCAGTTAAAGGTGTATGACAAATTTGAGAAGGAGTACATGTCGACAATTTGTAGTCTTAGAATGATTGATTAATGAAATCAATATAGCATGTGAAAATAATAACCTTTTAGAATTCCATGTTATTTCCCACAACAATGGAATTAGGTAGTTCCAATGATCCAGTGCCTAAATTTATGTGCACTTATACTGGACTTTTGAATGCATAATATTCATAGGCTTTGGATTTGAATATCCATAAAGTGTCAAACAACATTTATGATGTTGATTTGCATTTACTATCTTAGAGGATGTCTCCCCCTGTTTCCGCGGATGCTTGTAATAAGTTGTATCCATAATGACCATACTTCTTCCCCTCTTATTCAATTTGGAAGTTGAGTGATTTTATTTGGTACATTCACTCTTTCTGGTCCATTAATCCGTATGGATTGGATATGATGACACTTTGATTAGCAAATGCATTTGGCAGGCTATTTGTAATATGTTACAAATATAAGATGTTCTAAACTTGTTAGTTTAGATATTCTTTGGTACGTGATGTGAGGACTGAATGTGATTAAAAATTTTTAATTCCTGGCATTCTTTTGTGTGGTATTAATCTCCCCCTAATGCCTGGAATTACCCTCAAAATATAATCAACATACGGGCTTATTTAAAATCCCCATAAGAAACCTTAGGTATTATGTGAATGACGGATAATAATACCTTTGTTGTGATCTCTAATGCCCATTGATGTATGCTGAGGTGGTGATATTGGTATATGCGAAGCATATCCAACATGTAATGGGAAATTATTGGTTGAAGCCAAATTTTCACGTAAATACTGCAACAGAGGGAGTCGTATGATTGCAGTTGAATGAATTTGGATTAATTATGTGGTGTGTAAGTCCACATAGTACCAACTAGATGTTGATAAATTTCAATTCTATTTTGCTGGTCATGCAAATAAATTATCTTAATAAGATATTCAGTTAAGCCATAATTGAGGTGGACATATATGTGGCACTTACTGCTATAGTTCCCAAGACCAAATAATTCCAAATGATTGGATTTGATCCTGCGTCCAGGATAAGTTGCTCTAAATTAAAAATCTGAGCAATGAATTTGGTAAATTATGGTGCCTTATGAGTAAGGAACACATGTGGGACTATTTGTTAAATGCATCAATTAGCATTTGAGAGCACTTGATGGTCCATTTGGTAGGCAAAATACAACCATATGCCTGTCTTGAATGTGTTCAAGAACTTGGCTCATTATTTGAATTTTAAGGTAAGAGGGCCTTAAAATTAATTCTCTTGTGACACATACAGTGCACATTAAATCTGAAGATTTCGAGAATTTTAACTATGACCAATAGAATTGACAATAATTTTTCATATGATAGAAATGACGAAGTCAATCATATGCAAATTCTTGATTGAATCAAAACTGAAAAATTATTTTGTACGCAACATGTGATATGGGATTGATGTATGTATATAACATATCTCAAATGATATGAAAAGAATGCTATCAATATGTAATTTTCGTGCCCTTATACCAAGTTGAGTGTTGATTACTCGTGGTAATATGTTTCAAAATGAAACTATAGAAATAGATGGCATGAAAATATATTGGGGTATTGTAAAATACATGAGTGTATGTACATTTAATAATGGAATACTCAGAAAGAGAGTATATATTCCCCATGTTATAATAGTGGAGATCCACTTAATGAAATTCCTTTCTTCTGATTTGACCCCGAATAAATATCATGTATGAGGTACATGATATTGATGATGGACAATGTACTACACATTATAGTATAGTTTTAGACTAATGATAATTCTAGGGATAATTTGGAGACTTATGTAGGTCTCATTAGTTGAAGTGATCTTCAAACATAAGCCGCTAGAATTCTCTTATTTCCGATGGAATTGACTTATTATTGAACCAAATATTTGATTTGGAAATAATGTGTACATGAAATGTACAACCACACTTTAGACAAACTTGAAATTTTGTCATTATGATCACTTTTGATAAAATGATATTTTATGTGTGCGATCCATTATGTTGGATATTGCCATGGACTTGAAAGTCCTGATAAAGTTTGGACAATATTTATTCTTTGTTTATAACTCAATTGAGAGTTCTAAAGTATGAATGGATCTTCCTCATTTAGATACTCAGTTTTGTAAAACATGAGTGGAGGAAATTACACCCAAGGTGTATGTGTGGTAATTTCAAGGATAGATTGGGTCTTTGATTAGGGTAGAACTAAAGTGGCAATGATGCCATGTGTCTCCCAATGATATTGTTCATATCAAATACCCATATTGGAGAATAAATCCTATCCAGTGAGAATTTGAAATTTTTATTTCAAAAACATTAGTCATGTCCTACATGAGTAGATCATGTATTTTAATGAATTTACTCGAAGAGTAAATTATATAGTATGAAAATATTGATGTGCAAATTATTGATTCTCAAGTTGATACTTGATTATAAGTGGACTATTCTGAATGTGACAGACGACAAAATTGCTTCACATGTTTTGGACTCTATTCTTGTGAGAATAGATGATCGAAGGATCAATTTCCAAAACATAGTCTCTGTTTTTATGATAGAAGATAGTCACTAAAAAAAATATTATTGCACAATTTTCTACTATTTATTTAAACAAAGTAGATGCCCTTGATTTGTGAATTCAAGACGAGTCTTGAATTAATATACACAAAATCTTATATCTTGGAATTGCAAGTAGTGTGGGCGTCATATTTGATAGGTGATGAAATCATTGCTATCATCATGTACTAGTGTCTGAACACATCAAAAGATAGTCACTAGAATGGTGTGCATCTTGAAGCAGTGGACGAGAAACTCGTTGCTACAGGCATAGTTTGGCATGATTGCAATAGATGCCTTAGACTCCACTGTCTCATGTGTTACACTAGGAGGTAATCACCATGTTAGTATAGGCCTTATTTAATTCATATGCAAAATTAGGTATGATAGATCACTATGTGATAGTGTACATACCATAGTAGTATTCTGATACTAGCTTATGTATGGCCAATATGAAATATGAATCAAGATAATTACCAAAATAAAAGGTGGAGACCTTTGACCATTCCAAATTTTAATATTTGGTATGATATGCCAAGTTTCTTACATGAGCAAATCATGTATAGCTTTAATTTACTGTGGTAAATTAATAATATTGGCGCTATAAATATGCAAAATATTGAAGGCAAGATGATTCTTGCGTGTATTAAGGTATAAACAATGTAATTGTTTTAGTGGTATTCCAATGGGAATTGATGACTTGATAGTCTGTTATTGTATATAATATTTTGAATATATTCTTTTGAGGTAATCATCATAAGATGTAGACCTCTTAGCGATGGGCAAAGAAATTGCTGCCTAAAGGCCTGGTCTCAGGGCAAATAAATTATTATAGAACTTGTTACAATTCTATATAATTTATTGCAGCCAGTGCCTAGGACTCCATCATTGTATAGAATAATTTTGGATATACACTTTGTAGGTAATCATCATAAGATGTAGACCTCTCGGTGATGGGCAAGTGATTTGCTGCCTAAAGGCCTGGTCTCAAGGCAAATAAATTGTTATAGAACTTGCTACAATTCTATATGATTTATTGCAGCCAGTGCCTAGGTTTCCATCACCTTGTGTTATTCCAAAAATTTAGATTTATATACCTTAATTTTATATTTTGCTTGATACTACTTGATGTAGTGTAGTGTTTAAGTGTCATGTAGTAAATATATTAAATAAATGACACATGAAAAGATTGTTCTAAAATAATATTTGCATAATTATGTGAATCTACGGATCACATAATGTACAATTACTGCAGTAATTATAGTACATCGGTACTAAACTTGATAGTCTAGATAGCTATTTACAAGAAATATGCAAATGCTACATAGTCTGAGGACCAAAATTGAACAATCCAGGGACTTATTTATAAACATGTAGAACTGGAATTCTAAAACATGTAAATATGAGTAAGTCCAGAGGTCTTATTGATGAGAAAGCAGTCCACGGCAATGAATCGTGTGGCTGCGGTAATCAGAACAACTACCACGCCGACCATGGTGTCCTGCAGGACGTCAGCCATGGCATGGGAAGAAATGGCGATGCCTACTACTGAAGCAGAGGCAAGAACATCGTCCAGATTGCCATCGTGAAGAACTAGAAAAACGTTCTTCGGTTGTAAAGAAATGTAAGTGTCTGTTCATGTGCTTACTTGATGGATGTGAGGCCTATTTGGATGTGAGGCCTATTGGCCTCTGTTCTTCCTTTGCCTGTATGCGTGAGGCATGGTGCCTCTGTTCTTTCTTTGCTCAGTGGAGAAACAAAGTGACAGATAACGTGTTGTGAAGTAAAAGTGAGAGAGACAAATGGAATGGAATGGATTGGAAATGGGTTGTTTCTCATTGATGAGGACTGTTGTTTTTATACAAGGTGAAGGGACATTTGGCCCTTTGGAGGCACCCCTTGGGAGAAGGTGCCCCTTGGAGGCACCCCCACATGAGGGGGTTTCCCCCTTTCTCTAAGGATTAACTAATTACATAAATAACTAATTAATTACAGGAATTGATCACTAATTAATCTAATTAATTTCTCAACAATTTCCATTTAGCCTGCCTATGTCATTCTTACTTGCTCTAATTAAAAGGAGAATGACTTGACATATGGCATGTTGTGCAATGAAACAAGATTTGCCTTGAGAGTTAATATGACGCAATCAGCAAGAATTAATGTTGACCATGCAAATATAGAATGTATAAAAGGTTCTAACGCATATGTAGAAAAAACATACTAAGTAAATGGTTAGTGGGGGACTGGAGGTGGTGTACCCTCTAACTGTTGGAGATCAAGCCTTGAATTTAAGGGGATGTCTACGAACACTCGATTGTTCTGTGGACTCCTTGCACTCAGAAATTTTTCAGCCATTGTAAGAATCCAACAGTGGGAGGAGCTCCTCTATAGTCGACGGCGACTTTGTCACCGACATGTGGGCCCCAACACCATTAGACTCACATGTCAGTGACAAAATCACACCACCTCTAACTGCAGAGGCCGGATCTTATCCTGTATATATCTTCATCTTCTACCTCCAGTCAATGCCTCATTCATACTTCATCCTCAAGTTTCTTTCTTTTGTTACCACCACGCCTGCCCCACCCTACCACGATGGGTTATAGGGTCTCACTAGAGCTCTGCAACAATCGCCTTCTTGCCTACTCCCTCCGTCCCTTATTAACTGTCGCCGTTGGTGTGCGTGCCTCAAGTTTGACTCGATTTGTAGAAAATACGTACAACATTTGTATCTTTAAATAAATTTGTTAAAAAACTAGACTAAAAGATCTTTCCAATGATACTAATTATGTACCATAAATATTAATATTTTTTAATACAAAATTAAATAAAGTTTTTTCTCGGGAAGTGAGAAAGACAGTTATTTAGGGACGGATGGAGTATGCTGTTATTGTTGTGGCCTATCCTCACCGTTGTGGTCGCCCCCACCTCGACCCCGGTCACCTACCTATTATCATCCAACCACCCAACATGTGGGGTGGTCGTCGCCTTGACTTGCCATGCTTGCCATCACCATCTGGGCAGTCTTCCACTGTACTGTCGGCTTCCTTTTAGCTGGACAAACTCTGAACCCTCAACCCAAACCTGAAAAGTAGAACACACTTGATCTCGCTGGAGATGGAGTAGAATGGTGTATATCTTGTCAGAGCTGGAGAAGAGAGTGGAGGGAGAAAGAAAATAAATTCCAGTGTGAGAAACGCTCAAGCACGTTATAGCTTCCCCTTAATTTAATGTCATGTATCTCAAACAATATAATTAATCAATTAATTATTCAATGAAAATTAGCGCCCATTTTAATTTCAAGATGCTCGTGATGACTTTGTTAAGTCGATGGCTCAATTAATTTCCCATAGGTGTTTATTTGTGAGTATGTGCGCGCGAGTTTCTTTAAAAAGGATTCTAAAAAAATTGTAGCAACAGAGCTCACCTAGTGCTGTTGCCAAAGAAGGAGGGGGTCACTCAGGCATCTGATTACAGACCGATCTCCCTGCAGAACTGCCCGATGAAAATGTTCTCCAAAACCATGGCAAACCGGCTCAAGGCTGCGATTCCCTACATCATTGACCATGATCAGACGGGCTTCATACACGGCAGGAACATTGCTGAAAATTTTATCTACGCTGCCGATCTCCTAAGCTGCTGCCATAAACGAAAAGCTCCGACCGCAGTTCTAAAACTGGATTTCAAAAAAGCCTTCGACTCCGTCGAGTGGGATAGCCTGGATAAAATACTTGAGTCCAGAGGGTTTGACGAACGCTGGAGACGCTGGGTTCAGAGCATTCTCTCAACAGGCAAAACAGCAGTGATGCTGAATGGTGTCCCAGGGAGATGGATCTCGTGCAAAAAAGGACTGCGCCAGGGTGATCCTATCTCTC
Source organism: Urochloa ruziziensis (assembly GCA_015476505.1). Classification (NCBI taxonomy): domain Eukaryota; kingdom Viridiplantae; phylum Streptophyta; class Magnoliopsida; order Poales; family Poaceae; genus Urochloa; species Urochloa ruziziensis. The sequence continues at coordinate 22,851,537 of CM027121.1, forward strand.
CCTATCTGTTCATCATTGTCGCGGACGTTCTGCAAAGGCTCATCAAACGAGCCTCAAGCTTAGGCACTCTGAAACACCCCATTGACAATTCCCTCCCATGCCCGGTCCTGCAATATGCAGACGATACCCTGATCTTGATCAGAGGTGACATCCCCTCCATTAGAGTGCTCAAATCCATCCTTGATTCTTTCTCACAGGCAACCGGGCTCACAATCAACTTCCAAAAATCAACCTTCGTGCCAATGAACATCCCCGATCCGGTCGCCAACGAAATGGCAAACATTCTTGGCTGTCAAGTGGAAAGCTTCCCTCAAAAATACCTTGGACTGCCTCTATCCCCTCACAAGCTGCGAGTCTCAGATTACCAGCCACTGATAGATAATTTCGACCGCTACCTAACTGGTTGGCGAGCTCGGCTACTCAGCACTGGAGGACGTTTGGTATTGGTGAACGCTGTCCTTAGCAGTTTGCCCATTCATTACATGTCCTCTAATCTCATCCCAAAAACAGTCCTGAACCAAATGGAAGCAAGGCAAAGAGCCTTCCTGTGGACTGGAGATGACCACTGTAAAGGATCACAATGCTCGATCGCATGGGAAAACGTCTGCCAAAGTAAAGAAAATGGTGGTTTAGGTGTAAAGAATTTAGAAATTCAGAACCACGCATTCCTCCTGAAATTTGTACACAAGCTGCATGAACCACAGGCACTCCCTTGGAAAAGTTGGTTCTTGCGATATCATGCAACTGAACTGGGCAACCATGAGCCAGACACCTTCATCGCCAAGCTAATACTGGAAGAGCTACCTCGCTACCAATCTATCACACAAGTTCGCGTAGGTGATGGCCGATCCACATCATTTTGGCTTGACAGATGGCTGTTCAACACTCCACTGTCAGAAACCTTCCCTGCTCTTTTCTCACATTGTACCCACCCTCACATACTAGTGTCTGATGCCATTCGTGCCCCACTCAACAACCAGTTACAAGCCCGACTCAGTACTTGTGCGAGAGAGGAAAGGAACATCCTGAGGGACTGCCTTCTTCTTGTTCCCATTTCTGAATCACCTGACGAACGAGTTCTATTCCACTCTCCCAGCACCCCGTTCACTTCTCGCTCCGCTTACCAGTCACTGGTGCCAACCACTCATCATGACCCGGACGGGAATCGGATTTGGCACACGAAATTGCCGACTAAAATCAAATTCTTTGGCTGGTTGTTGCATCATGATCGTCTGAACAGCCGAGACATGCTCTATCGTCGCAACATCCGGAAATTGGAGGACTCTTACTGTGAGCACTGTCAGCACGATTTGGAAACGTTGCAACATATCTTTTCTGAATGCTCTGCAGCAAGCGAGGTGTGGTGCCGTCTTCACATCACAAACTCTGACGCAGGGTACAGGCAACCGTGGTTCCTAGGGACCGAACTCTGCCTCCCTGCTGCTGTCCACCTGGACGTGATCCTGCTTATCCTATGGCACATTTGGAAAGCGCGGAACGCCAAAATTTTCGACAACAAAGCCTCATCGTCAAAGGAGGTAATCCAACACGTCATCGACGACCTCGACATCTGGGTCCATCGGTACGGAAAACTGAGGCCCATGATCTACACATGGAACAGTTACTTACTCTCCTGCTTGTAGAACGCTCTCTTCTCTGCTCCTCTCCTCCTCTCCATGTAACCCGCCCTGGAATGCCAGGCGTATCATGTAATCACTTGACTATTCGTCAAGCTCATGAATGAATGTAGGTGGGGATCTTCCCCCCGATTTTGTTCAAAAAAAAATACTTTACCCTGAAGTGTGCGTGCGTAGGTGTGTGCAAAGTTGAAGTATTTGTCCTCAATATATTTACTTTCTGGAAAAATAATGGATCGATATGCATGGCTACATATTCGACCTCTTTAATTTTCAAGCAAATATGGACGTACTCACCAACCGTTGATGTTGACGAAGGCGCTGTTGCTGTCGCTCATGCATTTTAGGAAAAATCCCTAGTGGTCACAATTTTGCACGGAAATATTTCAGGAGTAGTACACTGCTTGCGCCGTTCCGTCTTGAATTCTTGATGCAATCGTCTACGGGTGAATTTACTTGGTTACGAGAGATCCCGAAAGCTCCTGACGACTACTGGCACTCGAAAGCAATGTACGGAAGGTAATCCGCATCGGGCATGGCTAGCCCTCCCGGTCACGTGACGTGGCACTGGCTGATTGGCTCCCTAAATTTCATTGGGGGAATCAAGTAATTGACCCGGCCCGCTACACGGTACGGGAGCAATGTACCATCGCACATCGCTTGGGAAATGGTCACCTAGCTGCTTGGCTGGTTCCATAGATTCGATTCACACGTGCAGTGATCAACAGGAATTAACAGACATGAGTTCTTCGTTATGCATAGAGTATTGTTTTGGGTATAAGCTCCTGTGTCTTCACAATAATCTAGGATGGAATTGGATCTATGTATTTTCCTTTCCCTATTTTTTCCTCTTCCACCAGTTTATTTTCAACGTCCTATATGCTTTATTTGTAGAGGACAGGATGTTGTTATTCGATTATTAAAAAAGTTTATTTCCGATATGCAATGGAAATGGGGTCGGGCAACCTCGCTTCAAAAAAAATTATTAAAAAAGTTACTAGAGATTATGCCTTTTGCTTTTCTAGCCATGAACTGAATTTTATATTAGGAGCGTATCAGGTGCAAGCCAATTTCTCCGTACAAACCGTGCAAAATTTAATCCGGGCCACACGATTGTAAGCATTTTGTTCTTGGTGAACTAGGAGCTTGCTTTTTGCTACAGGTGCATCTAAAACATCGCGCGAGATACGGAGGCTGTAATGATGTTTCTATTTCATTATTCTGAAAGCTCGGTGCTAAGGCCATTGATGCAGAAAGCACAAGCGCTCATGTTAAAACCATTTGCCCTGAGCTATGCTTCTCTAATGATTATACATGATGCAAGCGCGCGCACGCACATGACCACACACACGGCTAACCTAGCTTGTGCTGCCCATGCATATATCCCCTTTGTAGAAGCTCACTGAACGGCCTTTAATTTCTCATGGGTGCCGGCTGCCTGCTTTCCAGTTCCAGGGGCATGGCGGTTTACAAGCTCAACGTCTGCTATGCTCTCACAAATACTAATGATTTTTTTATTATAAGGTTCCTGCATACAAGAGAATCCACCGAATGGACTTTTCACCTACTTGGCACGAGGCATGTCGTTCAATTTCGTCGTCGTCTGCGCCGCGCGAGATCCACCGGAACTGTACGTACGATGTGCCGGGCGCCGGCCGGCTCGTGATTCTATCATCAATCGCCGCCGCCGATTCATCAGCCTCGATCGTCTACCTCATCCGACCCTATCCCATCATCGCAGCGGATGACGATGCGGCGCGATCCGGCGCAACCTGGATCACAGGTTGCCGATAGATCGGCGCCGGCGCGCGCGGCGGTTTCCCGGCCCAGCGTACGGCCGGCGCGGCCAGCTGAGATATATCTTTGCAACGTCAGACAGGGGCAGACAGAAACATGAGGACGGAGGAGAGCGTCCCAGCCAGCAGGCAGCAGCAAGATTTTGCATTGATGCTAGGGCGCTGTTTAGATGTTTCGTGAAATTTTTTTTCGAGTATGTTCCCTCACATGCTAGGGCGTTGTTTAGATGTTTCGTGAATTTTTTTTTCGAGTATGTTCCCTCACATACATGGCATATTAAATGTAGTCGAAAAAATAACCCATTATATGGATGGAATGTACTTCGCGAGACGAATCTAATGAGCCTAGTTAGGTCGTGATTAGACAATAAATTGCTACAGTAAACATGTGCTAATGACAGATTAATTAGGTTCGTCTTGCGATTTACTGACAGAATCTGTAATTAGTTTTGTAATTAGTCTATATTTAATACTTCAAATGTGTGCCGACGCACTCGAAAAAAATTTCACGTTTGATGTAAAGAGGGCCTAGCTTGCCGCGAGCTAGCGAGTGATGACCGACATGTCAGGGACAGCGCGATCTGGTAGCACTGCAGCGCGGCTTGGCCGTGTTTAGTTGATGAAAGTTTTTCACGAAAAGATTTCGAGTATTGATTTTACTAATTTAGGAGTAGTAAATGTAGACGAAAAAGGTGGAAAGTTATATGGATAAGTTAGAAATCTCGAGACGAATCTAACGATGGTAATTAGAGGGTAATTAATCCATAATTAGCGGATGGTTACTGTAGCATTACAATTGCAAATCATGTATTAAGTAGGCTCATTAGATCCGTCTCGCGATTTACAGCCTATCCATATAACTTTTCACTTTTTTGTCTACATTTAATACTCCATGCATCTAAGATTCTCTTTTGATGTGATGGGTGAAAAGATTTTGGGTGGTAACTAAACACGGGCTTATTTGCAGCATGCGTGATGGTATATTGGCAGCTTCTGGCCGGCCAATGGCGCGGCGTGGAAGTTGCATCCTCTCGCTCTCTCACCGCACTGGATCGCTGTGAGATGATGCGTTTGCTACTTTTTTTTTTTTTTGGAAAAAGGGATGCGTTTGCTACTTGTGTGGACTGTGGAGATTATCTATCGATATGATCCACACATGCCGTTGCCATCTCATTCTCATGTGTGTAGAGCTGCTATAGCTAGCGATCGGTGTTTTGAGCTGAAGCTTTGATGGATCACTAACAGCTGGGCCCCACGCCAATGCATAGCGGTGGCCGGTGCTTGCTACTAGTAAGCATGCAGACAGTACATCATAAGAGCTTCGTTGGTAAAATTGAATGCCTAAAAACACTTTTAGGTATGCCGGAGAGGAAAAAAAAACCTTTCTGCTGCTGATCAACCGCTAGCTCGCGCCGGCCCGCCTCCGGCTGCAAGGATCGCTGGAGCGGCACGGAAAAAACAAAAGACCCTTGCCGTGCCGCTCCGATCCGTTGAACGGAAGGCTCTGCACGCGCCATCGCGATCAAGCTCCGGCAACTACTTACCACACGTACGGAATCGTGGTAAACAGGTGTCTGAAAACAAAACCATCCAAATTTGTTGGAGACAAGCAGCATCACTGTTGTTAGCATCACGCAGCAGTGGACAGTGGTCAAGGCACAGTCTCGCGCTTTGGCCAAGGCCCAAGGACCGCACGAGCCACACAAAACCAACCAGCCAAAACGAGTCGAAATTGTAAGACAACACGTATAACCACACAAGAGATTGGCGAATGGACTCATCACCTGCACAAAGAAAATTTACTAGCTTTAGAGCCAAGCACGCATTGACCTTTGATTGACGCATATTGTCGAGCGAGTGCTTGCACGCTTGGGAACGGGACGGACGACGTATCAGCGTCGTGATGCAAAAACAAAATTAAATGCCCGTCGTTAACAGGGTCTAGTCGGAGAACACTTCGTTGTGTGACCCGAAAGCTACTCCGCACTGTTGCACCAAATTAAAGGCACAAGATTTGCCGAGTGGAACGCTGAACAAGAAGACCCTCAGAAAAACAATGTAAGATTATTATCAATCTCCGAGGCATCAAAAGACTTCCTCGGACGCTGCTGTGTGGGTGGCCCAGGCCCGTCGAATTCGCGTCCCACAACTGCCCAACCTTTTTGCTGAGCCCATCAAAAGCTCGCATCGCATGACCGCTCGGTAGGCCCACGAAAACATACGCTCCCGCTTTCCTGTCGGCGGCCCGCACGGCTGCGAAACCAAACTGCCGCGATCGCTTTCCGCTCGGCCCGCGCTCGAACACAGCACGAAACAAGTGAAGAAACGACGAGTCCCAACCTACACTTTTTTTATATAATTTCTAGTATATTGCCGTATCATTAAGACATTATTTATAGACCTAATCTCCTCGATACGCGTCCTGTTCGTTTCGCTGGGCTGGGCTGAAAAAGTCTGAGAGAGAAATAATTCGTTGGGCTAGTTCAATAATATTCTGTGAGGAGAATAATCCGCTAGGCTGGGATGATAATCCCAAGCGAACAATACGAGTACGAGAGCAACATTTATTGGTAACATGCAAACAACACAAATATTTCTTGATCGGTTGATGTATTGAGCAATGATTGAGGAATGAGGAGATAGGATACAGGGCCAACCGTCGTCGTTTTGGGATTGGATGATGGAGCGTAGCACAAAATATCAGCTTCTGATGGTAATATCAACTCCCGCTATTGTTGTGGCTGCAACTACAAATAAAACATACTATTTTGAACGGTTTTATGTACAACTTGAGCAACCATGCATGCATCTAAAACTATTTCATGCATTGATGACTTTTCCGTATAAGGTAATTTCTACTTATGAGATCTTGAACTATGATCATACTCATACAGGAAGCTGAGCTCCTATTTTTAATGCTACAATCATGACTAACCCTTTTGCCCCTAGGCTACTAGACGTTTATACTATATATGTCACATCTCAACGAAATATCCAAGGGCAACAGTGAGATATACCCTATCTTGGCTATACATTTAAGGACCTCAAGTGAATTCAATTCATCTAAACATCATAAGTTTATTTTTTATCAAATATCTCTCCTTATATTTAACTTCCATATTCTCTTCCTCCTAATAATTACATATAGCATTCCGTAAAAAATACATATAGGCATATAAAACAAATTAAAAGAATAGCAACCCTAATCTTATTATGTTCTAATTCACTGGTCGAGTATACATGTGTAGTAGCATGATAATATATTGTTCCTCAAGGTATTGATGTGCTTTTTACTCTTTTACCATTTTTTACAAAGCTAACATACAACTAATTTTAACCTGCCATTTCATAAACCATATCACTTTAGTGTACGACTTCATGACTAATTCGTGAGTTTATATACAGTTGTACTTTAATGTTTAAGATAGAGATAAAGAGTGAGAGTTACAATTTATATTTTTAAATTATTATGATTGGAGTTAGGAAAAGAGGATTCATGTCAACACGCCACAAATGGTCATGGCCGATGATGATCCCTTGTCGCCTCTCCAACACATTGAACGGGACACAACCACCAAAAGAAACCTACTAGCTGCATGCTTGTGTATAAAGAGCACATTTATGTTTATTTGTACCAAATATTATGTCCATCTAGCTAGCTAAGAAGAGCTACGGCCAAGCAGCTACCATGTTATTTTCAAACCGATGATGATTTTCCATGGAATTAAACAAAAAGACACTGTTGAATTAGACTTACATTCAATCTAATAATCGATTTGATATAGATTCAAAATATTAGTAGTTGTTCATCAATGGTAAAAACATTTTTTGGTATTTGTTGATTAATGGTAAAAAGATTTGGCTTGCAAGGAACGTCAATGCATACATAGCATTAGTTTTCTTAAAAAAATTCTAGTTAACTATTTGGTTTTCAAACTTGAAGTGTTATTTATCAGCTTTCAAGAAATAAGACATGTATGGGAGTATAATGCATACTTAGGACCTATTTGGAACAAAGGAATGAAAAAGTATGAATGGAGAAAAATACAGGAAACATATGGGAATGTAATGGCAAAACAGAGTAATGAAAAAAATGTAGGAAAGAAACAAGAAAGGTGTTTGGAATGCAGGAATATTTACTACAAGTTGAAAAACTATTAGTAATGAACGATAGATTAGAAGAAACAACTGCACATTGTACATTGTGTTAGCACGAAGACCTGTTTTGTAGACTTGGTCCATCCAATTTAGAGCATGCACCGTTGGCCTTATCCTCTCGTCTCCCTGGCCCTGAATTGATGCAGAGAGCTCATTCTCATCTCCGGTCATCCCCATCTCTGATCGTCGGGGTTCTTGTAGGGTGGTGGTGCGGCGGTGGCGTGGCGTGCTGGACGGCTCGACGGGCGGTCGAGGAAGCTTCCAGTTTAGCTGTGTTTTCTTCAGGAACAATGGATTACTATGTTGATTTAGAGTTCAGATTTTCTGTAACAACTCAAGACATTCTGTGGGGTGATTGGGCTGCTTGTTTTCATTCGTTGCCTCTTTTCTCTTCCATTTTCATGTGTAGTCTGAAATCTTGATTTGGTCTTTTGTTTTTTTCTGAGAACTATAGCTCTGCCAGTGCCATGAGGAAGAAGAACCTAACTAGGCTTCATTAGCGTAAGCACATGGGAAAGCGCTGCTGGGAAGATTTCTCTTAGCTCAAAGCGCATTTTCCACTTCCTCCAAAAGTACAGATTTCCTCAGGGTTCCAGAGGAAAGATTTCACGCCAGTTCCTTTGTTCCAAAAGCTACTACCGTGACTAAAAATATAGGAACTCGATTCCTTTGTTTTTCCTACATTTTTTTCGTGAACCAGACGAGGCCTTAGAGTATAAAATGCTACACGAGATTGAAATATTGCACTCTAATTAACATCGGTGCGTGCTAGCCACGTGTCGCATGTTTAAAATAAAATATGCCTACACCTATTGTTGTATCTAGCAATCACTTGCTTAAAGAAAGTGTAATGAGTATTCAAGTAATGAAATATGTTAAGGTGAAATTTTATTGATAATCCATTAAATGTAATAAAATATAGTAGCAGAAGTAAAAAAAAACATAAGAGTTTTACAATACAATTAATATTTTACAGTAGAAACACATAGGTATCTTGCTAGTTATTATAAAATTTTGCAAGGTGGTTCAAATCGCTTGTGTATTTGATTGCAATTTAATTTCTCAGGTGATCTTGTGTGCATCTTGGCAATAACAAGTGACATCGAAGCAAAGCAAACAACCCTCCAAGATCTAGGAAGAGGCTTAACAACTGTGGTGAACACACCAGGTGGTAAGCAAAAATACAAGAAGTAAGATGGAACAAAAGGCTAGAAGGGAAAGAGATAAATAGAGGAAGAAATTGATCTTTCCATAGGGAGGATATGATCAACACAGAGAGACTAGGTAGCATCATGAGAACATATTCTTTATTCTTTTCCAAATTAAAGGTTTTCATAAGAGTATAGAAACTATGGAATTAAGTAAAATAAAGTTCTAATTATGGATCCTAACAGACAATAAAAGTAACCAAAAGTCGCAATATGGTTGTATATGGCTTCATAATTAAAACAACCAAATAAGAGCCGCGATAAGGTTTTATGTGGCTTCAGAATTAAACAGTCAAATAAGAGTATGTATCAAATAGATAAATAAATCTCTAAGATATGAAATAAGCTAAACAGATGAGCACGTACTTAAGTACTGGGATGAGATTGCCTAAACAAAGGACTCATATGAAATGCAACTGATAATGACTAAAATTTAAATTACAAATAGAAACGACATATTAAAAGAAAGTAAGGGACACTACAGAAGGAGGGAATTTTAGGAGTATAAATTGAAGTAAAATATAACCTTCACTTTCCATGGTTTGCTCTTAATTTCACCATTTGTCCAGAATAAGGGACATTGATAGTAGCTGTTGGTAAATAAAAAAAAAGATGTACCGGCATCATAAAAAGAAGATAGAGATGAAATTATATTTGATGAATTCATCAAGAAAAAATGTATATATATGTATTTATCGAATGTAACAATCAGAGTGTCTTGAATAAAGAATTCCAAAAGGTCAAGACAACAAAATTAGCTGCACTATTTACGTAGTGACCTTGCCAATTAGTATAAGCACGAGGAATTGGCTCATTCCACCAACATTTATGCAATTTACTAACCGATAGATCACCTCATCTAACTAGGATAAAGTGATTCCTCAAAACAAACAACTTCTCATATAACTTGTCAATCGCTGCCTTCAGTTGGCCGTTACTACCCAAATAGGTAATCTCCTCATTTACCACCTAATTCACTCCATGTTCTCTGCCTCGCTGAATCATAGGCATCAGTACACCACGGCAGGTGTAACCACGAGAGCAGTGAATCCTCGTAGGGTCAGGAGAAAGCATAAAAGCCACAACTTACGCCATGCGAAAACCGGATGCTAGACGCAAAGCTCATGCACATAAACAAGCCGGAAAATCTTTGGCGAATTGCGGGTGCCGGAGATGCCGGGGCGGCACAAAAGAAATCCTGCGCCTCCACCAATTTGATGGCTAATAAATCCGCTTGCCTTTGCTTTAGTCTTGCTCCTCCACGTCTGATGGGCAATGGCACATTGGCACGCGCGTGCCCTCCGGTTCGAAAGGTTATTCGCCGTCGCAATTTCTTTACGAGATTTCCGCGTAAAAGCGGACGGGTGGAACATTTATTTTCGCTCGAGTGGGATCCCTTCTGATCCAATTTAGGACAGGGTTAGACGCTGACAGGCAATGTTGTTTATGAGCAAACCATCAGCCTGACGTGCTGATGCTTTTTTGTAAAATATATCTTGGTGTAGTTTCAGCATCACTTGATGCTTCTGGGACCTGGGTGCAGTCTCACAGACTTGGTTTTGTTGTCACTTGTCAGGCAATTGTGAATTTGGGCTGACCTGATCTTGTCTGCTGGCTGCTGCATTGCAGCTTTCATGGACGCCAAATTGGAGTAGAATAAGGAATCTGCTCCTTGTTTTCAGCTTTGGACTTTGTGCCCTTAAACTAGCAGTAGAAGTACTAGATTTCTTTCTTTTATCTCAAATCACCAGCCATTCAGTTAGGTACACCTGAATTGCCAAATCTGCTACTATACCAATGACTATGCTCACGTTGGGAGTCAGTATAACTGTATAAGTTGTGTGGTTGACCTGCTCAGGCTTCGTAAATTTCACAATATCGTCCTAGTAAAGTATAATTTTTTGCGCTGTATTTTCTTTTTGGTCGTGTTAGCCTTTTGTGTGAGGCAATCGTTTTCAATACTCATTAGAATTTTAAGTTGCGTGATTTACGCCTAATTGTCTAAAGAAAAGAGATCAAAAGAAATATAAAAAATGAAGAATGAAATCTACTTCAGCATGCAACGAGGTGCTCATCTAATTTGTGGAGCCATATCATCAGACGGATATTCAGATATGCTAATTTATGCGTCATGTTGCCATGTGGCTGCCGGTGCGTACCAGGAGATCCATGGTGACCTAGACAGCCATTGATGGGAGCAAAAAGGTTGCTGCCTCCATTGTTTCCCCCACATTGCCTTGTTTCCTCTTTTTTACTTTTGTTTGGAAAAAAATCCCTCAACAAAACTAATTCTTGCTTGTTTTCTGATCTTCATAGCTTCAAAGGTGGACATGGTGCTGGTAGTTTGAAGCAATGCATATATATGTACAAATGTGTGGTATATGGGAAATTGAACCCTTTTTAGCTTGCAAGTTTTGGGTGTCGGCCACTGACCAGTTGTTCCTAAAATCAAAGAGAAGGAAAGGGTCCCAGTTCTTGTATTTTACTCGATGAAGATCAGCATACGCACCAAATTAATGTTAGGAAACAGGAGCGTATAAGTCAATGCTATGGTCAATCAGTTTATTAGCTTATGCAGTAACGCAGAGCCCTCTGTGAAAATGTGAGATGGCTTATATTTTTGAAAGATGGGGGATGATATCATGCAGTTTTGTAAAGCTGCTAGATGTTTATCTTCATGTCTTGTCACTCAGCTTTGATTCTCTTGCTTTAGTTCATCTTCTTGCGTTGGCCGCTTGGCGTTACTTTGAGTTCCTAGAGTTCAGAAGCAAGCAAAGCAAGCTGACCGAACTGAATAGCGTCATTTCCACTTAAGAAGAATATAGGAGTAGGCAACAAGCAGATTTGCTCCCTTCACCAAATCATGACTCTGACTTCAGGTAGAGGTGGCTTTCTCTCAATCTATACTATGCATCCATTAGCACGTTTCTTCTTGGAGAATTCTGGTCAATCAATACTCTGCTATTGACTTTTACTCCAAAAACATGTGGAAAATTCTACAACTCTTCCGCGATAAACACTTTATGCAACTAAAGAAATTACTCTACCAAGACACAGAGTAAAGATAACGATAATGCACCGAAAAGGGAAAAAACAGTCAATGCTCAGAGTTCAGATGTCACTCATTTGAACAAGATCATCCATCATGACACGGCGTGGCCAACAGCACGAGTTCAGTTTTTTCACAAAATTTTTCAGAACGCAGTTGCATTGCATCATTGTACAATCATCAGGATCCGTCATGGCGCCATGATGCACCATCATCCTCTGCAGACCTCGATCAGCTCGTCAAGGCCGTCGTCGTCGGACTCCGCGGCGATCTTGGACGCCGCCGACGAGAGGAACCTGAACCCGGCGTCGCTGGCGCTCTTCCTCACCGACGCCAGCTGCTGCGACCTCTTGCAGTAGGCGATGAGCCCCTGGATCGGGTTCTCCACCTCCGAGCTCGCGCTGCTGCTCCTCCTCAGCGCCGGCCCCGCCCCCTCGTCGGACTCGCTCGACGTCCTCACCGACGACGACGAGCTCGACACCGACGAACTCGACGACGAGGAGGAGGAGCACGACGACATCGACGGCGGCGGCGCGGCGGCGGGGGACGCCGTCTTGTTCGACGCCGCCGCCGAGTACCGGACGATGACGCTGGAGAAGGACCTCCGGTGCCCGGGCTCCCGCTCCGCCGTCGGCGTAGCACGGCCGCTGCCGCCGCCGCCGCCGTGCGCGCTCGAGGCGATGCACCTGTTGCTCCTGACCTGGCCGCCGAACGGGCTCTTCCTCCACGCCCTGCTGAGGTGGCCGTGTCCATGGCCACCGTGGCCGAGCTGCTCCTGGGCTCCCCTCGCCGACGCGCCGAGGACGCCCTGCTTGTCCTCCGGGCTCCCCTGTTTGGCGGCGGCGAATATGGTCTTGAGGTAGGCCTTGGAGGCCTTGAGCTTGAGGCCGAGGTTGAGCTGCCGCACGAACCTGAGCTTCTTCGACCACGCCGTCTTCCTCTCCCCGGCGGCGGCGGCTGCGGTGGCGAGGCCGGCGGCGTACTCCTGGAAGTACTCCTCGACGTTGAGCTCCCCGCTGGCGGCGTAGCACGAGTTGTTGGCCGGCGACGCGGTGCACGACTCGTACGGCGTGGCCGGGGCCGTGCGGAAGCCGAGGGCCTCCCTGTCCCTGCAGCATCCCCCGCCGGAGCGCGGCGCGGCGCGGCCGTCGAGGAGCTCCTCGACCATCTGGATGCGCGGCGGGAGGTGCAGCGGCAGCAGCTTCCCCTTGTAGAAGAGCTCGTCCGCCGGCGACGCCACCGGCTCCCCCCACCGGTCCAGCGGCGCCGACATGAACTCGAACTCCCTCGCCACAGCCGAGCTCAGGTCCATGTCGATGTAATCCTCCTCCTCCTCCTCCTCTTCCTCCCGCCGCAGCACCACCTCTCCGTCCCCCTCCTCTCGCCCGCCCGCCATCGCTCGTGTCCTGTTTCTTGGCTCGGGAGATGATGATTCGGAGCCAAAATGGGTGACGAATCGATGCGGGGGGTTTATAAACCGGGCACGCTCGCGCTCGTGCTTTCCAGGGGGCCTACCAACTCCCGCATGATCTGCTTCTTGTTCGCGTCCCGGCCATCTCCTCTGCACTGCACGTAGCCACTGCCGCGCAGCACTGTGCGCTCTGGCCGTCGCTGTCCCTCCATATCATTGCTCCATCCCTGGCTTTGGCGCCTTCTTTTCTGAAGGAAACCCGGCTTTGGTGCCCGCCTGTCTGAGTGCCCGGTGCCTTGCCCTGTGCGAGTACTGATTAGGGTGGTGCTCTTTTGCTTTTTTGAACGGCCGGCCTCTATCTCTGACGGAGTGCAGGGTGTGTGTGCATGCTTCTCGTCTTTCCATGGCTGCTGCTGCCTCGTGCCATTTCATATCGGACAGACGCCACCACTATGCGGCGTTAAAGTGCACTATTGGAGTGTTGGTGCTGGTAGAAATTGCTGTGTGGGTTACTGTGCAATGTGCCAATGTTGGCAATGATCGCTTGGAGACCCCAACTAGTGAGTGGCCGAGTTACGAGCAGTACGGGCGATACGCAGGATCTGTACTGGGATCCCTTCCCTTGGGTTACGTTACATTGCTCTGCTGGACATGTTCTTGATTAAAATTTGCTCAAATCTTTGGATACTACGCTGTCGCTGATGCTACGGCCAGTTTCGAATTCGAAAGGGTATGGCGAAACGGGCACCAGCTCGTGGCCCGAAACGAGACGAGGGCAGCTGGGCAGAGAGCATGATGGAGCACGGGAGCAGCGAGCGTCAGCGGCCAGCAGTGACGCGCTACAGCTACCTCGTAGGCGTGCGCGATTGTTTACGGCGTGCCAGTCCGTTGAAGTGTGTGACGAGTGAAAGCGCCATCACTCGCCCATCAATGAGCAGAGCCGCTCAGGATTCAGGCCTGCGTGTGCACGAGTAGGATTCATAGGTTTCCGATCAGCAGATATTGCGATCAGAGGCAGCACGGATTAAGAAATCCATGAGATAAATGATGCCTCTGTGACCGTCGGATCAGATCATGGGTGTCCGGACTCCGGACTGGTACCAGCCAGAAGAACTTGAGGTGCGTGAAGGTGACAGTTGGAGTACATCACTGCAGCTAGCTCTAAGCTCGATCTCCCTTGTCTCTTCAGCTACGTTATCCATGTCACGCAGTACTCCGTATAGGATCAGCAAATCGACGAGCTCATGAATTTCGGCAAACAACGTGTAGTCCCAATCCTACACCTACGGTAACCAACGTAGATAGATTCATTAAAAATGCATCTCGAGTTGTCATTTCGACACAGGTTCTACTCTACTCCGTACGTATTTGCAAACTACAAGGCCCTTGACTTTGCGAGCAATAAAGTATTCCCTGCTGGTACTAGTACTACTGCTCCATTGGGAGCGTCGTGACCAGCAGCTGGAGCTGGTTAAGATACCATAATACAGCCGATTAGCATCGCCCTTCCAATCAGGCCGGCGTGCTGATCCAGGGATTATTCTTCTGCCGTGGCTGTCTGATTGCTGCTGAGTCAGGGGAGTTGAAAAATTGGGAGGTGCAGGGTTAGGTCGGCTCTGCCCGACCCTCCGGATTTGCGGTGAATTGCAGGGCGGAATGGCGTGCCCACTCGCGACTGCCGCAGGGCGCGGTCGGCGGTGGTTGGGACTTGGGACGTGCAAGATTCTTGCTTGCTTCAGCCTTGAGCGATGCAAATATACTCCGTACTAGTATTAGCATATGGAAGTTATGGTTAAGCAAAGGATCTTGCAGTAAAGCCAGCTACTAAGCTAGTTGCTACGAGCACATTTTAGGCTCGCCCTTATATGCTGCGTTTGCGTAATCTTTTCGTTTGTTTTTTTTTTTCGTAAAGAGAAAGGGATGAATGAGAAGGTAAAGGGGGCGCGGAAAGAACGGTATGCCCTCGTCGTGAAATCCCGACCATAACTTTGTGCTAGAGGTAGTGGAGGCGGCGGCACTGTAGACGTTTCGCTACCATCTTTATACGCTGATTGTTGCATACCACAAAAAAAAAAAATGCTCTCCTGCCCTTTTCCGGCTACACAAAAATCAAGAATATGCTGCCGGACCGGAGTACCGGACTACACGCATCAGAGGCGCCAACACAAAGAGTCAAATTACAGATCCCACTAACCCAAAGACCCCTAGTGACGAGTAAAACAAAGCCACGCAACACGTGCCTTCCATTCTCTCGCGCGCAAGAGAACAAGGAGAGCCGACAGCGCTACGGTCTGAATCGGTGTCGTCTCAGGCAAAAACCCAGCCCGAAGCGTACACAGACAGAAACAGCGTCGAGATGCCGGGGCAGGCGGCAGGCCATTGGCCAGCCTGCCTTCGTCAGATCTGACGGCTTGGCTGGCTGTGCCCTTCCCCGACGGGATGGATCACACTTCCCCTCCTAGCGACGTGTGGCGTGGCGTGGCGGCGAGCTGTGTGCCTGTGCCTAGTGTGCGGGCGCACGGCCGCAAGCAGCGGGCGAGGAGAGGGGGTACACGTACACCGTTGTACACGGCTACGCGCGCAGCCTGCATGCGGCCGGCGGCTGGCTCGGGTACGGTAGACAGCCGTGCCCGTCTCCTTCGGGCGCGCACAGAACGCTGGCTCCCTAAAGCAGGACTGCGGGAGTGGAGAAGGGGCGGAGCGGTCTCCGTCTCATCGCTCGAGGCGTTGCTTTGCCGCCTCTTCTTCTACGCTCTCTGGCTCTCTGCCCGCTCACCCAGCACGCAGCGCTGGGGGGGCCCTGTCATGCCGATGTGCCGCCAATCGCCGTGGAGGGCCGAATGGGCAGGAAAGGTTGGCATGGTTCGCTGCGACGTTTGACTGGAATGGTCGTTCTCGTTCAGCTGCGTTCTCTCGGTACAGCACTCATTTTTGTGAACCTCGGCCTCGGGGGCTTTTGTTCCTGATGCTCGTGGACGGATGGTAAAACTAAGCAGCATGATTAACAGCCCCTTCATCTGGAAAGAACACTGTCCGTACCTTTTCCCTTCTCAGAAGAAGTGGTGCTCTCGCTTCTCAGCTCCTGTTCACCGGAGATGACGACACTGCACAAGGGCAAAATCGTTGAGGACGACACATCGTGCTGAGAGTCACAGTCCCATCACACATGGTTCACGCCAAACCACCAGGCTAAACGCTACAGGAAAAAATAGACTAAATAAACACCCTGAGGATGCACACTCTATCAAATCGGTGTTGGCCGGATCGGATTTGTATTCGCTTTTTTTCTATAAAAGAAAAAATTGTTAACTCCACAAGCAGCACATATAAAAGCACGAGATGCTCTGTGTTTATTCGTGGTTTCTTCAGAAGTAGACTCAACCATTTCGTCTTACAATCTGAAACGACATGACCAAGTTACAGGCGCACCTCCACATCTCATAGAGTCATAGGCAGGCAGACATTTTGGTTTCTCGAGTCCCGCTCCTCCTATGAGGAAAGTGACTGGAGTAACCATCTTACTTCCATTGAAATCTAACAAGTGCAACTTTAAAAGAACAAGGAGAGATTAAGTTGAAGCAGAAAATGCTGTCAATTCTCTTCCATGAACTGATACACAATATACAGCGAGGTTTGGCATCTGAGGATTTCCAGTTATCAGAGCAAAATAGCTTGGACAACTGACCAACCCAAGAGAGTTTTCTAATGAATTACAAGGCCCGGACTCAAACCTCAGAGCACAAGTTCGACGAAGACAATCAGATCACTACCTAAAAGATGTATGATCCTGGGAAAGCTCCGTCGAAGGCAAGAAAATGACAACATTTGCATTGGCTATCAAAACCGCACATCTGGGACTCTTGGGACAGATTGGATCTAACCTGGTCGTAGTGACTGAGAATTAGTGTACACGAAGCTCAGCGACTATGCTCTCGAGGATCTACTGCTACTGGTATCTACGCTGTATCTGTCAAAACTGCACTACAAATCAACATCTGGCAATGGCACCTTCCAGTAATTCCAGTTATTGTAATCTTCCTGCATAGCATAACAGAAATAATCAGAAATATATATATATATATATAAACATGCATTTGTCCTATATATCTTTTAAGTAGTTGAGACATATAAGCAGCAAGGATTGGGGGCCAATGATTTCTAACTGGCTATTTATCTTTGCATAGAAATGTAATTGTTTAAATTTTATGTCCTTTTGTAAGTGAAACTAATGGCAGCATTAATGTGCATGGAATCAACTGTTCCCCTGCTCCAAATTGTAGGTCATTTTAGCTTTGTCCAAGTCAAACTTTGACCCCAAGTTTATAGAAAAATATATTAACATCTACAATATCAAATAGAAACAGGTCTATCTAGCAAAATTGTGCTGAGTTCAAGAGCTCTAGTTTCCGTGTATCCCCCACCCCCCCCCCCCCCCCCCCCCCCCCCCCGCCCGCCCGCTGCAGGGACCAGGGAGATGGTCTGATGTTGCAGATATTTATGCACCTTTCTATAAACTTGATTAAAGCTAGAGATGTTTGACTTAGAAGAAGGAAAAACGACTTATAATTTGGAATGGGGAGTAATGTACAGCAAAAAAGAACATTGGTAAAGTATTATAGGCAACAAGTTCAAATACGTGACTAGTGAATTTCCATGTAGTATCTAGAAGAGAAAAATGTAACTAAAGGAAACTGATGGAAACCTAAGTATTCTAGACCCAACATATGTGATTCTTTTAGGTGTTCAATGATTTAGATATGTTCTTAGTGCATCATCATTCCAGTCTATGCATGGGGTGGAAGTAAAATAATACTAGCAGAGTAGCAGCACTGAATGAGAACTGACCTGTTCAACCAGAGTTGTTGGTGGAAACATGTCGTTGACAAGTGTATGCAAGGAGGTATAAGACTTTACATCAACAGAACTGTTGACAGCCACTTCTCCCTGCAAGCCCATGGGACTCAGAGGCAATTATGCAAACATAATATTAATGATCAAGATGGTGTGTAATAGTGATACCTTTGGGTTGATGATAAAAATCTTGCCTTTAGGTATTCCCATCTTCTTGTAACTGAGCTCATCAGTGTCTCTGTTGCCAAATCCAGCATAAAACGGATTGTAATCGGAAGGAAAAAGCGCCTTAATGTCCTGCCAAAAGAACAAAGCTTCCATGAGAAAAACAAACACTCATCATAGTACTGTTGCAGAGATTTAGATCTCAGGACTCTGGGGGGGAAAACCTGCATGCAATCTGGCAAGAGAATCAAACTAAATTGAGATTGGCTAAAAGAAAAATACCTCCAGACATGCAATCTTGAATTCATGTGGGGCTCTGCGTATAACTGAAACAAGCAGAGGAATATTAGAAATAGAATCATGCTAGAAACAATAACATTAGCATTAGCCATTAAGCCTTTTGCGGCCAGTTTTCTATGAAGCCCGAGGCCGCATTACTGATCATACTAGGAAAAGTCCAGTCAATATATGGCAAATCAATTGGCCCAAGTCATCGTGAGTAAATTATGTCAGGATCCAACCAACTGTGAAAAGGCTGTTACCTTCTCGGTAGAGTGAAGGAAACAAGCCATCAGGTGAAATTACAACAGGCCCATTGGGCAGTGCTTTCCCATCCTGCAAAATTGGAAAGAACTGTCACTTTTCCACAGGATAATCAAGCCTGCAAACATATTGGCAACAATGCATTGAAATAAAGCAAGAAAGATCACTGTACTTGTATCACATATATACGTAGATCATTAGAGTTAGAAAACCATGTGCCAGAAGACAACATCAAATTACAATTATCATCATACCTGTTTCAGATTGAAGAGGAAGTTCTTCGTGAGATATGCCTGAACAATTGCTCTAGCACTAAGGAATAGTAGCTGATAACCATTTTCCTGGTTGAGACAAAAGATTGCCTTAGACAAGCACAAAACTAGGTATAATCCCACCCAGGGACATGGGGAAAAATAGAAAATAAAACATTTCTGAAGAACGCATCATACTTTTATCGCAGAAAAGAGTCGAGCAACACCGGAGTGACTCCAATCTCGTCCAACTAAAGGCATGACCTGACCCAACACATCAGACCTAAAAAAATGTAACATTAAGTATACACATCCAACTATTTTGGCCGTTTACAGCAGAAAAGCATGTGTATCACCTACCAAGTACAAAATTTCTAAAACATAATGTTAGATTTAGCCAGTTGAGCTTCACTCCCAGGCAACCTTGATTTGTTTGGTGACAGTTTCAGATATAAAGCAATAGTTCGAAAATCACGAACCAACAAATTACAGGCCATGGGACAGTCCGGCTTAATGAAAGAATGAATAGACTAGAATCACTAGTAAACAAGGCATGGAACCCTACATTACATCCACAAAATGAAGTTAAATCCAACCATTTAACTTTGTGAATAAAAACAAAAACAGATGATAATTGCCATTCAAAACATCAATTTGAAGCAATCTGTATTTATTTGGAAAGCCCATTATACCAACTGCTATTTGTAAGCTACTCAAGCAAAGTGTGGGGGAAGCATACAGGAGTAGAGAAACCATGAAAATTACCTCGTAATGGTGCCATCCACATCAGATATTACAATTTTAGCGTTCCATTTCCACAAGTAAATATGTGCTTCGACCTAGTAATAAAAATCAAATTTATTATACAAAATCCTAAGGATAAAAGGATGAGACAGTTAAGAAATAGAGGCACAGACCTGCTGCTTCCCAAGAACTCTGGTTGAGAAGCTAAAGGTCACCAGGTTTTGGCCCTCCTTTAGATTTAAAGATGCTACCTGTTCACTAGTGGGGATCAAAGTCCGTACAAATTGCTTTCTTGGTGACTGGCTTCTGTTGTTCTCCAGAGCTTGATCATCCATTGGACTCAAAACAGTCTCTGAGTCAAGGAAAATGTCCTCAGAAGAATCACTGTTACTACGCTGAAGAGATCTTGTTATCCGAAAGGGATTGAGCCAAAGCCTCCATCTCCGGCTTGAGGGGGATACTCTAAGAGAGTCTTGACGTTCAACCGGAATAGCATTAAACGGTTCTATATTGAAGTTTGAACCAAATACAGCCTTCCCAAGAATAACATGAGAAACTTTACTCCATGGGAAATATTTATTGTCAACTTTGACGATAAGGTTTGCATTTTTTATAATCGTTGATCCAGATGACTTGAAATCCTCCTCGCTGACAAGATGCTGTTGAAAGACTTCCTCAGCAGATTCTTGACCCATTCCTGGTTGCAACATGTGCCCACAAAGAGAAATTTCAACCCCTGCAAGTGCACATAAAAGCAGAACATTGACATATTACCTTTAGGAAATAAGAATAAAATGTGAGCTGACATGTCCTTACCCAAGCCCTTCTGTGATTGAGAATGCTCTTCTTTATTATGTTCCTCTTCAACTTCCGAGTGTTCCGGAATGCTCCCTAGTTTGTCTTTATCACTGGTAGCCATGGATGACTGTAAACCTTCAGATCCAGCAGCCTCAGTTTCAGAGGCAATTTCCTTGCTCCTACTGTGAGAGCCTCCTTCAGAGGACAAGTCAGATTCATTGCCATAACGAGAATAACTCATTTTGTTTTGAGTCCTATCAACGTCTGTGGTAAATTTTGAAACCTCTGCTCCCTCGTGTAGTGGACCATCTTGATTACAGTAAGAAGTTTTAGTTTCACCTTCCTTCATATCTGTTTCAGCAACAGAACAGTTACCCAAACTAAGCTCAGAATCCCTCTGATAATCAGATCCGGGAGAAAATAATTCGTTTCCTGAATCCCCATCATCTACTTGTGACGTTAGATCCAAGCAGCTCTGAAAAGTTTCCTTTTTACCTAAACTAGCACCAGCATCCTCCAACTCAGTGTCCTCGTTGCTGAGATCACAAACCTCATCTTTGTTAGCTGGGGATTTACAATCCTTGTCTCTTTCAAGCACTGGGACATCACAAGATTCCTCTTCATTGGTCAAAGGTTGATGATCCTCATCACTAGTCTCTGGTATATCATGGGCATTATGTTCGTCGGTTGAGGGTTCATAACTCACAACATTGTCCCCTGAGGCACCAGGAGAGTCATCCTCACTGGTCAAGGGTTGATAACCTACATCAATGTCCCCTGAAATACCTCGAGACTCACCTTCAGTGGTCATGGGTTGATAAACCTCATCATTGTTCCCAGACTTTGACATATTCTGAACCTCATCTTCGTTTGTAGATACAACATGAGCTCCATTTTCATTTGGAGACACAGCATGGACTTCATCTTCATTAATTGACACACTGAGCACTTCATCTTCATTTACAGACACATGGAGCGCTTCATCTTCGTCAACTAATAGGTGATGTGACTCATCCTTGTTAATTGGTACCTCTCCATTCTCTATTAAAACCTTTGTCTGATGTCCAGAATTAAATTGTACCTTTTCTTGTGATATGTATAAACCATCCAAAATGCCAGTATCCCACACCTCACCACTGCGGCTGAAGTCCCCACTAGAGCTCTGCCCAGGCCCCAAATGGAACTGCGGGTCACTTAACTGCACATCCTCCATACCCTCCTCTGTTGAAGAAATAGGCGCAGTAAGCACATGTCCGTCCACACTGACCAGAACCACCTCTGAATTTCCCCCATCAGCTTGGGTTGGCAAATCTTCTGCTTCCTCCAATCTACCATAACCACCATATGACTCAAACTCATCCCTAGTTTGCTTCTCTTGATGCTCCACATTCAACTCTTGGCTGCCAAGCCTGTCACTAGGACCAATGTAAAGGTCCCCATCACTCTTACTGCGTGCTGGGGGTTCAGGCTCATTGATAACTTCTTCTTCTGAACCTGTCCCGGAGTCTTCGCTGCCAGGCACAAGCTCACGCATGAAATAGGCTTGACCGGAGTTGTCAAGCTGCATGTGAAAGCTGGCTTCCACGCCATTGACGGTGATGGTGACAACCTTCTCAGCACCCTTGAGCACGCCCTGAAACTTCCCAAAACGGACATACCATGGTGTGCTGCGGTATGAACCATCAGGCTGTTCAACTGCGATGATGTCAACTGCGCCCCCAAACGGATGGAAGGGCGTCGCAACGGAGTACACTCCCTGCGAGATCACAGACCCAACCCTTCCTACCACGTTCATATCCGCAGGAGCCCTCCTCGGCGACTAAGCATCAAACACTCACCAACTCAAACTGAGGCTGCTTGATTCGTCCAACTTCATCAAACCTGCAATTCATGAAGCGAATGAAGAATTCTCAGTGAAAATTTCATATTCCCTACAGACAAAAAAGATTTTGAAACCCTAGCTGCCAGATGCGTGAAATTGCTTTCTCAGCGACTCCCAGCATTTAGGCGATTAAATCTACAAAAGTACAGCTCGCAGGCGAGTTCCAGAATATATTCGAAAGAAAATTGGTAGAACTAAATCAAAGACTCGAGGAACATTCCCCAAACCCTAACTGATGAATTAGCCAAGTTATTTTCTCGATTCGGTTAACGTCGCTGTGGGGGAGCAGCTACGCCTTCCAAGCGGAGCAAATCACGCACACCTCCGAATTTCCAAACTGAAACGGCTGGTTCATTTGAAATGAAAAGGCCCGCGGCATCTCGCCGCACATAGCAAAGCGGACCCGATTTCTCTCCGGGGGAATGGGGATCAGTATACCAAATCGAATTTGATCCTACTGGAGAGATGGGGGCGAACTCACCTCGAAGCGGCGCGGATCGGCTCAGTTCGGTCCCTCCCGCTCCTCTTCGGCGAGGTCGTTCGAGAAGCTTCTGGAACCCTTGAGGCGCCGCCGGCCGCGACGCCGCCCTCCGTCGATGGCGAGGAGGTAGGAATTGGATTTTGGAGGGACAAAGCCGGCCGTTGGGGGAAGGAATTTATAGGTGAGCCCTTCCATTCGCACGCGCAGGCGAGACTTGGCGAGCAGCGCACATGGGACAATCCCCCGCGCCTGGACGGTTGCCACGCTTACATGTGGGGCGCATGGACGTCCGGGCCCACGTGCCATCGACTGGCTTCAATGCGGGTGGTTGGGAACCTAGGTGGGGGCGAAATAAAACGCCGCTACATGCAGCTGGGCGCCGCGAATTTTCTTTTTCACGGGTAGGAAAGAAAAAGGAGCGCTGAAAAGACCTGGAAATTCCGATCATGTGACGCTGCCGCGGTAGGCCCGGTGGGGTTTCCTGGGACGTGGAGCCCACGCGTCGCACACTCATTAACGTCGATAGTTAAAGGGCATGAAAACACGATGGTTCCAGCTTAATTAATGCCTTAATGGCAGAGATGGATAATAGTGAAGCCTCTGCGTGCCCGCTGTCTTTGCTGTTGTCGGGACGCATCCACCTACTGAAATTTATTTTTACGGCCGAAATGACAGCTTCACCCTCCTCCGGTGACATCGTTTACTACAGGGTACTGACCATGAGCCTCAAGATTACTTGTTTTCAGACTCCAAAGAAAAACCAAGATTCCTTACTTTCTTTTTCATGGCTTCCCCCCTCACTTTTACTTTTGCGCGGGACAATGTACCGGGACGAAATAATTCTACGTTGCCTTGCCTCTGCTTGAATTGCTCGTTTGGAAGCATACCAGGTTAGCATCTCTCAGTGTCAGCAAGTCGGCCTAGAATGCATATGCTAGGAATAGGATGGATGCCATACACACACGGACGGCTCGATTCCAAACCCTGAAAGGAGGCTGAAACGTAAGGGCAGTCTCGGTATCTCGTCGTCGTTCGGACGCGCTAGGTCGTCTGGTCCCCAACGCCAAAAGCGCAAGTCGTCGTCTCCGTGCGTGCGGGGCACGTGCGATGACGAGGACGACGAGGCTGTCCCAGATGGCGTGCAGATCTTGCTTGCCCGCATGCACGGCTCAGCTCAGCTCAGCTCACCCGTCTGTCGAAAAAGGGCATGTCCGTGCGAATATGCCTAGCTGACCTCTCTCTCCTCCCTTCCACCCAAGAAAAAGACGGTTGCTTTTCCGGCTGGGGAAATCCCGTACGCGCAGTCGCGCACCGTCATTTCCCTCCCGTTTCCGGCATGCGCCGTACGACTAGGCCGCGCCGGCGGCGCCTCCTCCAAGTTTGCTTCGCGCCGCGCGCGTGGTGATGCCTTGAAGCAACCGTGTGCTTACGCGATCGGCCTGGTGGTGTGTTCCCACTTTCCAGAAGCTACTACCGGGCCGGCCGCCGGTGGCGGTGGTGGTGCTGGTCGACTCGTCGTCGTACCATGTGGGCATGTGGCAGCCGCAGGCCGCAGCCTTGCCTGGATAGCCACAGCCCACAGCAGCCACCGGTCTTTTGGGGTGGGCCGTGGTGGGGTTGCGTTGCGTTCTGGACTGGAGCACGGGAGCGGCGACGCTCGCCAGCGAAAACCAGGGGAAACCTTTTTTTAAAAAGGGGGAAATTCCTCTAGAAAAACAGCGAGAAGAGCTAGACCTGGAACGATCCGGACGCGGATTAGGACAGCAGGATAGGTCGTTGACGAGGACTGGACTGGCCATAAAGCGCGAGAAGCGACGCACGCAGCCGCCCGAGGGCGCGAGACCGATGGCGGCCTGGCAATATGGATGCGGCCGGGGGCAGTTTTTTTAGCCCACCTGGCACCTGCCGTGCCAAACACACACGGTATGGTTCGAGGAAGAAAATGCCGCAAATAGAACACGAAAACAGACCATACAGAATTGACGAGGGCTATGCATGAACTGATGGCGGAAATCGATACGATCATGCGTGAGGCCCACCGGTCAAAGAGGGTGCTTGACTATATGGAGTACCTGTACCTAAAGTCAAATACTAGCACTGAAAAAAAAAAAAAACAGATGGCACGATCAGAAACAGTCACCAATTTCTCACCAGCTGTTCGCTTTCCAATGGGCCTGCCCAGCAGCGCCTACCGAAAAGCAGCCCATCCCAGCCCACCGCGGGGCCACGACCACGACCCACTGGCTCTCTGGGCCTGTGGTATCTGTGCTGCTGCTTGAGCAGTCTCGCTCGATTTCTCTCTCGTGTACGTACGTAATGTGCACGCGCGCGCGCACAAAAAAAACATGCGATGCACGCAAGACACAACAGCGCCGTTCGGTCCTTGTCAATGAAGTTCCTCACGGCATCACCTCACATTTCTAGCTCTGCAGCCCTTCTGCTAAATGTGTGAATTATAAAGTTTGCTTCTTCACAGGAGAAGAACATGAAGTTTTCATTGTAAACCTTTTAGTTTTTCAGATTTAGTCGTGCAGTTTGAAGGCGTGTCATGATCCTCTACACTAGGAAAAGGAAATTGTTTTCCTACAAAAATTTCTCAAGAAAATTCGGTAAACCCAACCAAAAACGTCACCGTACCAGGACCCAGCTAGACGAGCAGACGACGACGCTGTTCACTCTCCTCTTCCTTTCCAGTCAGCTGTCACCTGCTCAAGTCCGAAGTCAAACGCCACCCACCAGACGCTCCACACCGATCTCAAAGCGCATCCGACCGTTCACGCCTACTAAAAAAAGCCATTTCCGAGTTTCCGACGCTTCACCCGTGACCGACACACTCCCACTCGTCTCGCCCCCATCCATCCTCCGCCGCCGACCCCCGCACAGATCTCGCCGCGGCAACCGCTCCCGCCATGGCCGCGCGCCTCCTCCCCCTCCTCCTCCTCCTCGCCGTCGCGGGAGCGCTCGCCTTCCCCGCGGCGGCCGAGATCAAGACGGAGTCCTTCCGGGAGGACCCGCGGCCCTCAATCATGTTCGAGAAGTTCGGCTTCTCCAAGTCGGGCGCCGTCCGGATCGTCATCTCGGGCGCCGCCGTCTCCTCCCCCGTCGCGCGGGCAGACCCCAGGCAGCTCGGCTTCTTCCTTCTCTCCGACGAGTCCCTCCTCCACGCCATCGACGAGGCGCAGGAGGGGCCCTCGCGGGAGAAGCGCGCCGCGGCGACCAACGGCGCCGGCGACGACCCCGACGGCGGCGGCTCCGGCGGCGCCGGCGCGGGGTGCGTGCTCTCCAGCCCCTACGTGAAGAAGCTCTTCACCTTTCATGACCTGAAGGTCGGCCGCTACAACAAGTCCTTCCCGGTCACCCGCCCCGACGAGTACACCCTCTTCTTCGCCAACTGCGCGCCGGAGGCGCTCGTCTCCATGCGCGTCCGCACCGAGATGTACAACGTCAACGCCGACGACTCCAAAGACTACCTCCCCGTCGGCCAGGCGCCCGTGCCGGCCATCTACGGCTTCTTCGCCTTCTGCTACGCCGCGTTCCTCGCCGCCTGGGGGTATCTCACCCTCTCCCGCTACCGCGTCTCCGCGCACCAGATCCACCACCTCATGTCAGGGCTCCTCGTCGCGCGCCTGCTCTACTGCCTCTCCGCCGCCGAGGACCAGCACTACATCCGCGTCACCGGGACGCCGCACGGCTGGGACGTGGCCTTCTACCTCTTCCAGCTGGTGAAGGGTGTCATCCTGTTCGCGGTGATCGCGCTGGTCGGCACCGGGTGGTCCTTCTTGAAGCCGGTCCTGCAGGACCGGGAGAAGAAGGTGCTCATGGCCGTGATCCCACTGCAGGTCACCGCCAACATCGCCGCCGCGGTGATTGGGGAGACCGGGCCCTTCTTTCAGGGCTGGGTGACATGGAACCAGATCTTGCTGTTCGTGGACGTCGCCTGCTGCTGTGCGGTGCTCTTCCCGGTTGTGTGGTCGATCCGGTCGCTCAGGGAGACATCCAAGACCGACGGCAAGGCGGCACGCAACCTCTCCAAGCTCACTCTGTTCCGGCAGTTCTACGTCGTGGTGATTGGGTACCTTTACTTCACTAGGATCGTTGTGTATGCGCTCAAGACCGTTGCCAGCTACAAGTACCGGTGGGTGAGCATCTTGGCAGAGGAGGTGGCCACCCTGGCATTCTACCTGTTCATGTTCTACACATTCAGGCCAGCCGAGAAGAGCCATTACTTCTCACTAGATGAAGATGAAGAGGAAGCCGCAGAAATGGCGCTCCGGGAAGAGGAATTTGAGCTATGAAGCAATGCAGTGATCCCCAAGATGGGTTGTACTCAGCCGCAAGTTCAGTTGCTGCACCACGTCCATTTGATCTTCCCTCCCTGTGATCCTGATCATACTTTACAAGTGCCGGGACATAGCTCATAGTGGTGTATCTACTGCCGGGATGTGAGATTATTTTGTTTCTCTTGTAGATTTCAGATTTTAGTATTTCACTGATGAAACACAGATTACTTAACTTATACCATGTTCAAGCAGTGTTTCTTGCTTGCAATGCAATCAATGGGCAACACCTACTCTTTTTCCAGCGTATTTTGAAATTTGCTGCATGTTTATGGTAAGCTGTCTTCGTCATTTTGGATTTTTTTTTTTGGCACATTAGACCTCTGTTGATGTTCTAGTCAGATGATATTTCCAGTAATTGCATATGTAAGTCGCGTCATTCCTTTTCCTGCCTACTCCACCTTGTACTGTATCTTTTCAATACCTGCAATGCTTTGCTGCATCCCATGCATGTTTGTTTTTTGAAAGTTTAATACATGTTTGCTAGTCTTGGTCAAATACTAGCTATCATTTGCCTATGGTGTATGGTCACACACGTACGCGTACTGGGGGGCTCCTGGCATTATTGCTGGTTTTCAGTTGAGCATGTGTGTAGTGGATGATGGGAAACTTTGCTTTTGCTAATTTGCTTTGGTAGTGCATCACTGTCCAGTGTCCACCTTTCTTTTGGCATGGCTGGTCGTGGATTGACAACACACGTTGAAATCATTCAGTTCCAAGCTCCAAACTACTGCAAACATCCAGAAAACTCTCGAAGAACAAAGCGCAAAATCAAGGCAGGATCTTGTTGGTGAGCTGGCCTCAAAATCGAGCAGTGCAGTCCTAATCAAAAGCAACAGTACAAAATACTAAGATATTCATTTATATGTTATATCTAAATAAAACCTTTGCTTAGGTAGGCAAATGTACGTCTAAACTTTATGTTCAGGTGCACAACCACAACGCACCCCAATTATCCAGGGAACATAATTTGTGGCTCGTGGCTGTCACGGTTGGCCAATGTGGACCTGATTGAGGTCATAAAAATGCACATTGCAGCCATGTGGCTTGCTAATGCTTACCAATTACCAAACGTATAAACAGGAAAGTTGCCAAAGAGGGTATGCACCGGATGCATCTTCTGGCGCATCAGAGCAGTGGGAGCATTGGTTTGCGCTTTTGAACCCGGTGAACCTGTACCATCATCGGGGGATAAATTTACAGGCTGAGAGAAGGTCGCTTCTTTTTAATGAAAATTGCGGAACAGTCCTACCCACCGGTCTAGTTTTAATGATAGTATCTTGCTGCCTTTTGACGAGGTTATTGTCGGCAACGATTTGAGATTGGGAGCTGGAGCTAGTCGCCGTAGGTCTGGTGCTGGCCGTTTTAGGCGAGTGGTTACCAACTGACACCAAAAGGCTGGAGTCGCTCAATTTCGTCGGTGGTAGTAGCATAATTGTCGTGAGCCGCGCCTATAAACTGTGTGATCCACTGTTCACACCTCACCTAATTGTTCTTCTTCAGTGTTTCAGTAGCATGTTACCGGATGAATGCCGGATTCCACTGGCCACTGGGGAGTGGGGACTACCAGACCACAGGAGGTAGCACACAACTCTGACGAGGATGAATACGGGATGTGGGATGTCTGCTGAAGCTTGAAGAGCACTCAACTCTGATGAGGATGGTGACGCACCAGCCCACGAGCACGAGGCGTTAGATCACGCGGGCGTGGAGACGGTTTTGTAAATTGTACTACCTGTTCCGGAGAAAAGCTTCCTCCTATAAGCGGAAGCAAAAAAGTGGCAGAAAAAAGAATGCAGCAGTTCACCGCAGTGGTCTAGACTTCTCGATGCTGGAGCGTTGTTCGCGGCCTCGCGGGCGCGCGACCGGGGCCGCTTGCGGCGCGTACCCGCTCAAACAACCGTGCATGGCTGCTGGCTCATGAGGCCTCGCGCGCGGCGCGGCGGCAGGGCAAACCTATCGCCTGCGCCGCATCAGTTCCGCGAGCGCCCCACAGCGCAGCATCGGCCTGGTTTCCTAATCCGGCAAGCAGGCAGCAGAATTTATCACATAATTTCAGGAGATCGCAATACGTACATGAGGTAACATGAATGAATTTTTAGTATCAACACTCGGTTCCGCTCAATTGATGTAACATACTGTATATTTCTATATGAAAACGTTATGTGCAAGAAAAAAATATGTTACACTGTTCTAAGGACAAATGGGGGCAGCCACAACCAGAAAAAGGTGCCCCCCCAAAAACATGCATGTATTGCGTATACGCTTCTTGGTCCTGTTTCTCAATATTTCCTACACTTGAGGCCTTCTAAGTGGTAAGTAAACCTAAGTAAATCGTGATACAGCGCCACCTTGAAACAAACTTGCAGCTCCGTGCTGGTGGCTCGTGCGGGCAACCCTACTTCAGGGGTTGCCGTCTAACGAAGCTCTTTAGAAGCAGAGCTCTAGATGAAGGGACCAATTATAGCAAGTGCAGCCCAGAACCAGATGACCGCATCCTTGTTCCGACCCTTGACCTCTCTAAGCATCCTTGAGCTGCTCAATTTGATGCTTCCATTGCGTACTTTCTATGGGAGATGTGCAGTACGTCCAGAGTCCAGCAGCAGCACCAATACTACCGAAAACCCACTGTCAGTTGCTACTGCACCTTTTACGATGTCCGTGCCAAAAAGTCATCGACAGCAAGCGATGCATCACCATGTGCAACAGCATTCTCCGGTTCTGGCATGTAAAGTGTAGCAGAAGAGGCCTGTGCAGAAACACAGGGGAAAACGTAATTCAGATGTAGAAGACTAGAGTCAATGACTATAGCATATTTTCAGCAAAAACAATCGATTACTATTGTTAGATAATTCTTGAGATTCTCTACTAAACCATCCAGTTGGGGTTTCAGCTTCACCCTCCATCTTTAAGACAGTTAAGTGGATGGGATTTAACAGTACTTAATTGGCACAAAAAAATCATTATAGTGTCGAGGGATGGAGGGGATTAATACCTTCATATCTATCTGCAATTCTCCACTGTTATCTACTGAAAGAACTGTCCCATGCGCTTTCAACCATTTCTCGCACTCTTCTAAGCCATCATCCCCATCAGCTGTCCCTTCACTGTCTGTTCTCAAGAATCCCAAAATCTGTGCAACATATCCCACAGGTACAGTTGGGCGATATGATCTAGACATGCATTTCATGGCTTCAAAGCGCATCCGCTCCACATATAGATCTGTTAAAAAGAATGGTTACCACATCAGCAACCTCTTCCAAAAACAGTACATTTTAAGTGACAAAAGATACTAGATTGCACTTTACCCATGAGGCATGAGTTCAAATTGGGAGCCTTCTTGTATAGTTTGAAAAATAGGACATAATTGCCAGATAAAACAGCAGCATGAACTGCAAGGGCATGCTTAACAGCTGCATCTTGTTTGGACTCTTTTGATAAGCTGAAACAATGAAAATATCATTTTAAGACCCACTTTAGAATTAACATGGGATTTTACAACTAGTATTTACAACATAATACCTGGCCATTGATGACAGCAAGTCTCGTTTATTATTATAGTGCAGCATGACACATAGCAAATTGTAAGCAGAAAATTCAAAATAGCAACCCTTGATCCCTTCTGCATATAGCCTCTTCAGTTGTGACTGGCACTGCAAGAGTTGATGCAGAAATAGTTAGAAATGTGACGGTCCTAAAGCACTAGCGTCGGTTCCTGCTTCCTGAGTTATATTTTGCATTAATATTGCAAATATAAGTTAATGCAAAATATAAGTTTTATAAGCAAAAGTTTTAATGCCACTCAGCTTTCCTGAATCAGTAGCAGTACCAGTGATCTTCCTGACTGAAGATCAGAAACAAACCAGTTTACCCAGCCTTCTAATGCTTGGGATTGCCAATAAGTAATTCTACCCATGGAAGCAAAACCCAACCTGTACAAAATCTTTTCTAAACCTAAGGAAGAAATGGGTCACCCAGTACTTGAGTCATCATTCCAGTCCATTTGCCCTCAACGTCCAAGAAAAAAATAACAGTGATTGGGAGGATGTTCATTTTTAGTTCAGTTGAGTAGGTTTTGGATCAACCAGAAAATAGGAAACTTGCATCCCTGTCTATACATCTTTAATAAACCAGTTACAAGATACTATCAAAACAATCATTTAACAATTGATTTAAAGAAAGTGGATCACGTAGAAAAAACAGGCACACCTGGTTATATTCAGGTAAATCACCAGCTTGCATTGCTAAACGGGCATGTGTTTCATAAACCTGAAATAAGTAGAATGTTATAAAACTATTGCTGAATTGATGCCCAGTGGCCAGCGCATAAGATTAACAGATATTTCTTACAGTCAATTGTAGAGTTGGTATAAAGAACTATCAAGTGTAATTTCTTTAAGTCACTGACTCTCTATTTAATAATAACCTAGTAATAACCGAAGGAATACTGGATGCTACACAGAGTTGCAAACTACCTTTACGGTCAGTTCATTCTGGATTCTCTGAACTGTAAGATCTTGGCGAATAGATTTTAACTGGTCACACTTGTAAAAATAATTCTTTTGAGATGTTTCAACCATTGCAAGTGCCTTCTCCAGGACTTCTTCTGGCCTTACCTGAAAATCACATTCAAAACAGTAAGGCCAAGAGTAGAACAGAACAAACAGCAGCAAATCAGTGACACTTTTCAATCAAGAGTTCAGGAAGACATTTGATGAGTGTTATTACTATGGATGGATCAGGTGCCGATGTAAGGCGTAGATATCGTTTCTCAATTTCTTGACATGTTCCCTTGATTGTCAGTGCATCCCAGTCCATATCCTCCACAGCCCTAGTGCCATCATCATAAGTTTTATTAAGATGAGACGAAATAGCCCTTCTTCTATGCATATTAGCCATTGCATCTTTATTTGTAGAAGAGTTTCTTGATTTTAATGATGAATCCTGACTCCTTTCAAAACGCTTAGATCTATGCTCCCTACGTTTCTTTTCCTCAGGTGAATTTGCTAGTGCGGTTGCACTGGCATAATATTTGGTTAGATCCTGCTCCTTATCACTGTCACTTGAAGCATTTCCATTCTGCATTTGGCTTTGATTACTAGTGACTTTTTGCTTCTTGGCAGGCCTCTGATTGACTTTGTTTAAAGGTCCTTGGTGAGACTGGAGAAACTTCCCATGATCCCAACTGCTACCCTGATACAACAGCAACAACAAAACTGTTTAGTCTCAAGTAAGTCGGGGAAGGCCACCAACGGAAAGTGAAAAGGAAATTATATTGATAATGGCTGTTTGGAAATGAGAAGTCAGAAATAACAAAGTGGGAAGCCCATTCCCTCTTTACATTAGCAGTTCAAAGATAAAATTTTATAATAACAGTATATTAATGCTTACCGTTCTGCTTTTAGGTTCAAAAGGACTGTGTACATTATTGTTGACCAATCCTTTTGCTATCTGTTCCACCTTACTAGTAACCTTTTCATCTACAGCAGGCTCCCACCTGCTTTTCACACGTTTCCTTGGGGCAGGTGTTGATGAGAAGGGACTTGAATGGTTTGCGCTGCTGCAAAGAAACAAAATGAGAAGTTATCAGGACTAAACTATCATATTCTGCCAAGCACAGAAAACATAAGGAATTGCATGAATTTAGGATGTAAATTGGGCAGCAGTTTAGACGATTAACCACTTTAGAGAACCAAAATTATGAATCCAACTTCTTAAGTATACAGGCAGAACTTTTGGCAGTCGAGGAACTGATGTCCCTCTAACCATACCAGAACATGTAACAGTCCTTTTAGTGTCTCTTTTATTCCATTACCTTTACCCTACTCAACTAGTAGTAATAAAAACAGGTTAAACATAACAACAGCAAGAAAGCCTTTTAATTTAGTCCCAAGGAAGTTGGGGTAGGCTAGGGCTAGAGATGAAACCCAGCAAGAGCCCTCAGGAAAATGAATAGAGAAGAGGTGGTAAAATAATAATAAATCAAGACAAAAAAATTGGATTTATGATTAACTTACAACAATATCATTAAATCATGTTCATTTTATAATTTCCAGGGCTACAAATATTCTAAATGCGGAAGTTCATAATTAGTATTCAGGTCGTCTGGTAACTGACAGTTATACTAACAAAAAAGATGTTATTAAATTTTCTTAGGTTCATAATTTTTTAAGGTGTCAGAGCCAGATAATAGAATATCAAAAGCCAGTACTGCTGAGAAGATGTGATCTAAAAATTCATTTTGGCTGTGCCAACGCGAGGTGTTAAAGTTCCAGAAGAAATTTCCACAAAATTGCATCAATCAATAAGTCAAAGGTTTCAACAACACCATATTGCCAGTCCAGAAACTTTATTTTATTTCAAGAAAAGGCATTAATAAGAAGTGTGCACACCTTGCCTCAGTTACGCCCACAACACTTTCTGGCAAAGGAAGTAGTGGTTCAGTATCCCAGTTCTTAGTGAGAATGGTTCCATCAGCGATGGCTTTTCTCACCATCTGAAATTAAAGAAAGAAAATAAAACAATTCAAACTACAGCGTCAATTTATCAAATCCAAATTGATGTAGCAGGGAAAACTTTAATAAACAAAAAAAATGAAGCACAAGCATATTGGTGGCCCAATAAATGAAAAGTGTCAGTAGAAACTTGAAATCAGTCATCGCTTCAGAATGGCAGCACCCATAGTCATGGATGTTGGAAATTAAACTTGAGTTAGTTGGTTTGTGTTTGTATGCACAATGCTCGTGCATACAGTGTATAATTAGCTAGCTGTCAAGTTGTCTTTACTTATGTGTGAGCTTGTGGCTGCAGAGAAAGTAATGGATCATGATGCGGTCATGTTGTGATACAATGGCATGAGTTTGCATGCGTTCATAATGGTCTCTCAGTGACAAGACATGGTCGTGTGTGGCACATGCATGACGAGATAGCGGATCATTAGATGCATATAAGGGCTTCTCCAGTGGCCTTTCTAAAGCGGTGCATAGGTCTAACTGGCAAAGAATGAATCGGTGCATTCTCACTGGAGGATAGAGAATCTTTGCACAGTTGAATGAACCGGCTCAAGAAAATGGTTCGGTGCATGATCAATAAAATATCCTGGCTGTTGTGCGAGCCGCTGGTACAGGGAGAAAGAAAAGAAGATTTTTACAGAGTGTGGACCCAGCGACCAAGGTGATACTGGAGATTACCGACTTGTTTCTTGCGTGGCTAGTTTGTCTGACACGAGCCGGATCACTACTACGGATGCTCTAAGTGTATCAGGTCATAGCTAACAGTGGTGAGAAATACGCAATAGGATGCAAGCATTATTGATGGTGTCACCGAACTACTTCTGTTTTTCCTCGGAGCTTTTTTTTTTGCAATCCCAAATCACGAGAGTATGTGCGAGTGTTCTCTCAGCGGGGTGTGCATGGGAGAAAGCGAGGTTGAGTGATATGACTGATACAATTGAAACAGCCCTGTCTCACTAACCAAATTTACCAAAAGATGCTGAAGAGGACTTCAACTATCATGGGCTTATGGGCCAGGGCCATACATATGAGGCAATCCTGTTGTCCTTTTTGGCATGAAAATCCTAGCAACTAATGAAGTCAAGAAACGAAGAACGAAAAATAAAAACATACCTCTCCCATTATACTTTGGCAGGCTGCCCTTTGTGCATCATCTTTGCAACGATTGAGGTTCCTTATAGTATAATTACGGAGTGAAAACGGGAGAGATCTCTAAACAGGAGAAATGAAATTTCAGGGTTAATATGAGAGTACCAGACATCTTATTTACTTTGATATAGGTGAGTTAAAGACATAGACATACACATAATAACATTCTTGTTATCCTACCAAATAATGAAGTGATTAACTTTCACAAAAAGTGTATAAATTAATCTGGACGATCAGAGTATTAGTTAATTATTATGTAACTTCAGCTTTTTTGTTAATGTTGTTTAGTTTGTGTATCATCAATTCCTAAGCTGAAAAGAGAACAGAACATTACAGCATCAAGACCAGCTTGAGTTGCTTTAGCATCATTCGTTGGCATGGAGACGCTAACATAGGCAGGTTTCTTTGATAAATCAGCTCCTACATTTTTCTTCTCACTCTTCGGTATCACCATAGAGAAACCAGGAGCAATTCGAGGATTGGTTGGAATCTGTATTTTGCTTTCACTGGAAGTATTTGTTGTCATGGAACCCTGCAAATTTGGTTGAAAATTTTCAGAAACATGGTTCGACAAAGTATTCGAGCTTCGACCTATAGGCTCTACAGTCCTCTGTTGGTCTTCAGGATTGCTTAGCGGCGCATGATTAGAATTCATGGTCTTCTGAGGGTATGCCTGTGCCTGATAGGCATAATGGTTTTGGGACCATTGAACTCCTGGCGCCTGGTTGGCATGGTGGTCTTGTGCCTGGTTGCCGTATTGATTTTGAGGTCCTGAAACGCCTGAGGCCTGGAGCATGATAAAATTTAGATGATGAAATCTCTTCACGCAATTAAAAATAAATAAAATGTTACAAACAACATAAGAAATTGTTATAAATAACCATAATAAATGGAAGGGCAATGCAAAGTTTCAATAGAACAGTTCCAGTATTTTCATATATCCAAATTAAATATTATCAAGCTATGCTTCGGCAAATGCAAAATTAACTTAAAGAGAACAAAAAGAGAGCAGCCTCAGACCTCGATAGCCAGGCCATCAAGAAAGCAATAGGTTCAAGTATTAAAACTAAACTAAAAAGTCAAAAGATCACTTGATGTGTTTTGGTGAAAAGAATGAGCTAAGGTTCTTGGAGACCACCCTACCATTTTTAATAAACAACATAGCCTACCCCAACTTGCTTGGGACAAAAGGCTATGTTGTTGTTGTTGTTGTTGTTGTTGTAACATAACAAGGTGATATGTACTTAGGATGAACTGCTTGTCACTTATGGAGAATTTACCACTGTAGTGGTCGCTGGTCAATATTTAGTATGATTTTATTCAGTCAAGTATGGTAAAACAGAAGCAAATGGCACATATAAGCAAGCACCTAAATAAGTGTAGCAAAACCGGAAGGTGATAAAAATGGACAGCAGAAACAGAATTAGGGGTCAACATGGTGGCAAAAGTTAAATTAACCCTTCTAAGATGTGTTTTCCTACCATGCATTAACATAACAGAACCAGACAGCATATACTTCTGAGAAATCATTTTTCAGAATATCATGAAGAAAGCTATGTAGATCAAGAATTTGTAGTGTAAGGAGGTAAAATACCTGCATAGGAGGTGCAACAGAAGCAATTGAATTACTCTTCCATGATGTCGTGCCTGGCGGAGGCGGCTGGCTACTAGGATAGGAATAACCGGAGGGGGTGTTAACTGCTACATTATCCGTAGTACTATTTCCAACAACTGGATTGCTGGAAGCACTTGGCACAGATTGGTTGTAATAGTATGGCCACTGGTTGTACTGCTGCTGATAAGTTATAGAGTTGGCAGGCATTGAAGTGGAACTCTGGAGCGCGCTTGTATCAGATGATGAGTAATTTTGGTAAGGTTGAGCATAATTATTCCCTGAGCTTCCACCATTCCATGTGTTGTTCTGATAATAGTAATTGCTGCTTCCATATCCTGGCACCGTCTGATGACCCCCAGCATTGTAATATGTGTTACTTGTAGGATCAATGTAAGACCCTGAATTTTGAAATGAAGTAAGAGGCTGATAAGCTGCACCTGGATGTTGGTTTGCTCCTTGCTGGACAGAAGAATCATTTGTTGCTTGTGGGTAGCTATAATAATAGTTGGCATATTCTACAGGATTGTAGCCATGTTGAACTGAGCTTGAGTAAGGCACATGAGAATGAGATGCATCTGTCACCCCCATACTTGACTGGGCTGCATGAGGCGCACTGCTACCTACATTTTGATTCCCTCCTGCAACTGATACATCTCTTTGTGGATCATAGTAAACTGTATCTTGGCTAGGTTTGTCCACTGGATTGTTCCATGGAACCGTTGCTGACCCACTCGCAGAGGACCATGGTTGATGACTGGAAGATAGAGGTGTATAGGGAGATGGATTTGTCTGTCCCATGCTGACAACCTGCCATCACCAAATAAAGTGGTCATTTTTGGTGTGCATATATACTCTAATCTAAATAGCGATTCTAGAAGGGTTAAAGGTAGTCGAATTCAGATCGGTGAAATCACTTGTAGAACAATGTTTGAGTAGACTTCTATATGACTCTACACTACATAATTCTTTCTAACAAGTAACTGAAGCATAGCAAGGCCCTCATGATTTTCAAATACAACAGAATAACATATCAGAGCGCTAAAAATGGTACATCTCCCAGAGAAATCTTCATTAAATTAACCAATCGGTTTAACCTAGTTCAATTCCTTGTAGCAAAGTTTACATCGCCCACCCAGCCACCCCCATCCCAACCCATTGCACAATAAATTGCATAACCAATCGCCCAAAAGAAATTTTATACGACCGAATAACTAGAACATATCAGATGTCACAGGTTCCTCAACTACTGATTACACCATCTCCACGATAAAAGCCAACTACATCATAATCTATGGAGATTAGCTGGAATCAAAGCAGAATTCAAAGATAAGATAACATGTGTCGGGTCACATCGGTACCTCAGCGTGCGGGGCGTCGGATCCAGCGCCCGCCCCGGCGCCGTGGCTCGCCATCCTCCCGGAACTCCAACCCTAGCAACCAGTCAACCACCACAGCCGCCGCCACACGCCCCCGCGCGATTCGATTCGCGGCGAGGAGGCGGAGCAGGAACGGATCAGACACGGGGAACGGACCAGAAGCAAGGAGGGGAATTCTCGTGACTAGACGACGAATCGGAATCGCGTGTGTTAAGCCGTGCGGTGAATTTTCCTCTCTTTTGGGGGCCGAAAAAAGGTTTTCCTTCCGCGGAAAGCGAGGAGATGACGCAGGAAACGGAAAAGGAGTTCTCCTGCCCCTTTTCGGGCGCGCCCCGCTGCGGGTTGGGTTCGGTGTCGTCAACGCCCCGCCTCGCGCCGGGGGGGTCGGCTGGTGAGGAGAGAGAGAGAGAGTGAGAAGCAGCTTGGGGATGTGACGGAGCGGCCTGCGGAGGCGCAGGCAGCGGCGGCGGCGCGGGCGAGGTAGGGCGACGGGGAAAACGGGACGAAGAACAGGCGAGGGGTGAGATTGAGGTTAGTGGTCTTGTCAGGCTCGGGCGCAGGTAGCCGGCGAATCGGGTGGCACCGGTGGTCAATGGCCGTTTTCAGACGTTTCATGAAAAAAATTTCGAGTACATTCCCTCACATGCGTGAGCCGGAAAAAAAAAACTCAATATATGGATGGAGTGTACTTCGCGAGACGAATCTAATGAGCTAAGTTAGGTCATGATTAGACAATAAATTGCTACAGTAAACATGTGCTAATGACGGATTAATTAGACGTTCGTCTTGCGATTTACTGACCGAATCTGTAATTAGTTTTATAATTAGTCTATATTTAATACTTCAAATGTGTGCCCGACATACTGTAATTTTTTTTAAAATTTTTTTCGAGTTCCGTCTAAACGCGGCCAAATAGCGAAATTGGAGACGATGCCGCCGTCGGCTCTCAAGAAAAGAGGCGAGGGATAGAGAGGGAGGTTGCCGGGGGCGTCAGGTGTGGCTAACAGTTTATGGATGGCGGTGCTGACGGAAAATAATCAAATCATTATAGAACTTTGTTACTGTATGATGGTCGTACCACGAATATTTTGTCAACGACACATGAAAACAGTCACTTGATTTTACAACATGGCACAAGTTGAAATCAACCGATGATTAGTGCGTGTCCTCAACGGAGATCAAATACAAACGAGACACCTCGAGCGATCCGATACAACCACTTTTAATCACGGCTGGCACAACTCATCCCCACAAGTTGCAATCGCCTGGTTATACAGTGTGTGTTTTCAACTTTTCATAGGAGCTCAAGCATAACGAAACATCTTGAGCGATTAGTTCCAGAGATTATTTTTCAATCAAGAGGTCGAAGCTTTAATCGCCGCTGGCACACCCCCTGCATCCGCAGTGGACGCATTCTATCACTTTCTCCTCCCTCAGGTGCTTGGGGACCCTGCAGACGCAAGTGGTTGCGAAGTTGTGGTCTCGTGTTTGTATGCAGCGGAGGCAGCAGAGACGCTCATAACCTGGCTGCAAAAGGACTCAACAGGAAAACTGTTAGTAATTTGCCGCAAAAAAAAAAAAAGGAAAACTGTTAGTAATCACAACTGAACAGCTTGTGATAGAATATATAAGCGTAGATTCACAGTAGATCTATGGTAGCTATACAAACAAAGAAAGTGCCGTTCAGTGTAACGAGTAAAAAAGATACTGACTAGCATCTAGCGAGAGAAGGTATCTGAGCATGCCCCTAATGAGTGAATCACAAAAGATTGTGTTTCAGAAATTCCACATGACAAATGATGCCCACCAAGTGCAAGTACAATTGCATGGGACCAGCCACAAAGCACCTTTCAAGCAATTTCTACAATTTAATTTGACACGCAGGAAACCGTTCCTCAAAGTTGAAAAATGCACATCGAATGCTTCCTTCAACATGGGTGATCTTTATTCTTCTACTTGAAAACCCAGTAAATAACAGCAAGCATTGAATTCTGTTCTACATGGCTCTTATTTTAAGTACAGATAGTCAGCAGGAAAAAGGGTGCAGCCAGAAAAAGCAATCCACTTGCCATGGTGTTACTTGTTCACTTGATAAGAATGGCCAAGACAAGTTCTAAGAAAACTACAATTGCTTTCACGATTGAAAGTGGCTTAAGGTGGAGAGTAACGTTCCAGCCAGAGTTTCATAAAACCATCAAAACAAAGCGTGAGTACTAGAGAGTATGCTCACCAACCTTTTTCCACTTCGCAATCAGATTTCGATCTGCATATCCTTGGTCCAAGCAAAACTCATACAGCTCTTTTGATATTTCCTTCCTTCGATAGTAAAGATCATATATGTAGCGACTCTTCTGATGAGAAATACGGAAGATGGGCCACAGAGCTTCACACTTCCTCTTCCCATCATGCGGATCATTTTCAGCTGAAAGAGAATCATATTACTACTTCTACCAGAGAAAACATGAGTACTAAAAGATCCACGTATAATACACTAAGTTCACACCTTCCCTCATTTTGGCCTCCAAATCACGAAGTGTTGGCTCAATAAGCTCCCATCCTTCAGGATACTTCACACGGCTTGTCTTTATCTTAGGCATGTCTCAAATCTGTGAGATAAGATATTAAATTTAGTGAGAGACATATGAAGGACAGATTCATAATACTTATTATACAAATTAAATGTTATATGCACATAGGATTTACGTACAGAAGCACATCCAAAGCAGCACCCCATAAGGAATTGCAAAAGCTGATAATATGTTTCTGAATATTCAAACTGCACGGATATCTACTGCTAATATGTCACAAGATGATCCTTTAACATATGTATAGGAACTGAGCCTAGCATAGTTGGCGGGATGTGTGGGTGTACACCCCCACCTCACCACCCAGGTTCAAGTACTCTTCAACTAAAATTTGGGTGCCTATTCTTCTTATTCACAATGCCACGTATTTCCTTCTAGGTTGACGAGTTCTTTTTTAGCATATGTATGACATTATAACATGTCATAGCACCAAGTCAAGTTGGACTTGGACGTAGACCACATGGGTGTTTGAAAACATAGGTAGGATACCAGTAGATGCTATAGTAAACAAAACTTCTGATAAATAGTGCCCAATCAAGGAAACCCAAAAATGGCATGTGCCTGGCACAGGTCTACAGCAGCCCTGGGACAGCAACATATCCACATTAAGCAAGCTGCACCTGGTAGTTTCATTTCAATTACTTTTCAGTGCTAAAACCCTCCACTGTCCCAGCCCATATAGCTTGAGGAGCACCATTCAGCCCAAAAGAAACTGAACTTTTCCCAGGCTGGGCTGGGAAACACCCACCACTCATGTGCAACAGGGCAAGCAAAACACGAAATTCCAAGAAGAAGCCATGTAAGTTGGATTCCCAAAACTCTCCTGATTATATGATTCTTTGGCATAAGACAAATCCTAAGCCTCTTGATTTTTCCTATTCTAGGGTTATCTTGGTTGGGCCATTGGCCCTATTCTCCTGCACTTGTATACAGGGAGCAACTGCGACTAAGTACATATTTTTTCCTAACTAGGTTTATATCCCTCATGAGTCTAGCAAAACTGCTATGCTTGCGGGCTTGCTGTTCATCTGGACTATAAATTCATACTTGGTAGCTAGACACCTGGTGCTTATGTGTATATGTGCCTGCTTTTCATGCAGTTAATACTCAATAATTCAGTATGCCACTGTCCATTAAAAACTCCATACATCTGCACCCTACTCCAATCAGCATGGCTAGTACAGTAAATCAGGTCCAAGGCAACCAAGAGCATCAAAATCAAACTAACATTCAGCTGACAGCATACGCAACAAGTATTAAGGATTCACAATACTGCAAGCAAACTAATATGCATAAATCTCATGTTCACCAAGAAAAAATAACGATTCAGGAAATCAAAGCTCAATTGCTCATGCTGACGACGAGAACGAATTCCTAATGTAATCCAGTACTAATGTACTATCCCCTCCGGTTCAAAAATTAACACAATTCAATGTTTGATCGTCTTTATGCAGGGCCAGTGACGGTGAAACCGAGTAAAGGACGGTCCCGCTATCATCGCAAGGATCAAGTAATCATTTTGGGCGAAAGACCATGTAAATCATTACAATGAGAATTTGGGGATCTAGGGTACAAATCGGGCAGGGACTCGGGGATAAAACCAACCCGAACTTGCACACAGTCAGGGGCGGACCCAGTTTAGGACGTGTGTACACATGTACACCCGATAATTGCTTGGAAATTTTTCGAAGTTTAGAAAATAAATACATGGTCAGATCAGATCCAAATATAAATAGCATACATCAGGATTTTGGGGGTTCGATTTCGCACCGCCGGAAGGAAAGGGAAGGGAATAGGCGGGAGTACCTGTTAGGGCGCCTTTGATAGCGCAGAAGGCCCGGCCGGGGCTCAGGGACTGGGCGCGCGAGGCCGGGCCGAAGCTCGCGGCGGGGCGCCGGGGAGGAGCTGCCGGCGGCGGGCGCTGACCAGGGAGGAGAGAACGGGAGAACCGGGAGAGTGGGAAGCGATGGGAATCTCTACAATCGAGAGCTGGGTTATTTTATTCCTGACCGGGTAGCGGGTCCACGTCGCCCGCTAATGCGCGAGCCGTTGGATCCATTCAGCTCGCAGCGACGACCGTTCGATTCGGCTCGGAGCGGGTCTCTCGCCCGTAAAGTCACCAACCCGGTTGCTCGTGAAGTCTTGCGACCCGTCTCTCTCCGCCTTCTCTCCTGCAGAAAATTGAAATTTTGCTATTTTCAAAACTGGGTTTCGCTAGAATGCCATCCTGTAATTTGTTTTCGCCTGTTTGCCATTATAAAACTGTGTCGCACCGCTAGAATGCCATTTGGACGTTTTTAAATTCATTTTGTGTTTTCACAATAATTTAACCACTTGAGCTTACCACAATGCCCTTGGAATTCCTTTCCCCTTCTCGTTCTTGCCGCTTCTCTCTGCTCTGCCTGACCGCCTGCCCTGCTCGTCGTCGCCGCCGGTGGGGCACGATCGCTTCTCTTGCCAGTCGAGCTCCGCACGGCCCCGACGCTACCAGCCAGCCACGCCAGGCTCCGACGCGGCCTGCAGTCCCTGACGTCCGCAGACCACAGCTGCAAGCAGGATGAAGAAGATGTGCGTATTGTATTGCTGCTCACATGCCTCGCAAGAAACGACCTCAATTTTTGCTCCCTCGGCACATTCTCATTGCCTCATTCTTCTGGTGTTGCATCCAATCTGATGATACATGGGTGCAATTAAGCCAGCAAGATGACTGGTTGGCTGGTCCAAAAACAAATCGAGAGTAGCAACCTTGATTTCGGTTGCTGCTCACCGATACGTGAGGTTGCGCACGCGTGAAGAGAAAGTTTGGTTGCGCCGGCAAGCCGATTCGGCTAT
The DNA here is from genome assembly GCA_015476505.1 of Urochloa ruziziensis. NCBI lineage: Eukaryota > Viridiplantae > Streptophyta > Magnoliopsida > Poales > Poaceae > Urochloa > Urochloa ruziziensis. The sequence goes on from CM027121.1 coordinate 22,894,917, forward strand.
TCTGCATGGGCAAGGATTTCTCGCACTTTGAAGTCAACGGCCGCTAGTGCCATGCCGGCGTCGGCGACGACGAGCTCGGCGTCGCGTTGTTGCAGTCGAACTGGGGATCTTGGTGTCGGGGTCCCGCACGAGCCGGCAAAGGGAAGAAGCGGAAGAGGTACTCTAGGAGGGCGCCGCGCATGGCGGGCGGCAGTGGCGCTAAAGGCAGGCGATGAGCCGACGAGAGAGAACCGGGCGAGAAAGAAAGAGAGAAAAGAACGAGACCCTCTGCTCAAGAGTCGATTTCAATTGAGACGGCTGGGACAGTTTGAGAAATTCAATCAACAAACCGTTGAAAAGAACATAAAATGAATTGAAAAATGTTGAAATGACATTATAGCGGTGCGACATGGTTTCATAATGGCAAACGGACGAAACCAAATTACAGGATAGCATTCCAGCGAAACCCAGTTTTAACGATGGCAAAATTCCAATTTTCTCTCTCTACTGCCGTCCTCTGCCCCTCCGCCTGCCGCACCATCCTCCCGCGGGCGTTCCGGCGCTGCGCCGACCACGCCCCAGCCCACGACACGGCAACGCCGCTAGGGACCAAGGGCATCGCCACCTCCGTGGCTCCACGCGCACCGCCACCGCTCGATCCAACCACGCCGTTCCCGTTCCCCTTCGCTTTGTCGGGCCGGCCACGCTACACCGGAGGCCGCCACCCACCTCCGATGCCCATGTGCCGGCGCCTTCCTACAGCAGCATCCCAAGCGCAATGGTTCGTGATGATAAGGCACATCTCCTTGCTATCCTTTCTTCCTCTACAAACACAACATAGCTTTGGCCCCTCTCCTCTGTCAAACAAATCGGGAGCACGAGTGCAAGTGCAATGCAATCAATCATCAATCACATTGGTGTTCGCTGCTAAATCCAAGTCTCCACTCACCTTTGGCTCCTTTCCCTCTTTCTTCCATGGATTTTAAGGTCATCATGTCCTTAGGGTCTGGAATGGGGATTTTTTTTTTAATTCCGTGGAAGTCAGCGGAATTTGTGCAAAATGGGTTAGTTATGATCCCATTGCTTCAGAGTTGGAAACCAATTTGTATAGGCAATATGAGGACACAGTATACACATGGGTTGGTTGGTTGTTTCATAAGAGGCGTCTTTTCCCCAACTCCTGTTATTGCCTTATGTTGCATATAGCATATTGCTTCATGATTTTTCCCGATCACGCAGGAGAGCTGCGCATCTGTATATTAAGAAGAAAAAAGGGTGAAAGCACCCCCAAGACCAAATACACAGGTTGTTTTTTAGGGGAAAAAACCTGGATAAACAACCCCTGTGGGGGATATAGTCCCCGGGTACCTCACGAGCAGGCCTGGCAGCCCTCCAACAGGGGGCGGCCCGGCCCACCGTTCTGGACCTGATGACGTGCGGGACAAGCCGGCGCATGTAGGAAGGACCCGGAAGAAGAAGTTCTAATTAGAATAGGAGTTTTTTAAAGAAGTAAAGGATCCTTAGAGATAGGATCGGCTACAAACCGACTTGTAACCCTGCCTCCCCGATATATAAGGCGGGCAGGGACCCCCTCCAAAGATAACAACAACAACTTATCGCGAAATCCACGCAATACAACACCCCAAAACAGGACGTAGGGTATTACGTCGAGTTGACGGCCCGAACCTGTCTAAATCCTTGTGTCTGTCCACCCTAACCATCCAACTTCCGATCTTTGCGATCTTCCCTACATACAAATCACTTCCGTGGGTTACCCCGTGGAAGACTGCCGGAGATCATATCACCGACAGTGGCGCGCCAGGTAGAGGATATCGCCGAGATCAATTTGGTGAGCCCGATGGACCGCGTCAAGATCTTGGACAGTTGCAACCTCCCGGACGTCGACGGAGTCGAGATCCGGTTCGGAAGCACCACCGCCGCTTTGGATACCCAAACGGCAGGAGCTACAACCGCCACGGAGGTTTCATCTCTGGCACCGACTTCGGCCATCACGGCCCAATCCGGTCCGATCGCATCTGATCGCGCCGTCTCTGCCCCGCTGAGTCCATCGCAAAACGCGAGGACCAACCAGTCGGGAGTGGAGCAGCAACCACTCGGTTCCGATCCGGCTCTCGAGAGTCGCGTTGCCGAGTCATCTCAGAGCGTAAACGCTCAGCAGACGCGCGTTCCAAGCCCTGAGGTCATCACCATCCAGACCCCCGGTTACCGCGCGCTTACCCAGCAGCAGAATATGAAAGAGATCGTCCAGACAGATGATTCCCCCTCTGAGAGCGACTCCTACGAGTCAAACTCACGGGGACCCTCAATCCTGGACGACCTGCAAGAGGGTTACACCGCATCCGACTCCTCTACGGAGCCGGAACTATTAGGATCACCCGGAGGGGCAACTCCGAGTAGTTCGGAGCATGGCACGCCCACAACCGATCTTTCCGAGTCCGAGGAAGATTACCTCGCGCAAGCAAGAACCGGATCCGGGTCGTACTGCTACATGGTGGCACCATCGACGCCATCTAACCTCGTGTCGGAGGATGAACTCACCCCGGCCGACGAGGCACCTGAAGCCAGGGATCAGCGCCGAGGACGCAACGCCAATCGGGCAACTCGCAGAGCCGCCCGATCGCAAGGCGCCAACGCATCAGGATCTGGCACCGCTCAACCTCGAGAACCACCCTCGGAGGACCATCGTCGTCGTCGAATCGTCAGGATCGACGCGATAGGAGAAGCCATCGGAACCTGATGCGCGACGACATGTTCGAGTACAATGGATTCAACGTCTACGAAACACCGGTCCAGAACCTCGTCACCATCGACGAGGAGATCAGTCGGCTACCACCCAGTACTCCAGGCCTGGATAAGGTAAGGGCTTTCGTGCAGGCCGCCTCCGTCCAGGTTCACCAGATGCAGAGCAGATCACGTACGGCCGCTTCTGAGCCCGGGCCGTCTCGACGCCGGACCAGCGGTGGATCGGACCGTGATGAAGATCTTCATGACACGATCAACAGAGACCGAGACGCGAGGAACGTCATCCGCAGCAGCGCTGAGGAACGTGACCGCGAAGAGGTTCGACGTCGCGAAGAATACGATCGGGAGCATAGGAATCCCCGTCGTAACTCTAACCGGAACGGCTACTCGACGGAGTCAGAGTATATTGATTACTCTGATCTCTCCGGTAGCCCAAGGCGCGGCAATGACGGCGGTCGTACTCCGCCTCGACGACCAACTCCGTCGCGAAGACGAGCGGCTCCCTCACGAAGGCAGCCGACCCCGCAGAGGGAGCAGACTCCACCGCGCAGCATAACCTACCGACGGGACCGATCTCCTCCCAGGACTCGGACCTTTCGGAGGACCCGTTCCCCACCCAGGGATCGGGATCGCAGGAGGGAGCGCACTCCCCCAAGGACGATAGACGGCTCGGATCCGAGTGGTTCCCGCCCCAGAGGTCGGATCGGCGGATTCCAGTCGTTCACTGAGCGCTTGAGGAGCGTGACCTGGCCCAGGAGCTTCAAGCTGTCAGACATCGACAAGTACGACGGGAAATCTGATCCATCCCAGTGGCTTCAGATCTACTACACCGCCGTACAAGCTGCTAGCAGCGACAAAGACATGATGGCAAACTACCTCCCCATCATGCTGACCAAAGATTGTCGCAACTGGCTAGCAGGACTCCCGCGGGACTCCATCGACAACTGGGACCAACTTACCGAACTCTTCATCGGTAACTACCTCGGAACTTGGGAGAGGCCCGGGAGCAAGCGGCTCCTCGGCCAAATACGACAGCGCAACAACGAGTCCCTGCACGACTTCGTACGCAGGTTCTCGGAGAAGCGCAACTCCATCACGGACGTGACGGACCAGGAGGTGATGACCGCTTTCCAAAACGGCATCTCCGACGGAAGATTGATCCACAAGTGGACACGAAAGCCGCCCGCGACTGTCAATGACATGTTTCGGGTCGCTAGTACGTGGGCGGACGCGGAGATCGCGGAGAAAGAACAACTCAGCGAGATCAAGAATCGTTGGGAGGAAGAGAACAAGTCAACCCGCAAGCGCGACCGCCGCGAGGACGAAGAACGACGCGATGATCATCGTCGCAGCGACAGTCACCCCCGCAAGAAGAAGAGCGAGGGCGATATGGTCGCCACTCTGGACCGGCCCAGAGGCCGGATAACTCCAGAAGATTTCCAGCGCATGCTCGATGAGCAATGTCCGTACCACAAGCACAAGCACTCGGCACGAGAGTGCTACGGGTGGAAGCGAGCTTTCACTGGGGGCAACAGAGGCCCTCCCTACAAAAGGAGGAACGATAGTTCCCCAAGAGACGACAGGCGAAACGACGAGGCTGGCGATGAGTTTCAGGAGGCCGACCGAGTGGTCCGTATGATCTACGGAGGACCGGAAGGTTTTGAGACAAAGCGCCAGCAAAAGCTCACCAACCGACAGGTCATGCACGCCAGGGAGCCACCGGTACCTGAGTACCTTAAGTGGTCAGAAGTGCCAATCACCTTCACTCGGGAAGATCACCCGAACTTCATACCGAAGCCCGGGTCCCACGCCTTGGTAGTAGCTTCGACGATCCGTAACGTTCAGCTCACCAAGGTGCTAGTTGACGGTGGCAGTGGTCTGAACATCCTCTTTTGCTAACACATTGAAGGAACTCGGCCTAACCACTCTCGACCTGCGTCCCCCCAATCCTCGTTCTACGGTCTGATACCGGGAGAGGGGGCGGAACCACTCGGGCACATCACATTGCCCGTTACCTTCGGAGACCGGAACAACTACCGGACCGAGCACATGCAGTTCACAGTGGCCAACTTTGAGACTGCATATCACGCCATCCCCGGGAGGCCGGCGCTCGCCAAGTTCATGGCGATCACTCATCACGTCTACTTGCAGGTCAAGATGCCAGGACCAAAGGGCGTAATCACCGTCTTGGGGGACATCCGAGTTGCTTACACTTGCGAACAGGAGACCCTCAACGCGACAGCTGCCTTGGATATGTCGAAGCGCATGACGCAAGTACTGGCTGCATCGCAGGAGGTGGACAAGGACTCTCTGGAGATCCCCGCCAAAAAACCCGCGAAAGAAGCCATCTCGCCAACCAAGGAGACGGAGCTCAAGAGGATCTCGCTGGACCTTGAAGACCCGAAGAAGACGGCCATCATCGGGGCCGAGCTAGACCCCAAATAGGAAGAAGTGCTCGTCAAATTCCTAAGGGAAAACGCCGACATATTCGCGTGGAAAGCATCCGATATGCCAGGTGTCCCAAGGGAACTTGTCGAGCACTCCTTGAAGGTCAATCCGACTGCCAAACCGATCAAGCAGAGGCTTCGTCGATTCGCGCAGGACCTCAAGGAGGCGATTAGGGTAGAAATTACAAAGCTGTTAGCTGCTGGTTTTATTCAGGAGGTGTTTCATCCCGACTGGTTAGCTAACCCAGTTCTTATAAGAAAGAAGAATAATAATGAATGGAGAATGTGCGTTGACTACACAGATCTCAACAAAGCTTGCTCTAAAGACCCCTTCGTTCCCCCCGCATCGATCAAGTCGTTGATTCCACGGCAGGCTCCGCCCTGCTCTGTTTTCTCGATTGCTACTCAGGCTATCACCAGATAGGCCTAAAACTGGAAGACCAGATAAAAACCGCGTTTGGCGCCTATTGTTACAATACAATGGCCTTCGGTCTGAAAAACGCAGGCGCAACCTACCAGAGGACTATCCAAGCGTGTCTGGATCAACTAAATCAAGACATAGTAGAAGCCTACATCGATGACATCGTGGTTAAAATCATGAACCCCGAGGACATGATAGAGAACCTGACAAAGGTCTTCGAACGCCTACGTACATTCCGGTGGAAGCTCAACCCAAAAATGTGTGTCTTTGGAGTCCCGTCAGGTAAACTACTCGGCTTCATGGTCAGCAACCGAGGCATCGAGGCAAACCGCGAGAAGATCACGGCCATCACCAAGATGTTGCCACCAACCACTCAGAAGGACGTGCAGAAGCTTACTGGATGCATGGCAGCGCTCGGTCGTTTCATATCATGGCTCGGCGTCCGCGGATTGCCATTTTTTAAACTGCTCAAGAAGCAGGACAAGTTTGTGTGAGATGACGAGGCGAAACAGTCCTTCCAGGAACTCAAGGAGTACTTGCAGAAGCCGCCCATCCTCGTCCCACCTCAACCAAGGGAACAGCTATACCTCTACATCTCTGCTACCCCCGAGTGGTTAGCACGGTACTAGTGGTCGAGCGCCCTGAAGAAGGGCACGCATATGGAGTCCAGCGACCAGTCTACTTCGTCAGCGAGGTCCCGACGGAGTCCAAGATCCGCTATCCCCATGTGCAGAAGTTACTCTATGGAGTTCTCATCTCAGCAAGAAAGCTGAAACATTATTTTGAGGCCAATCCAATCTCGGTTGTATGCGAAAGTCCTCTAGGGGAAATACACCATAACCGAGACGCAAGCGGCCGAATCGTCAAGTGGTCAATAGAATTGGCCGCTCACCAAATAAACTTTGTTCCACGTACTGCTATCAAGTCCCAGGTTCTGGCCGACTTCGTAGCAGACTGGACAGAGAACCAAGCTCCGGCTGATAACAAGAAAGTTGAGTACTGGGAGATGTATTTTGACGGCTCCCTCCAGATCAAAGGAGGCGGCGCAGGCGTACTCCTGATTTCCCCCAGTGGACAGGAACTAAAATACGTTCTTCAAATCATGTTCCCAGAATCCAACAATGCAGCCGAGTATGAAGCAGCCTTGCACGGTCTCCGCATCGCCGTATCTTTGGGCATCAAACGCCTGATGGTCCGTGGGGACTCTGCCCTGGTCATAAACCAGGTAAATAAGGATTGGTCAAGGTCCAATGAGAAGATGGATGCTTACTGCGAGGAAATACGGAAATTGGAAGGGAAATTCTATGGCTTAGAGTTCCATCACGTGGTGCGTGACTATAACAAGGCAGCTGATGCACTTGCCAAGATGGGGTCCACCCGTGAAGGCGTTCCACCCGGAGTTTTCATCCAAGATCTTATTAAACTATCTATTAAGATAAACCCGGATGGCACTGCCGTGGAGCAACAAGTCGGAGAATCTCTGGAGTCAGCCACATTAGTGGTAGACGAAGCATTGGACTGGAGGAGGGAAATCATCGACTATCTTGACAGCGGCATATTGCCCTCAGAGGTCGCAGGAGATGGAAAGGATCTGAAATCGCTCCACGAACAAATCGTGCGTCGCAGTAAAAGCTACGTCATCATTGGAGAAAAGCTGTATCGTCGATCTGGACCCTCTCAAATTCTCCAGAAATGCGTGAGTCGCGCGGAGGGTATTGAGCTCTTGACAGACATACACAAAGGCATCTGTGGTAATCACGCCGGGGCTAGAACCATTGTTGGTAAAGCCTTCCGGTCTGGTTTCTATTGGCCGACTGCTGTAGCAGACGCGGACAATATTGTGCGGCACTGCCAAGGGTGTCAATACTTTGCAAGGCAAATACACGCACCAGCACAACAGCTGCAGACCATACCAATGTCCTGGCCCTTCGCTTGTTGGTGCTTGGACATGATTGGTCCGTTCAAAAAGGCGACGGGTGGTTTTGACCATGTCCTAGTAGCTATTGACAAGTTCACCAAATGGATTGAGGTGAAACCGGTCAAAAAACACACGGCAGCCAAGACCATCGAATTCTTCACCGACATCACTCATCGCTTCGGAGTTCCAAATCGTATCATTACAGATAATGGTACGAACTTCGTAGCACAGGAGTTCAAAGATTGGTGCAGCGAGAGGAATATCAAGTTATGCCCCGTATCCGTGGCACACCCAAAGGCCAATGGCCAGGTTGAAAGAGACAATGGCGAAATAATTAAAGCACTCAGGGTCCGTATATTCAAGAAGCTGAAGCAGTACGATGGCCGATGGATCAAGGAGTTGCCCGCTGTAGTCTGGGGGCTGCGGACCCAGCCGAGTCGTGCCACGAAGCAAACACCGTTCTTTCTGGTTTACGGCTCGGAAGCTATCCTACCAACGGACATCTCATACGGCTCGCCCCGAGTGGAATTCTATGATGAATACGATGCGCAAGTGGCGCGAATCGAAGACCTCGATAGTATCGAGGAGAAGAGGCTGGCCGCCCAGATCCAAGCCGCGCGTTACGCTCAGGTCCTTCGACGGCATCATGATCGAACCGTCAAACAGAGGTCGTTTGAAGCCGGCGACTTGGTTCTGAGAAGGAAGCAAGACACCAAGGGCGCGCACAAGCTTGCGTCCCCCTGGGAGGGACCATACATCGTGAAGAAAGTGAGTCGTCCAGGCTCATATCGCCTCATGACGGAAGACGGAGTGAACATCCCAAATCCATGGAATATCGAGCACCTACAGCGTTTCTACGCTTGATTCAGTAATGTATTAATCTTTTATTTCTTTAAGATATTTTTCCCCGAGTGGTTTTTTGTGGATAATCATCCCCAGTTTCGACTCGGCAGATTTATAAATGTCATATGAGTTATCAATAAAGTTGATTTCATCTTCTATCTACATTATATCTACTACTCGAATTTCCTCTTTCGCGTCACGCACATAAATTACGAGTGGAACAAACTTTAAATCGTGGGGGAAAGTACTCGCCAAGTCAAAGCTCTACACGCACGACAATGCTCTGCGGCATGAGACTAAGACCAACAAGGCTAATCTACTCCGTAACAGGTCAACCACTCAGAAATTAAGGCCAGCGCAGAAAGAAAGGGAGTAGCACTTCCATAAAAACTTATATACAAACAAAGGATTAAACATTGTTCAAGAGTACTTCTATTACCAAATACTACAGATTATCTACCAAATTTAATTTGCAGGATCGTCACCACCAGAAGGGCCAGCCTCGTCAGTTTTTCATCGGGATTACACCCAATGGGTGGAATTGAACACACAAACGGCAACAAATCGATTTATTACCTCAGGGCGAGGAAAGGAAGAAGATTGCGGCGGGGATGGCTTATAATGGAATGAACCGTTCCTCCCGCGCGCGGCGCGATGCTAGTCTCGGGAGCTCAACTGACGCTAGCACGTCGCGTCGCTTTAAATTCAAAGATGCGATTTGGAGTCGCGATATCTCGCGATATTCTGGCTTCATAAGGCAACCGATTGGTTTCCCTAGGAAACAATGGGCATAGCAGGATTGATGGGCCTAAATGGGCTGACTTAAGCCTTTGATAGGCTAAATAATAATAACATGACCTTTCGGTTCTGTTAGTTGACAATTACGTGGACTCCTGAGCAAATGCTCAAGGGCAGAAACCACTCGGTCGTGAGGCTAAAATTAGTCGACGGCCAGGCTTATTTTTGCAATTAATATTGCAACTTTGCAATTGATTTTTACTTAAGGCATGCGATACTATCGCTAAATTGACTCGGAAATCTGGGTCAAGTGCTGACAAGTATAAATCTTGTGAGAAGGTGATTTACCATATGGTCAAACTGGGTCGTGGGACACGACTCGGGAGTCACACCGAGTTCAAAGAACTTTAGAAAAGATTCCTTAAAAAGGGGAAATTAATAAAAATGCCCTAAAAGGAGGAAATTGTTCGAAATCCATGCCCAGAGGCATGGGGGCTGAAAAATTCAGTCAGGATCCACAGCTTTTAGAGTCTTGACACGATCGTGCCGAGTCGAATCAAGACTCGGGGGCTACACCCAATGGGTGCACCTGAAGGTGCACGCCATTGATCGATTAAGTTCAAAAAGAGCTTTGTAACATTCTATTTTTGACCCTCGACCAGAATATTCTACTCTGCTCAAGGCTCGGGGGCTACACCCAATGGGTGCACCAGGAGGTGCACGCCATTGAAGATCATGATTTTGATGGAGAAAAATTGAAGACCCTTGGCCAATTTTATACTAAAATTACCCAAGGCTCGGGGGCTAAGTATATACACTTCGCTTTCGCGTCGTGAAAAAGAGCACTTCTTCCCCTCACTACGGCTACAATTGAAGAATCGTTTTCAGGAACGTTTGAGCATGCACTCAAATCTTCCTCGAAACCACTCGGATGAAGTCTTAGACTACTCGGGAATCTGATCAAGCATTTGGCATAGTTGCGGAGCACTCGGATCATGCAAGAAAAAGATAGATCAATTACAGCCAACGATCGGCCAAGAAGTGCTCGGGGGCTACTGTGGGGGATATAGTCCCCGGGTACCTCACGAGCAGGCCTGGCAGCCCTCCAATAGGGGGCGGCCCGGCCCACCGTTCTGGACCTGATGACGTGCGGGACAAGCCGGCGCATGTAGGAAGGACCCGGAAGAAGAAGTTCTAATTAGAATAGGAGTTTTTGTAAAGAAGGAAAGGATCCTTAGAGATAGGATCAGCTACAAACCGACTTGTAACCCTGCCTCCCCGATATATAAGGCGGGCAGGGACCCCCTCCAAAGATAACAACAACAACTCATCGCGAAATCCACGCAATACAACACCCCAAAACAGGACGTAGGGTATTACGTCGAGTTGACGACCCGAACCTGTCTAAATCCTTGTGTCTGTCCACCCTAACCATCTAGCTTCCGATCTTTGCGATCTTTCCTACATACAAATCACTTCCGTGGGTTACCCTGTGGAAGACTGCCGGAGATCGTATCACCGACAACCCCAACTCACCTACACTACATTACATAGGAAACTAAAAAACAACTACTTGACCTTAAACCAACATATTACCAACATATTGCTTCATGATTCACATGTTTCTGATTGGTACTATATGCAAAGAGCTTATCCCAAGATAGTACAGAAACATCACTCAACAACATAATGGATCTCAGTTTTAATGTCTCCAGAATTACCCATGACTTTACTTTTATAACTTGTCAAAAACACTGTTCCAAAGTAACAATGATCAAATATGATATTGTTTGGCAATAATGGATTCCCAAAAACTGGCAAACCATAGATAGTAATCACAATTATTTCCAAAATTGACTGATAGTAACGAACTTTGAACATTTTCATAATAACGCAAGTGCACTATCTTTTACAGCTAGGGATAGCCACCGGCTTAATTCTAGAACAAACATTTCCTCATGATTATAATGTGACATATAGTCATTTGAAGCACATAATTATATTTATCTGCCAGAGGCATCCTCACTTAATAGTAGAAGTGCTTCCTTATACGTTGTATAATCAAATTTATAGTCTGTAAGAGTTGTAGTTTGAATTTACAGTACAAACTTGTCTGTTGCTTCTAATTTAATATGCAGCCTTGATGCCTATGTTTGGCCTCGTTTTCAGATCAAATAGATTGACAAACAATTGGGCAAGTGTTGGGCCTCTGTTCAAGAGGTAAGATAACTACTGTAATTCCTTCAGAATACTTGGGACAACAAAGATTTAGAATGAACCCACTTCCATTTTAAGTAACAGATAGATCTGTTGAGCCACTATTTGATGATAATTATGAACCATCATAGATATTCTCACTAAGTCAAGTAGTCTCTCCCCTGAAACTCTTCCACCAAATATAAAAGGTTGGAGATATTGAGACTTTGAGAGTGAGAGACAAATTGGAGTTATTTTGGCAGTTACATCTTGTTCTAAAATATTGATATATCTGGTATTATTTGTGCAGTCATTCCTATTTCAGAGTTTTAACAAAAGACATCCCACACACAAAATTACAGTTTTATAAGTACCCTCCTGTCTACCTTGGTATTATATATTTTCATTATGAGTAATTGTTTCAATATCTACTATGTATTGATGCCTGCTTCTGCTTTGAATCTGCAAAGGATTCGCTAGATCGGAAGTGAGAACATTTTAGTGTTTATTATATCGATCTAGCTTTAAATATAATACCACACATCATGTGAGAGCCCCACATTTGTTCATGTTGACAAAATACTTAAAAATATCGCATACTGCACACAATATGAGGTCGCTTCATTAATTTTCTTTGCCCAGTCCAGATTAACTTTAACTTTATTTTAAGTGCAGAATAATCCATTCCCACATAAACATATGTTACAACATTCTGTGTATGCATGTATCCACCAGAGGTACCAAAATCTCATATTTGTACAATGTCTATAACATGATTTCCATTGCAGAGCCTTCGACTTGTAGAACGCTTTCCAGAACCTATGTATGTCTAGGAGCTTAAATTCCAGCAGTTATTGATAATGAGAAAGGGCATTCACCCACTTTATACTCTAGAGATAATCAGTGAGGATAAGCATATCTGGCTTGCGGGGCCTGCAATGCAACATCAAAGTCCAACACCATTGTAATACCATGGATTTTGCCTACTTCAGCACTTCACAGTTAGCCAGACTACTAAGTACCAGTTAGAAGAACAATTTAGTGATGCATCTATGTCAGCTTGTCCACGAGTAGTACTAACTATAATTTAGTGATGGTAATGGCAATCAAACTTCCATATCTAGTTAATTGTGACGAATTTTAATCTCATGGATACCTAGATGTTACATAGGGTAAGTAACATTTGCTCCTGCTTCTTTCGCCCCCTGTTACTGTATTGATGCATAAATCAGAGGAAGGCACAAATGATGATGAAGAGTACAAGACGTGAAGCTGTCAAAATGCCTCAACCTGCCAGCTTCATCTTTTTTGTAATTTTACCTTGAAATGAGATGTGACTAGAGATAGGACAAGTTTTAGGAGAACTTTAAGACATACATGTTGATAAATCACCATGGTACAGACTCACTCACATGTTCCCATCTATACCTGTACTGAATAATGCACAATCTAATTAAATAATTTTACCTCCACAAAATTGGGATGGTACACCAATTGGAACCAAAAGAAGACCTCATGATGACGCCAAGGATGACAAGAAAAAAAGCAGGAGTTTAAGAAAGGGAAGAAATCTGATATGTAGCCATCAACCAAGTAACAACTTAGAACAGGTACTTCAACTTAGTACTGCCTTTATTTACATTTTACCTTTAAAATTAATGGAACTAGCTAGTTGCAGCTACTAACATGGTACAGACAAGATAAGAAACAGTAAAGGTCATGTTCCTATAGATCAATTTTTAAACCCTTAGTTACTCATACATGCAATCTATCATATTAGAGAACTAAACCAAAGGTCGTACACTTATTATTTACCACAGAATATAGAATGCTACAATCTGTAACGTGAAAAAAAAAAATCAGCAATTTAACATGATGGCAAAGTTTAATATCTTTTCCTTCTTTACATTTCAAATATCTCTCTCTAGCTTAGATTATATGAAATGAGTTATCACAATGCTATAATCTTGTTTTTCATCTATTGTTCTGACAATGCCTAGTCCTTTTTTAGATATTTGGCAACTGCTCTGGCAACGCTAGGTTCTTTGCTATATCAAAGATAACCACAATAGTTGGTAGCAGCTCTCATTTTGGTGTCCGTGGCTGTAGCTTTCTTTTGCTCTTACCAGGCTGGCTTCCATCGTTTGCTGTCTGGTACCTAAACACAATCAGATTCACGGTACTTTTGTAGTAGCTCTCATTTTGGTGTACATAATGCCACTGTTTTTTTTTCCTTCAAAGTTAGAGTGATTTTAGAACACTAAATATCCCTCTTATATATGTAATGTATTTGTATATTGTGTACGGAACCATGAATTTGTTTGCCTGTCAAGTGAAATTGACACTTTAGAGTTCAGATTACATTCTTTTTTTTGGCAAGACGCATATGGTTCCAACATTCTGGAACTGCACCCTGGTCATGGCAATGTGCTACAAAAACCTGGAAAGAGTCGTTTAATATTCATGCTGATACCGACACAAGTCACTACTCGCTAGTCACTATTAAGCTTGCAATTTTTTGTTGGGAGAAAAAGAGTCTACGGCATCAGCATGATGTCAAACTGACATGATCAAGCAAGGAATGAACTGAACGTATTTAGAACTAAAAGCCTATTAGTTTCTGTACGGAAATTTGAGTTGATGTTGGTTGCAAAGTCCTGTAGCATCTACTGCATTTTGAGCAAAGTTGAAGTGTCAAAGGAACGCTCACAGTGCATGTTGAGCAAGGCTGAAGTGTCAAATGAACTAGGCCCGATCTTTCGAGAGGTAGAGGGTAAACTTGACAGATGGAGAACTCAACGTTGACGATCCGACTTCAAATCAACACAATTTGAACCCTCCAACCGCTAAACCACTGCTCCGTTGGTTATCAACCAAGCAACAACTCGATTGACCTCGCCAAGAAGGCTTTTCCTGCAGACGAATCGAGAACGCAAGCAAGAAAGTGAAAACGCACAATCTGAAATTGCAAATATAATTGAAGCGAATTGAGATGGGGGTTCAAGCTCTTGATCCGAAAGGACTAGTCGCCAAAGGCGGGAAGAACAAGAATGGGGGCCTTGGATCAAAGTAAAAGGACTTGGCGTCACAGTTATAACGATGCAATCAAGTTTCGCTCTGGAAAACTGAACTAAACAAAACCCAAGTCTAAACGGCGGCGGCTACTGAGTTTATGAGGGAACCAGGGGCGACTAGGGGGGGCGTCCTCAACATGGGCTTAAGGCCCGACTCGATACAAAGCCTGAAAAAGCACAAAACAGCTGACGTAGCACCTTTTGTGATGCAGCACACTAATTTGGAGGAGCAACTCCAAGGTGCTGATAGGTAGATATAACACAAATTGTTGAAGGAACAGCTTCAACGTGCTATAATATAAGGCCCTAAGGGCAGTCTGAATCCACAGACAAACTATCCGAATCCACGGATAAGAAGAGCTCAATCCAAAGCTCAAGATCTAATACAAGATCTAAGAAAGGAACATCAAGTTCTATTCATAAGGGTAGTGGGTACAATGTAAGTTACAAAACTAGAGGGCATTGCCTCTATTTATAGGCCCTAAAGCCTTACACACTCTCATATGAAGGACATCATATGAGAAATTCCTAAACTATCAAGTCTCACAAGTGAATCTGAATTTTGCTACCAAAGACTAGAAGCCAACTATATGGCAGCTAAGAGTACAACTAGATACTACTCATAACAACTCAGCTATTGCTCATAGACACCTAAGAAGTAACTGTATAGAACAGCCATGTATCTTCTAGTAATATGGTGACATATCCATGCTTCTTGACTAAGATAACTCTTTGTAGTAGAGGTAAAATTCAAGTTGGCTTCTAGTCTTTGGTAGCAAAATTCAGATTCACTTGTGAGACTTGATAGTTTAGGAATTTCTCATATGATGTCCTTCATCATCCTCCCCTTCTTGATTGGAACTCGACCTCGAGTTATCTTCGTAGAGTGCTTGTTCTGGATGATAGAGTGATAGATCAGCCACATTGAAGGTGTTAGAAATGTTCATTTCACTTGGTAGATCAACCACATAAGCATTTTCATTTATCTTCTTCAAAATAGAGAATGGGCCGTATCTTCTTTGCCTTAATTTCCCATGAATTCCTGCTGGCAGTCTCTCTTTTCTAAGATAGAACATCACTTGATCACCAACTTCAAATGACATTGGTCTCCTCTTCTTGTCTGCCAACTGTTTGTATTTGTGGTTAGATGCTTCCAGGACATTTTGGACTTCTTTAAACAATTCAGAATAGTTGTCAGCAAAGCTTATTGCTGATCTCGAATTGTCCCTTGATGGTAGCTTCAGTAAATCAACCACATGCCTAGGAACTTTTGTATAAACAATAGAGAATGGACTTCTCCCTATAGATCTATGCTCTGAATTGTTATAAGCAAATTCAGCAAGAGATAGGGCTAAGTCCCACTGTCCTTTCTTGTTTCCACATATGCAGCGAATTAAATTTCCCAAAAACTTGTTCACTATTTCAGTTTGGCCATCTGTTTGTGGATGAGCTGTACTTGAAAATTTCAATTCAGTGTTGAACTGCTTCCATAATGTAAGCCAAAATGCAGCAAGGAACTTGTTGTCTCTGTCCGAAACAATAGACCTTGGAACACCATGTAGTCTAACTACTTCTCTAAAGAAAAGATTAGCCACATGATGAGCATCTGTTGTCTTCCGGCAGAGAATAAAATGAGCCATCTTAGAGAATCTGTCAACCACAACATAAACTGCATCATTCCCACGCCTTGTTCTTGGTAAGCCAAGTATGAAATCCATTGATAGGTCTTCCCAAGGTGCACTTGGTACTGCTAATGGCATATATAACCCAGTGTTTTGTGCTTGGCCTTTGTAGGTTTGACATATAGAACATCTTTGCACAAACTTTCCAGCATCTCTTTTGAGTTGTGGCCAATAATAGCGTTCCTGTAAGTTTGCTATGGTCTTGTCACGCCCAACATGACCACTAAGATCACCTGAATGTAGTTCTCTAATTAGCTTATCACGTAGAGAACTTCTTGGGATGCACAATCTATTATTTTTGAAAAGATAGCCATCCTGCACCACATACTCTTCACCTAGTGGTTGTCTTTGTAGATGTTTCAGCCATATTTGACCAAAATCATCATCATTTTCATATAAGTCCTTAATCTGATCCATACCCGGAAGTTCAGCTTCAAAAGAAGTTAGGAGACAAGCACGCCGACTCAAGGCATCAGCCACTCGGTTGGTTGCTCCAGACTTATGCACAATGAGATAGTTAAACCTCTCCAAGTATGCTGCCCATCTTGCTAGCATGCGATCTACATGCTTTTGGTTTCTAAAATGCTTCAAGGACTGATGGTCAGTATAGACAATGAACTCCTTAGGCAATAAATAGACTTCCCAAGTTTTTAAAGCTCTGAAAACTGCATAGAGTTCCTGTTGATATGTACTCCATTTCTGTCTTGCTTCACTTAGCTTCTCACTGAAGAAAGCAATGGGTTTTCTTTCTTGGGATAGAACAGCCCCAATGCCTACTCCACTTGCATCACATTCCAATTCAAAAGTTTTGCTGAAATCAGGTAGTACCAGGACAGGAGCTTGTGATAGCTTCTGTTTGATATCCCTGAAACTTATTTCAGCAGCTTCATTCCATTGGAATTTCCCTTTTTTCAAACACTCAGTAATTGGTGCCATAATAGTGCTGAAGTTCTTCACAAATCTTCTATAGAATGTGGCAAGACCATGAAAGCTTCTAACTTCTGTAATAGTCTTTGGAGTTGGCCAATCTTTTATTGCAGCGACTTTAGAATCATCAACGTGAATTCCTTCAATTGTAATAACAAAACCCAAGAAAAGAAGTTTCTTTTGTAAGAAGACACACTTTTTCAAGTTTACATAGAGCTCATTCTGCTTGAGAACTTCCAGTACCTTTCGAACATGCTCAAAGTGTTCATTTTCATCTTTGCTATAGATCAAGATATCATCGAAATAAACCACAACAAATTGAGATAAGAAGGGTCGAAGGACTTGATTCATCAAATGCATAAAAGTGCTTGGTGCATTTGATAGTCCAAATGGCATAACAAGCCATTCATAGAGCCCTTCCTTGGTTTTGAAGGCTGTTTTCCATTCATCACCAGGTCTGATACGAATTTGGTGATAGCCACTCCTCAAATCAAGCTTAGTGAATATCTTTGCCCCACTTAATTGATCTAACATATCATCTAAACGGGGTATAGGAAATCTGTACCTTATGGTAATCTTGTTGATTGCTCTACTATCAACACACATACGCCAAGAACCATCCTTCTTTGGTGTGAGTAAAGCTGGTACAGCACATGGGCTAATGCTCTCCCGAATATGTCCTTTATGCAGTAATTCTTCTACTTTCTCCTTCAATATAGCATGCTCTTTTGGACTCATTCGGTAGTGTGGCAGATTAGGAAGACTAGCACCAGGAATTAAGTCAATTCGATGCTGAATTCCTCTCATGGGTGGTAAATGTTGAGGCTCCCCAAGTATATTCTGAAATTCGGATAGAAGACCCTGAATCTCTGCTGGAATTTCAGGAGCAGGCTGCTCTTCACCCTTAATAATAAGTGCAGCACATAAATCTGCCTTCTTTAAGTCTTCTACAAATTCACTTGGAGTGTGGGAAATAGCCAACATACTCTTCTCCTCCACCTTAGAAGTAGAACCATCCAGCTTGTTAGGTAGAATGACAATTTTCCGCTTATTCCATATGAAAGAATAAGTATTCTCCCTTCCTTTATGTGTAGCATCCACATCAAATTGCCAAGGTCTTCCAAGAAGAACATGGCTGGCATCCATGTCAACTACATCACATAGCACATTTGAGCGATAATATTTGCCTAAAGAAATTGGCAAATTGCATTGCTTTGTGATCCTCATATTCACTCCCTTCTTGATCCACCCAATGGTGTAGGGATTTGGATGATCATGAGTGTCAAGCTTCAAGTGTTTAACTAGGTTTTGAGAAATTAGATTCTCACAACTACAACTATCAATCACCAATTTGCACACCTTGCCATTTACAGTACACTTGCTCTCAAATATCTTCTTTCTTTGTGTATCGTCGGGTTGTGGTGTGGAGCACAAGAGACGCTGGATTACACATACTACTTCATCACCTTCTTCCTCACAAAGGTCTTGTTCCTCAACTTCAACTTCATATTCACTTTCACCATTGCTGTCATCATCACTTTCATGGCGTGTAGTGTTGACAACCTTCCTCCTAGGACAGTTGCTGGATACATGTCCTTCCTCACCACACTTGTAGCATTTGGTAACATTTTGGTTCCTCCTTGCTCTACTCTTCTTGACAGCTTGCTTGGGTTCAGATGGCTTTGCTTTGGACTGAGTGGTTTTATTTTCTGTCTTGCTAGCATAGCCTTTTGTTGAGCCCTCCATGTGAGAGTATGATTGAGACTTGGTTATCTTCTTTGTCTTCACAAGTCTCTCAGCTCTTAATGCTAGGGATTGGGCTTGATCTACTGACCAAATCTGTTGCATGACCAACTGATCTCTTATAGCATCATTGAGACCATTGATGTACCTTGCAACTTGTTGATCTTCAGTTTCAGCAAGATTGCACCTTACTTGGAGTCTCAGAAACTCTTCTGTATAGTCTGAAACAGATCTATTGCCTTGAACGCAGTTCTGAAATTCAGTGAACATGATCTGTTCATAATCAGCGGGCAAGAATCTAGCCTTCAAGAGTGCCTTCATTTGATGCCAATATCTTATACGAGGTTCACCCCTCAACCTACGCTCTTCTTGATGACGGTGCCACCATGCACCAGCACCTCCCTTCAGCTTATATGCAACTAAAGAAACTTTGCGATCTTGGCTGATATCCATGATCTCAAAGAAAGTCTCAACCTCATACAACCAATCAAGAAAGTCTTCTATATTAACACTTCCATTAAAAGAAGGGATTTCAGCCTTCACTTTATATGTATCTCTGCCATATCCAAAATTCCTCCTTGGCTGTTCATAAAGATCATCATCTTCATGTAGGTCATCTACCTCACCTTCTAAATCTTCACCATGAGGTTTTGAATTTCCAACAGGACGCTTTTGTTTGGCTTTAGCTTCAAGATTGTGTTGTTGTCTTTCTTCCTCCTCTTTTGATGAACTTCCCTTAGTGCCAGTAGCAGGGGTATGACTTTTAATCATCACTGCTAGCTGATCAAACCTCCTATTGAGTTCTTCACGCAAGGTTTGAATCTGCTCCTCTACAACATCCACTCTCTTCCCCAACTCCTCCATGTCTTGCTGCAGGTTCTCTCAAAGGAAACAACAGCTGGAGATGATCAACGAAGCCCTGATACCAATCTGATGCAGCACACTAATTTGGAGGAGCAACTCCAAGGTGCTGATAGGTAGATATAACACAAATTGTTGAAGGAACAGCTTCAACGTGCTATAATATAAGGCCCTAAGGGCAGTCTGAATCCACAGACAAACTATCCGAATCCACGGATAAGAAGAGCTCAATCCAAAGCTCAAGATCTAATACAAGATCTAAGAAAGGAACATCAAGTTCTATTCATAAGGGTAGTGGGTACAATGTAAGTTACAAAACTAGAGGGCATTGCCTCTATTTATAGGCCCTAAAGCCTTACACACTCACATACAACTAGAGGACAGCTACTAGCCAACTATATGGCAGCTAAGAGTACAACTAGATACTACTCATAACAACTCAGCTATTGCTCATAGACACCTAAGAAGTAACTGTATAGAACAGCCATGTATCTTCTAGTAATATGGTGACATATCCATGCTTCTTGACTAAGATAACTCTTTGTAGTAGAGGTAAAATTCAAGTTGGCTTCTAGTCTTTGGTAGCAAAATTCAGATTCACTTGTGAGACTTGATAGTTTAGGAATTTCTCATATGATGTCCTTCATCATCTTGTGGTCACACAGAATGATCCATGAGGCTTCTGGAGCTAGGACCAGAACCAAAATAAGCGTCTCGTCGTCACGGTTCCAACGCATACAAGAACACCTTCATTGGACGCCGTATGAAGCAGATATCGCCGTTTTAGTGTAGGCATGTCGGCTGAATCCGAACCGAACTGGCTGTCCAACTTGGCGACGCCTTGAAGCACGTTGATGAGGCCGGCTCATGCACGTCCAGCGTGGTGATGTCCTCATCATGAACGCTCGCGAATGGTCCAGCGCGGCGTTGTCGCGCATTTTTTCTGGTCAGACATATGAAGTCGGGCGTATCGACTTCCAACCAGTTATGCTTGTATGCAGCGAGTTTGTTCCGGCATGTTCTATCTTTTTCTCTCACACACAATACTATTAAAACAGTCAAAATCCGTCACAGCCAGCGAACTTCTCTAACAGCGGAACAGGCCGTTCGAAGACCACACGGTCCATCCATATATGTGCTTGGCCTTGGCCTAATAAAAGCACGACTTTTGGTTTGTGTTACAAGTATAAAGTCGTAGTATGTGCCTTTTAGCTCTCTAGGGTTTTGTTTCTGTTTCGGTATGCCAAAAGAGCCAAAGAACAATACAATATTTTGAGCTCTCCAACCTTCTTCTCATTCCTGTAATAGCACAATTCAGAACACAATTTGCTATTCGTAAAATTTGCACAAACTTTGCGATTCAAGCTCAATATACCTGTTCTAAAAAAACTACGTACCCCGCTATTTCAAATTATAAATTTATTGTCTTTTTAGGTATATATATATTTTTTTATCTACCTACATGTAATATCTAAATATATAATAAAAACTATAAATCTAGAAAGTCAAAATGATGTATAACACGTAGAGATCTAGTGGGGGTGCAGTCGTGCAGGTCCACCCCAGCACATTCTGTTTAGGTGTCAAATTACAAAGAAAATCTCAAATAATCAACTATAAATAAACTTGCCAACCTTCTTTTTACATATATATTTGAATAACTTCAACGAAAACAATGCAATGACAACAAGGCAAAATCGAAATGGGATAACAAATGTAGCCATTCGACAATAACCTCAACCTGCTATAAAAATAAAGATAAAGAAGGGGATAGATATATATATGTAATTTGACGTCTCTCCTATCCTTTGTTGGTATATGAATATATGATGGTATGTGTACAACGGGTAACAATCCTGCCTTCTAGTTTGTTGGGCCTTTTTTTGTATGGTAGATATAAATCCATGGCCATTTTGGCTGCAAATGTAGAGAAAAGATAACTTATGGCCATGTGTTTTGTATGTGAGGTGGCATTGTGACAATACGAGAAACAGATCAAATTGCAAAATGTGTACCCATTCATCAGCACGTATGATTCATAAGCTCACATTTAGATGTCTTGTCATCACAACAAAAACATTACTCACTTATGAACACCCCCACAATTTACATTGCCACGACCTCTTAGTATGTAGCCCTCAAGATAACTCCACGCACTGAGCTCCCTTACACGATAAGTGCATCAAGCCACTTCATTTCCGTGGCCTTCCACATCGAAAACTTGGAACACATCTGCTCGTATCATTGCTCCTCGGCTTCCTCCTCCTCTTCCTCGTCTTCGTTGCCTTCATCGTCGTCGGAAGAATCTGACGACGAGTCTGAATGATCGTCTGATCTTTTGTCTTTCTTCGGCTCTGGGGTAACAGGCGGTGGAGCAGCAGGGGCCGGTGGATCTGGCGGCATCGACGTGAGGAAGCCCAGCGTCATGACGACGTCGGCCATCAGCGGTCGCACGGAGTCCTCTTCCTGTAAGCACATCGCTGCCATGGCGACCACCTGATTCAAAGCCTTGGCTGGGTACTCTGATTTGATGAGTGGATCAACCAGCTCGTGGTATCTCTTCTGGTCTTTGAACATTGGCATGGCCTGAAAATGTGGCACGCAGATGGCAATATAGCTTAGCAAGGCAAGGTTTAAGGTTATCCAAGTGACATAAAAAACACTATATTTCAGAGCACTATGTAAAGAGCAGCATTAGGTGAGTATAACCACACAAGAAAAGGTTGAAAAACTATCAGCAAGCTGAAATTCAGAGAGCAGAGTTGCAGTATCATGCCAACAGATCAGAAACAGAAGTGCGTAGCGTGGCAGTTCACTTACCCAGGTGACCACGTTCTGCTCGGCCACAGGCTTGCTGGTGTCGACGGCTCTCCTCCCGGAGATGAGCTGCACGAGCACCACCCCGAAGCTGTACACGTCGGACTTCATGGTGGCCTGCCCGCTCCGGTCGTACTCCGGCGCGCAGCAGCCGAAGGAGCCCATCATGGGCGACGCCACCGGCATGTTGCCCCCCGCCTGGCCCAGCTGCGCGAGCCCGAAGTCGGAGAGCTTGGGCGTGAGGCCCTCGTCGAGGAGGATGTGGGACGCCTTGAACTCCCCGTACACCACCGGGGGGCTCGCCGTCTCGTGCAGGTACTCCAGGCCCTGCGCCGCGCCGTACGCCACCTTCATCCTCGTGCACCAGTCCATCGGCTTCTTGCCCTCCGACAAATCTGCTTCGTGCCGCCGGCCGGCCGGGTCACCGGAGATGGATTTATATATATAGCAAAATCGTCAATGATCTATGTCGTGGCGTACGTACCGTAGAGGTGGTCTTCCAAGGTGCCGGCGGGCACGGACTCGTAGACGAGCAGCCGCTGGTCGCCGTCGGCGCAGTAGCCGACGATGTCCACGAGGTTCTCGTGGTGGAGCTGGCTGAGCTTGGCGACCCCCGTCAGGAACGCCTTGTTGTCCTGGAACCCGTGCTTGTCCAGCTGCTTGATGGCCACGGTCTGGTGCAAATGCAGATGCAGAGAGAAAAGTCACAGAAATGCGTGGACACGGGAGGTGTGTGGCGGATCATCACTGCACGTACCTGGCCGCTCTTCTCTAGCTTTCCCTTGTAGACCCGGAAGAAGCCGCCTTCCCCGACGAGGTTGTACGGCGTGAAGTGGTCGGTGGCCGCGGCGAGCTCGCGGAACGCGAACGCCTGCGCCGTGATGGCGGCTCGCAGCGACGCGTCGTCGGCCTCCGCGTTGTTCCCTGCGTTCCCGAGAAATCAGAACGCGATCGAAAGCAATCGACAAAACAAAATATAACAAACAAAAAAAAAGGATCGGGGTTGCGGATGCGGGGGCTCTCTTACCGCCACCGGGCTTGGGCGGCGCTGCGGCAGCCGGAGCGGCGGCGGCAGCGGGTGCAGGGGAGTACGCGGCGGGCGCCTGCATGGCCGGTGGCGGCGTCATGTTTGATGCCGGGGCGGCGGCGCCGGCGGCCGAACCCCCGGCGTCGGCGTCGTCGTTCTTGCCCTTTCCGCCGCCGAAGCACGGAAAGCAGCTCATCTTCCCTTTCCCTCGGCGCCTCCCCGTGGCTGCGACCTTGTAAGGCGCCGAGCGGGCAGGCGAGATGGGTGAGCCGGCGAGCGGACGACTCGATCAGGCCAAGAACGCAGGGCGCGCACGCACGCGCACAGGGGCCGAGCCGCCGGCCGCCGTCACCGCGCGCCGATGCCCCGGCCTATCAGCACCGGCGCGGCGTCTCCACCTCGTGGAACGCCATGGCCCCGCCTCTTCGGCCCGCGCCGCCAAGATATATGATCGGACCCCGCCGGCCGGCGGCGCGGAGCGAGGTGGGGGGAACGCGTGGCAGCGGCGGGTTTAATTTGCTGGATCGGGCGGCCGGAGAAGAGGACGAGACCACGACGGGGGATCGGAGGTGATCGGTGGCGATGGCAATGGGAGGAAGGCCTTGGAGATCGAGGGATCCAAGGGCCTTCCCACAGAGAAGGGGGGATCGGGGGAGGACACCGATGGAGGGGAAGCGGGAGGAGGGGGCAGGCTAAGTTTGGCGGGTGGAGTGGACCGAGCTCCAAAACGAGGGGTCGGGAACGTCGTGCAGACCGCGCACGTATTTGAAGCAACGCCGGGAACGGAGGCACGACAGCGCGTCTTGTGTTGTGCCTGCCGGTTTGCCGTTGCATGGCTGCTTTGGCCAGCCGGGCCGCCTCGCCGGCCGTGTCTGGCTCTGAACAAGAATTTGCAGGCAGAATTATGCTCGAAATGTGAGTTAGTACAAAGGTGTGATGTATGGGATTATGTCCTAGCACGTTAGGATTAGCCTACTCCGTATGCCCTATGAGCAGAGATAGTGTCCCGGTTACTACAGCACTGGATGAACACAAACTGTACAGGATGAAAGTGTCACAGTTTGTGTTTTACTGGGAGGAAGCGCCAGAGTTTTGTACTGGGTGAAACTGTGCTCTTCTACTCGGATGAAAGGTGGACATTCCTACGTTCGTGATGCGCATTTCTTCTGGTCATACTATGATGACAGCTTTTTATCCAAACAAAATTTTCCCACCAAAATCGTTCAAGAATCAGAACAATTATTTGAACCAATTATTTCTTATGAAAGATTAATCAGAAAAAATGTGTTTGTCCGTTCAATATGTTTCAGTTCCCCGTAGGGATTAAAAAAAGACATTTGTTTCAGTTCTCAGGCAGTCATGTTAGTGGTACGGCATACACAGCCACGTCCTCATCATTATTTGCAACACGAACCGCACGGCGAGTCGTCAGCACGAATGCACGATCATCGCACCGCCCGCTGACTCGCAAACTCACCAAACCACTCACCGCCTGTCCACCTTATCCTCGACATCAACAAACTGTTCGTGCCAACAGGGATTCGCAGCGAGCAGGCGGCAGGCCAAACTCGCCAATGCTGCGGAGCATAGTAGCAGCGAGTTCAAGTCAACGCGTGAAACGGAAACACGAAGGAACAGATCTAAACCGGTATATAACCACCGGCAGGTTGCTCGGTGCAAATCCGTGTGCGCCGCAGGGAAGAGACCCCGACGCCGATGCGACGGCGGCCGGGAAAATCAGCCCCCGCGGCGCGGGTTCGTTCTGCGCCCCCAGAACAAGGCCGCCAAGAGTGGAGAGTGTTCTCTTGAAGCCGAAAGAAGAGGCGACGAAAAAATTCAATCGAAACTAAAGGATTCCCCCAAATTAAGCGACAGCAAGAACTTAAGGAACAGAGATACACAGCCACGATTTTCAGACTAGACGAGTTCGGCAGCTACAGAGCATCGGTGATCTGAGATCGACGAAGAAACCATGGCGGCGGCGTCGGCGGCGGCGGAAGAGCTAGCGAGGAGCTAGTGATTTCAGAGGGAGGCAAGGCATTGCCCGTTTATAAAAGCGAGGCCGGGTGATTCTGGAACCCTAATCTCTGGTCATCTTGGGCCGGCCCAGGTCGCCAATTCTGGACCTCAATGTTGTTCTTCTACAGAAAATTGCAGCCTGGGCCCGTGACCGAGAAAGGAAACGTGAACTCGCAACTCGCAGCCTGGTCATTCAAAAAGGAACATGAACTCGCATCACTCTATCATATTCATAGGGTGAGAGATAAAAAGATGAAGGTCTCTATACCGAGGTGGGATACCGAGGTGGGCGTCCGGATAAGCAACCATCGAGACCCCAGGTACCCACGCGCGCCCTGCCCCCTTATCCGTTCGAGTCCGCTTCCGTCAGAAGAAAAAAACGCATCGCCTTCCGCCGCGCTGCCCCTATCGATCCGCCCGCGCCGCCATCCACCGCCTCACCGGCGTCGCCTCCGACGCCGACGAGGACCGCCTCCTCCCACCACTCCCCTCCCCCTTCCCTTTTCGCTCAAAACTGACGAGATCCACCGCCGTCCTCATCGTCCTTTTCATCTCTGGCGAGCACTCCTTCCTCCTCTCCGGCGAGGCCCCCGCGCCGCCCTCCTACTCCGTCTCCGGCGGCTTCCGCCGCCGGATCCGCCGTCGCCGACCTCCGCCGCGCTAACCCGGCGATTCCAATTCCTCCAAATTCAGACCAAACAAACGGACCCTAAACTGAAAACTTGGAGAACTTGGGGAGTTTGGAGTTTGCAAAACAGAGAACTCGTAGGTGGCAAAAGAAAATCAGTAAAATGTATAAAGGCCACCAACACTCTCACTCTTGCAAGGCCGTCCTCATCATCAACCACTATGGGTACATTACCAAACACATACACACACAAAAAAAAAAAAGGACACAAATCGCCGAACTGACTCGAAATTTTAGACATACAGTTACATAAACCACACGAAAACGAAATACTCTGATGCATATGTAACGAGCTGACAACCTACAAGGCACGAGGAAGATGGTTTGTTCCATCAGTCTCTGTTCTACTGAATCACTTCAGGCCAGCGACGTCCTTGGACTGGGAGGCTGCGAGTGCCGCCTCATCACCCTCTCCGCGGCCGCCTTGCTCGGCGACGAGGCGCTCGGCTTGTCCGCGAACGCCAGGGACACGCGCTTCTTCGCCGAAGACGGCGAAGGCACCCGCAGAGGCGCCAGCCCGCTCTCTGGAGCGTCGCTGAACGTGTCCGCCGCGGCCGACGCCGACGGGCTCGCGCACCGGGCTTTCGCCTTCACGGTCACGGACCTGGTCGGCTGCATGTAGCTGGGGGTCACCGGCGCGCCCTCGTGTTAGGGGATCTGTAGGAATTGGGGAATTTGGAGAAGGAAGAAGAAGAGAAACCAGAATAATAGTTCGAACGAGGAATTGGATTAGAAGTGAATGGTTACAACTTGTTCTTCCCTGCCTTGGATAATTCATCCAGAAATTCATCAATAATAGGTAGTGGAAATTTACTCTTGATAGTCAAAGCATTTAAGAATCTATAATCAACACAGAACCTCCAGGTTCCATCTTTCTTCTTAGTCATCACAACAGAAGAGGAGAAAGGACTAGCACTAGGCCTGATAATACCTTCTTGCAGCATCTTAGAAATCTGGACTTCAATTTCAGACTTCAATGCAGGAGAATATCTATATGGTCTGATGACAAAAGGCTGGGCACCATCAATAAGAGGGATAGCATGATCACAGGCTCTAGAAGGTGGTAATCCAGTGGGTTCATCAAATACTGCTGAATATTTATCAATAAGCATCTGTATGGAAGGTAAAATCTCAGCAGGATGATCAGAATCTACAATTACAGTGACTTCTACCATTGTCAGCAAGGAATCCATTGGTAGTTCCCCTTGAAGTTTAGTCATCACTCCCTGGTAGGGAATTATCATCCATTTGTGGCCCCAGTGAACTTGCATAGGAGAATATTGTTCTAACCAGTCCATACCAACAATTATATCATAAAACTGTAATGGAAGGACCTTGAAGGTAGACAGAAAGTTGCATTGCTGTACTGACCAAGTACCATGCAAAAGCTCAGAAGTACATACTAAGTGATCACCATTTGCTACTTGAACAGTGATAGGCAATGCAGCAGTTGTAACTCCATGCAACAGAGAAGCTAGTTTCTGACTAATGAAGGTATGAGAACTACCAGAATCAATCAGAATAAGAGCTGGATACTCTTGAATAGTACCTTGAAACTTCAATGTCTTGGAAGTCTGCCTACCAGACACTGCTTCTTTGGAAATAGCCACACACAATTCTGCTTGAGGAATCACTATTGGAGTATCAGCTGCTTGAGAATCTTCAGAGAGATGAAAGAGTTCCCAGAGTTCTTGTACTACATGTAACTGAACCGAAGAAGAGCAAATGTGTGACGGGGACCACTTTTCAGCACACTTAAAACATTGACCCAAAGCCTTCCTGTAAGCTTTCAGCGCTGCCAACTTGTTCACATCAGAGGAATTAGTAGTTCTTCTATCTTGGACTGGAGCAGGTTTAGGCCTTGGTTTGTCAGGTTGAGGTGGTAGCGGCAGAGGCAGTGGACTCCTCGCAGCAGAAACAGGAAATGGTGTAAAGGATGACTTCTTTACCTCTCTAGGACGATCATCCACTTCTTCCTGCAGAGCAGCCAAAGCACAAGCAGTATCGAGGTCTTTTGGTCTATGTAACAAAACAGTAGATCGAATCTCATCTTTGAGACCATCAATAAACTTCATAGTATAGTGTTTGGAGTTGCTGGGTGTTTCATAAGCAGCTAATTGGTCTATGAGCTCTGCAAACTGAGTGATGTACTCCAACACAGAGCCAGTTTGGGTGATGTGTAAAAGCTGACGGATAAGAAGATCATGCTCATCTCGTCCAAAACGATCTAACACAAGAGAACAAAACTGGTCCCAACTAATATCACTGAGACGCTTAGCAACAGATTGCAACCACCTAGCTGCAGGGCCAGTGCAGTACATCTGGGCTATTTTCACCCAATCACTCGGCACAACATAACACATCTCAAAGTACGTTTGGCAACGCGAGATCCAAAGTTTTGGGTTCTCGCCATCAAATTTAGGAAAATCCAATTTAGGCACTCTACCAACAGGACGATCCCCATAAGACTTGGATGCAGAGTTATCAAACACAGGTGATTTCGGGCGAAATGCAGCAAACTTGGGGGTGGTAGAAGGGAATTTGGTAGTAAACGTACCATTGCCCGGGATATGGGTTTGGGTGAAAACCGTCCCAAACTCATGATCCCGGTAAGAGTTGTCCAGGCGGTGCCCATCAGGGCCATCGGCGTTGAATCCCGCAGATGGGCGCGCGGACGCCGATTTGGGTTTCTCGAGCAACCCTGGATCAGGA
The DNA here is from genome assembly GCA_015476505.1 of Urochloa ruziziensis. Lineage (NCBI taxonomy): Eukaryota > Viridiplantae > Streptophyta > Magnoliopsida > Poales > Poaceae > Urochloa > Urochloa ruziziensis. The sequence goes on from CM027121.1 coordinate 22,923,772, forward strand.
ACGGGACGCTCGAGGATCAGGCGGTCCACATGCTTGTTCAACTTCGAGACCTCGAGCTTCAGATCTTCAACAGCTGAATCGACCTTGGGGCGCCAGGATTGGAACTGAGATGACGCCTCATCGAGAGAAAACGCCAATTCTTGAATACGGCTGTCCTTCTGGAGCTCAGTTTCCTCGAAACGCTTCTCCCACTTCGCGTCGAGATCGCTGAATTGCTTCTGCATCTCATCAACGAACTGGGTCTTCATCTCCTCAAGAACACGCTTGATGTTCGGATCCATGGCTCCGTGGCGACGCTGGAATCTAGTGTAGTGGTGGTGAGGTAGATCCAGAATCGGGTTGAATCTGATACCAGATTGTTAGGGGATCTGTAGGAATTGGGGAATTTGGAGAAGGAAGAAGAAGAGAAACCAGAATAATAGTTCGAACGAGGAATTGGATTAGAAGTGAATGGTTACAACTTGTTCTTCCCTGCCTTCCTCTTGGCAAGATGTCACATATATCACACACACCGCGCACGCAGGCGCCAGACACTCACACCTAATGGGTCCACTCTGGGCCAACGTACTTGGAGTTGGGCCGCGCGATCCTCTTCTGGCCACGGTCATTCTGGGCTCCCCGAGCTACATCGGCTACATGGGCCGATGTAGTATCCTTCACAATAGCAGTGGTAACACCTCGTCGTCTCCCGCGGGCACGGCGGCGCCGCCGGCAGCGGCGGCGCTTCCAAGGATCAGCCTTCTCGGGAGCTCCGCCCTCAGGCTCGTCGTCCGCCGCAGCGGGGCCGGGGCGTCCTTGCCGCCATGGCGAGGGCTGCTCGCCGCTCGCTCCTGGCTGCTCCGCGGGCGCATGCTCGCCGCGCGCTGCACGCCGCCGCCGGAAGCGTGGAGCGGGCTGCCGCCGCCTCTGGGGCTCGCCGGCATGGCGCGGCGCGGGCTGCTCACCGAGAGCTCCTGGCTGCTCCGCGGCCGGCGGTTGCGATCGGGATGCATGCCGCCACCGGAAGGGTGGAGCGGGCTTCCGCTTCCGCTGCCGCGGGGGCTCGCCGGAACAGCGCGGCGCGGGCTGCTCACCGCCGCCGAGAGCTCCTGGCTACTCCGGGGGCGGCGGTCGGGGTGCAGGCCGCTGATGGAAGCGTGGAGCGTGCCGCTCCTCGGGCTCGCCACCGCCGGCACGGCCGCCGTCCTCGCCGAGAGCAACGGCGACCGCGACGGGGGCGTCGACGGGGACGGGAGCGACGGCCAGTTCGGTGGGCGGAAAGACTTGCCCCTCGGCGTCGTTGTCGTCGCGGGTATCTGAATCGAAACGGCCAGACGAGGCATTCGGCCGGCGCTTTTCGCCGTGGCGCCGGCGCGGCGGCCATTGTCCGGCGCCGCCGTCTGGTTCTCCCATGGCCTCGCCGCCGCCATCCAGCGCTCCGTCCAACTCCAGCCCCAGTTCGGGTTGCCCGGGTCCATGAACATCGGAGCTGGCGCTGCTCGCGCCGAAGAAGGATTCCTGTTCCTCCACTGCATGCGTGGGGATCAAAGGCAGCAGAGACATAGTTCAATGAAAGAACCAGAAACGCGCAACATACGAAAAGTAGCTACCGTGACCATTCAACGCTAACTACCTGATTAGAAAATGCGTATGACATCGCCCTTTGCCTCCTCGAAGCAGCTTCCTGCTTCATCATCATCACAGCTTCCATCTGCTCCTTGGACTGAAGGCTATGGTCCCAGCCTTCACCAATCTGTCAACAAATTCAGGTTCAAATAGCTGAAAATTGTTAAATTCTCAAAAAAAAAAAAAACTGAAAATTGTCAGGGGCATGACTGCGATCTCAGGCTTTCAGCAATCCATAGCTATTGAGTGAACCTGATTGCTCTTATGAGCTTACTAGCTTGGCTACCGCTAAATCAACAGCACTTAGCACTTTGGGCTTATTATAAATGAATATAATGCACTGCACCTTTGTTTTGTCCAGGCTCTGTTCAACCTTGATCCGACCCTTGAGGGCCTTCTTGTCCTCCTCCGTCTTGAGCCTCCTCGAGTATATCTGGGTCTGAATCCTCGTCATCGTCTGCATGCAGTACAACGCTTCCTCGGTCTGGCGCTTGATGGTGAACCCCTCGACTAGCGACATCAACCGAGCCATCCCTCTTTCCTGGTGCCCTCTCCTTGCCTGGATGCAAAAATCCAGCAGGAGATAGAGATACACAGTTGCATTGCAGACAACGGAAAACCAAATCAAAATTTTACCAATGGGATGTGTTCGTTTATTACCAGATAGCCCCTGCAAGCCGCCTGGATCCTGGTGGCGGCAATGTCCTCCTTCGAACGCGCAATCCACGCTCTCGGCGCGGTCGCCGTGGGCCGGGCGGCGACCGCTGCCGCCTCCGCCGCGTCGTCGGCGCCAGCCTTGGAAGCCACATCCGCCGACCTTGTTGTTTCCTCTTGCTGCGCCTCTGCGGTGGTCTCCTTTGCCTGATGCTGATCAGGCCGTGGCGACGGTGGCGGCTGAGGCTGATGGGCCTCCGGATTCGGCGCCGCAGAGGTGGAAGCGCCGGAAGAGTTCGATCTGCCGAACTGCCATATCTTCTTGAAACTCGGTTTGTCTCTCTGCTTCGCGGCCTTCTTGCATCCAGTTTAAAACGGTCGTGAAATCAATTGTTTTTGGCGTAGGGATTGGATAAAATGATTTCTGTTCCGTCTCGTGTTACAATTACAATAATGTTACCTTAGCATCCGTCTCCGGCGGATCAGGTTCGGAGGTGCTCAGGATTCTCTGCACGGCGTCAAACCACTTCCCTTTCCTCCCCATTTCTCGTGCTCTTGGTTCAAAAGCGCGATCAAACGGGCAAATAAGACGGCCAGAACTTCACCAAGAATCGGGCATGGATGGAGCCACGCCGGAAGCTCTTGCGCCTCAACGAACAGAAGAAAGAGAGAGATTAAGAGAGTCTTTTTTCCCCCCGAGACGCTTTATTTACCCACCTCTTCGACCGGGACGCCGTACGCCGCCGTGACACCGGAATCGCCACGCCGATGCTCTCAACGACGGCCACTTCCTGCCTGCGTTGGCGCTTGCCGTTGTCCCTACATTTGCCCACCACACACGCCTCGTAACCCGCCGTGATAACCGCGCACGAACGAACGACTCCGAAACCGTTGGTTCGAGCCTGTCGCACACACGAACACGATTCAGCGTAGATATTCAGCCCAAGATGCCTCCCTGGGCCCCTGCTTGCTGGGCCAACGCATCTACCGGCCCAACCCGTCCACGCTCTTCGGTCCGTCTGACACTTTCTCCTCTCTTCTTCCCCCAACCTGCTGCGCAGCAGCACAAGGGCGGAAGCCGCGGAACCACCCACTAACCACCCGCGCGCGCGCAAGCGCTGAGCACCGAATCGCCGAACCCTAGGCAGCACTCGTCGCGCGGCCGGCAGGTGAGGTGACGCCCGCTCTCCCTTGACCCCTCCTCTCAACTCCGCCCTAGGATTCCTCCCATCCTCCTCCAAGCGCGCCCTAGGAGGCAGAATTGCAGAGGGAGGGAGCGAGCGAGGTGGGGTTTTAGGGGGGTTTTGCCCTTTTAACATTTTATTTACCTCCGGAATTTCGCAGGTTCGTAGCCGGGGGGCTCACCGGGGAGGCGGGAGCTGGGGAGCCAGCAGCGATGCTCACGCGTTCTCGATACAGAGCTGCCATGAGCGCGGACCCGGGAGGCGGTGGCCGTGGCGGAATGGAGCGCGAGGGGCGGCAGGCACGGCGGCGGCGGACGGGTGCTGCTGCTGTGGCAGCCGCAACGGAGAACCTGATGGGCAATTCCGGCCCGAAGGTTGGTGCTGCTGCGGTGATAGTGGAAGCCGTGGAGGAGGTGGACGGGGTTAAGGTGGAGGGCAGGGTCGTGGAGGAGGTGGATGCGGTGGTGATTACAGATGCTGGTACAGATGGAGATGAGGGTCTTGCGACGGTGAGTGATTTTCTGTGCGTGACAGAAGCGGCGGGTATGGTTGGCGCAGAAATAGATGAAGATGGCTCTGGTCAGAATGTGCAATTGAAGAATGGTGGAGGTGGAGGTGGGATGCAGGGGAAGTTGGGAATTGAAGCTATTGGCCTGCAGAGTGAGGAGGAAGCTGCTGCTAAGATTGTGGAATGGTCCGCGTACCATACACCTCAGCATGTTGAAGCTGGTGAGTCTATTGCCCACACTCTCGGCCCGATTTGATATATCATATACCATGTGTTCGTTCCAGCTTTTATTTTTCTGACTGACATGCTGCTATTGGATGAAATTTCTCGTAATGTTGCAGGACCCAACAAAAATGATCATTTTGCCAAATATTGCCTTCCTTGTCTTGATAATGGTGATATTCAAGCTTCTGATCTTGTCTGGGGCAAATTAGAAGGTTATCCTTGGTGGCCTGGTGAAATTTTCAATTCTTCAGATGCATCTGAGCTGGCATTGAAGCATCGGATAAGGGGAAGCCACCTGGTAGTGTTTTTTGGTGACAGCACATTTGCATGGTGTGATGAATCTCAGTTGATGCCTTTCATGACCAACTATGCACAGATGGAGAAGCAAAGCACTTCTGATGAGTTTGTTAATGCAGTTAACCAAGCACTTGAAGAACTCTCGAGGCGGATATTAATCGGGATGAGCTACCCGTGTTCACCCGAAGAGCTTTCTGACAGTGCAATGCCTTATTTGGTTGAGAATCATGGGCTTAGGGAGGGAGTTATGTGTTCAGCAGCTAATCGGGCTGAGGTCTTGAAATGTTTCCGTCCAGAACATCTTCTTCATTATGTCAAGTCGTTAGCTTTATTCCCTGGCCAAGGGGGTGATTTGCTGGAATTAGTGATAGCTTGCTCCCAGCTTACATCTTTTATCATTTTAAGGGAAACCCTGAGCTTGCCACATTTCAAACCGCCAATGGATGGGCTGAAAATGCCATGTACGCTCCTTCCACCAAGAATATAGAGGAAGATGTCACCAGTGTAGTGCATTCTAACCATTATAAGCCCAGCAAAGCCATTGGTAGGCCTTGTAAGAGGAAGCCTGAGGATGGTATCAAGTTGATGGAGAAAAAGGCGACATCCAATATGTACAACTCTTGCAGTTATGATCATTCAGGGAAAACACAAATGGCTGGCTCTGTTGGCGAACTTAAGCCAAAGAAGGATCGAAACAGGACAAATGTGCATTCCCCTACGCATGATTCTTACTTATCTGAATTGAGTTTACATGATGACCCAATCTGCAGCCTCAAAAGAGCAAGTACCAGGACGAACCCTACTCATAAGCGAAGATCATCGCTAGAGAAATATGTGCCTTCATCACAGCAACTGCAGTCTGCAACATTGCCCCCCAAAAAACAGATACAAGTAATGGAAAGACCAATCATCCATGTCAATGCCAAATTGTCCCATGAGGTGAATCCCACTGCACTTGTTTTGAGCTTTGGCAGGTCTGCTGCTCTTCCGTCAGAAACATATCTCATCAAGATGTTCAGGCACTATGGTCCACTAAAACAAACTGAGACTGAAGTCCACAAGGGCACAAACACTGTTAAGGTTGTCTTCAAGAAACGTGCCGATGCTGAAAGGGCTTTCAGGGTTGTTGGCAACTATTGCACTTTTGGACCTTGGCTTCAAAGCTACCGTCTTGTGAATATGCCGTTTTCTCTAGGCATGCTAGAAGCAACAAGCAAGTAATCCTGTGACGCACCCTGAAGCAAATCGACTCTAGCGACTAGAACCATTAATGTTCAGTAACGAGAACATTGACTTCAATCACCCTTATTTTGTAAAAAACTTCATCTGGATCTGTTTGTCCAGAACGCATATATGTCAGTCTATTACCAGCTACGATCTTAGATTCTTAGGGCAGGACCAGGCATTGGTGTAAGAAATCAGAATCACTTAGATGGAGCTGGTTTTTCCTACATTTCAGGGTCAGGTCTGGGCCTTTTGTGCCAGAATTCGTATCTAAAGATTCATGTGTTAAATTTCAGTGGTGATCCAACTATTCCGGAGTAAATTCTTGTTTTTCTTTACGTGAGTTTGATTCTGTGTAGTAACTCTGCCTGCAGATTTATAGTGGCTCATGAAAGATTGAAATCCCTTTTGATTTTCACTTTCTTTGTTCTGGATTCTGTGGGCCTACTGATTTGCATGGAAATGCAAGCATGTTATTCAGTTCCTGTCTAGATATAGCGCTTTCAATATGTATATTGATGGCATATCAGAACTCAGATGCGCCTCTTTTCATTTTGCTTACTGTTTTCCCCCCTGATTCTCAGTTTTTTGCTGCTGCAAGGTTGTTCATGCTTTAATCATGAATCATTATGTGTTGTTCTTATCTTATCAACATCCACTTGTCCACAACAATGTTCTCTAACTCGGATGGCTGTGCAGTATCTGTTTTTTTTTTCCTTCCTTTTTTTGCGGGGAATTATGTAATATGTTGTCATTTTTACAAATTACTGCCCACAACTCTGATTTGTTGGTGCGTGAAGAAAAAATATTCCCTGCTTCTCTCTACGGTGTTGTCCACGAGCGAGCCCTATAGCATGATTTGTTGCATTCATAGGCATGATTTGTTGCATAATTACACGTGTAAGGTTAGCATCTTTCGAAGCAGTGTTTGTTTGGTTGTTCGGTCTGTGCTTCTCTGGCGTGGCGAGCCAGTCATAAATCACATCACTTAACACCATTATACTAAGTGAGATTAATTTGTTTTTAAGTGGATTAATGCTTAGTGATGTTTGTAAACAGGGGCGGAGCCAGGATCGAGGGATGGGGGATTGGGGGGCCAACCTGGCGGGTTAGGGGTCAACAGACCATTTTCCTATCGTATACGCCGAATTAGCAACATAATTAGAGGATTTTATACCAAATTAGCAAGATAAATAAAGAATTTCATGTCAAATTAGTAAGATAATTAGAAGATCTCTTAGAGAAAGAGCACCGTTGGGGGTGCCAGGCCCCCTCAGCCCCCGCGCCCCCGTCCCTGTTTGTAAAGACAACTACTGTATCTTTAGGCCCAAGTAATATTGTAGTAGTAAATTTGATGAGCCGTCACATCTTTTGGTAGCTAAATCTGGGACTTTTTGCGGTGAATCCAACACTTTTAACTACATACTGTACAACTAAGTGTCTTTTTTTATAAAAAAGTATGATTAAGTGCTTAGGAAGGTGTTAGCGTCCGTTCTATGTTGCGTAACAACACACTTTCTCCAATCAATAAAAATAAGTACATATGACCTAATTCAAATATTTTTAACTTTGACTATTACAATAGATAATTTTTATATGTTGACAACTTAACCTTTTATACATTATTAAATCTACACTAAAAAGAGCGAAAGAATTTTGATGGTCAATCATCAAAAGACACATTGGTCCGACAAGTGGACACACAGGTCACGTAGGTTAACAGTCAGGACTCTTTCTCATGCTACACGTCAGCCCCTAGGACTCTTTCTCACGATATATTGGTCATGTACATGAGCAGTCAAGGCTTTTTCTCATGCTACACGTTAGCCACTAGGATTATTTCTCACGCTATATTTTCTTAAAACACGTGCCGCAGGCAGGTGCCTTTGTGCTAGTTAGTATTAAAAACAATTCTAGTAATATCAGCCTCATGGTGTTATTTATATAAATTTTTAATACTGGTGGTTAAATCCGATAAAGTTGGACGCGAAACAAACACAACAGACTTGTATTATGACCGAGGATGTATTCATTGTGATTTTTGGCATGACATGAACAGAAACATTACGAAAAACCTTTGGTCACGAGAACGGAGAACCCCCTCTATGGCTCCCCTCCTCGTGAAGGGAGGAGAGGGGGAAAAAACATTGAACTGAAACAGCGTTTCAGATCAGATCGCCCAGCACACGTATGCTTTCGAGCTCGGAGCGCCGATACACGACACGGAAGCCGAGCACGAGCACACACTCCCTCCCCCTCCTCCCAGCTCGCCCCCCCGCAGGCCGCATCTATCCCCCCCTTCTCTCTTCTCGCCCTGCCATCTCCGGAGCTGCTCCCACCTCGCCTCCCCGCGCGCGCTCCCTCGCCGTCGCCCCCCGTCCCCGTCCCCCGCTCGCTCGGCGCTCCCGCAGGTAAATTCCGTGCTCCCCCGCCGCTGATCCGCGCCTAGGGTTTGGGCGCCCCGCCGGATCGAGGAGAATTCCGAGCTCCCCACCTCGCTGACTTCCTTCCCCGCCCTGTTCCGTCCAGATTTTCACCGCCCGGGTAGCGCCGTCGAGGCCTTGCTCTGATGAGCTCGGGGGCCGTCGCGGCCTCGGATCCGGGGGGTGGCGAGCCGAAGCTGGTGGCGAGCGCTGACGTGGCGATGACGGAAGCAGATGGAGTGGTGGTTGCTGCACCCGCCGCCGAGGTGAAGGCGGAGGGGAAATCTGCAGTGGCGACGGACGTTGGTCCGGAAGGGGGAGATGCGGTGGCTGCAGCGTTGAGCGACCCGCTTTATGCGACGGAGTCGGCTGGCATGCTTGGTGCTGAAGGGCCCGGAGATGAGCCAGTGACGGTCGTGGAGGGGGTGAATGGTGGCGAGGAGGGGATGCTGGAAGCGGGAGCTGGAGGTCTGCAGAATGAGACGGAGAGGAAGCCAGCTCCGGCGGGAGATGTGGCTGCTGCTGCTTCTGGTGGTCAAGAGGTGGAAGCGGCTAGTTCTGCTGCTTCAAATCATGCGGAAGCCGGTAAGGAGACTGCTCCGAGCACTGTGCTTTCTGATCTGTTGCCTGTTGATGGCACGTTTTCAGCTCACTTAGCATCTTGAATAATATTCACTGACTCCATTTCAGAATCCAATAAACTTGAAGAAAATCATATAAATGCTGAGCATGGGACAGAGAATAGTGAAATTGATTACAGCATAGCACATTCTGATAAGGAAATACAGAACAATGTGCCTGATGAGGTCGAGGGAAGCTCCAAGATCTATGAAGATGATGGAGCACCTTTAGCTGACCAGCCTGGTGATGGATATGTAATGCTGCCACAAATAGGGGATCAATTTCCTGACAGTGGAAATGGCCTGAGCAGTAACGAAGAGTCTGCTAGTCTTGGAAATGTTGTTCAGGGAGCTAGATACTGCCTGCCTCCTCTTGATAAAGGCGGTTTTCAAGTTTCTGATCTTGTCTGGGGTAAAGTAAAAAGTCATCCTTGGTGGCCTGGTGAAATTTTTGATCCATCAGATGCATCTGAATTGGCGTTAAAGCACCAGAAAAAGGGCAGCCACTTGGTAGCTTATTTTGGTGACAATACTTTTGCATGGTGCGATGAATCCCAGCTGAAGCCTTTTGTAACAAATTATTCACAGATGGAGAAACAGAGCACTTCAGATGCCTTTGTTGGGTCAGTTAATAATGCACTTGAAGAGCTCTCAAGGCGGATACTTTCAGGTATGAGCTGCTCTTGTTTGCCAGAAGAGCTTGCTGATAATGGCATGTCCTATACGGTTGATAATGCTGGGCTCAAGGATGGAGTTACTTGCTCTGCAGTTAATCGGCCTGAGATCTTAAATTGTTTTAGTCCAGAAAAACTTCTTCATTATATTAAGGAGTTAGCTCTATTTCCTGGCCAAGGAGGCGATCTGTTGGAGTTAGTGATAGCATGTTCTCAACTTACTTCTTTCTATCGATCCAAGGGATGCCCTGAACTTGCATCATTTCAAACTGGCGATGCCTGGGTTGAGGATGGGCTGGATGGCATGGAGACTTCAGCCACCCAGAATGTAATGGCTGAGGAAGTTGTTGTGATTAATGAAGTGCAGCCTACTCAAGAGAAGCCCAAAAGAGGCAGGGGGAGACCGCGTAAACACAGACCTGGAGATGAGCAGGTGGTGATGGAGAAAAAGGACCTGTCTAATCGGGCCAATGATACTAGCCATGATGACTTTGATGATTTTGACAACTTGCAAAACAAGAAGAAAACAAACTTTGACTCGTTTGAAGATTTAGAGAAGGCATCGGCTCCAACTGGTGGTAAATCTTTTAAGATTGGTGAGTGTATTCGGCGAGCTGCAAGCCAGCTGACAGGATCTTCATCCATTGTGAAGACTCAGAATGAACCGACAGGCTATAAGAATGCTGCTGAAGCAGAGAATGGGGAATTTGACATCTCTAGCGATGATGCTGTTGATGAACTTACTGTGGAGAAGCGAGCAAAAAGGAGGCGTTTGCACAGGAACCACACTGCAGACCCCAAGGAACTACTGTCGCAGCTATGCTTGGTTGCAACAGAGCCAATGAATGGATATAGTTTCTCAGCAATGCTAATCAGTTACTTCAACGATTACAGAAACTATATTGTTTCTACTACCACTGAAGCAAACATTGTTGAAAAAAGTACAACAAGGAGGGGGAGAAAGAGAAAAGAGGTTTTACCTTCTCCTGAGGTAGAGACAACAGATCATATGCAAGACTCATACTGGTCCGGATTGAGCTTGCATAATCACCCAATCCACGACCTTAGAAAAGAAAGTCCCACTACAAGGCCAAGACGTAGGCGGAGATCCTCAAGGCATGCATATGTACCTTTGTCAGAACTTGGAGATTCGGTTCCGAAAAAACAGATACAAGTGGTAGAAAGGTCAATCATCCATGTCGATGAGAAGATGATCGATGAGTTGAAGCCCACTGCACTTGTTTTGAGCTTTGGTAGGTCAGCTTCGATTCCTTCAGAACTGGATCTCATTAAGATGTTCAGTCGCTATGGGGCATTGAAAGAAACGGAGACAGAAATAGACAAGAACACAAATACTGTTAAAGTTGTCTTCAAGAAACGTGCAGATGCTGAAAGGGCTTTTAGTGTTGCTGGCAAGTATGGCACTTTTGGACCTTCGCTTCGAAGCTACCGTCTTGTGAATATGCCGTTTTCTCTAAAGACATTATCAGCGAATAATCCTGTGAAACACCCTGAAGACTCTGCTGCAGAGATTCCTGGTAAGCGTTCGTTCAACTGACATGTCTGTGCATAGCATTTAATAAAGTAACCCTACAGTTTTCTACGATTAAATGCTTATTTCTGCCTTGTGACCATGCTGTTTCTCTAGGTTCGAGTAAGTCCGAAACTCCTAATGATGCCATGGAAGTTGACCTGGTGCACAAAACAGAGAAAGTAGAAGTTGTGGGAGAACCGGCGGTTGAACAAGCGGAGACTGTGAAGCAAACATCTCAAGTGGAAGCTGCAAACACTGCATTCGTCAATCAAGTTGACAAGATTGAAAAAACTGGAGAGGTTGATGCCGAACTAACTGGTCATGTTAATCAAATTGGAACAACTGCACAAGCTGCATCTGTAGCTGAAGGTTCATCTGAGCAAGCTTACACCCAGAAAGCGCCAATTGGGGGTCTACCTGACAATACTCAGTCTGGAGCTGTGACTGGTGCATCTGAAGGTACAAAGCTTGAAGCTGAAACAATTGCTGGAGAACCTGTTGTACAAAATGCAGTTGAGCAAGTAGAAGTTCAAGTGGAATCCAAAGCTGCCGTCGAAGCATCAGGCGAACAAGTCTGCAGTATTGAGCAAACTGTTCAAGTGGAAGCTGAAGCGGCAGGTGGACAACTTGAGGCGGGAAGACAAACTCCAGGAGATGAATTTATGGTTGATGCAACAACCGAGCACTCTGCGATCATGGTTGAGGAAACTGTGGAGGCAAAAGAAGTACCAGTCGAGGAAAATATAGAAAATAATGCTGGTGCCGTAGCTGAGGGAACTGCTAAAGGGGAAACTGAGGAAGCACCAGATGAGAAGGGGAAAATAGAAAATAAAGCTGCTGACGCACTAGTCGGGGAGATCAGAGAAGGTGAAATTGCAGTGGGGGCACCGGATGAGAAAGCAGAAACTAAAGCTGTTGGTGAACCAACTAGGGAAACAGCCGAAGCTATAGCTGAACCAGTTGAGGAAGCTAGGATAGCTGAGGAAGTTGTAGAGGACATTAATGCACTGGATGATAAAACTACAGCAGCTGAGAAACCTTTGGAGGACGCCACGGTTGCGGCACAGCAAGATGAGAGAACTACTGCAGTTGAGAAGACCATTGAGGATGCCATGGTTGTGACACAGCAGGATGAGAGAATTACTGCAGCTGAGAAGAAGACCGCTGAGGATGCCACGGTGGTGACACAGCAAGATCAGAGAGCTACTGCAGTTGAGGAGACCGTTGAGGATGCCACAGTTGCGGCACAGCGTGATGAGAGAACTACTGCAGCTGAGAAGACCATTGAGGATGCCACGGTTGTGACACAACAAGATGAGGGAACTACTGCAGTTGAGAAGACCGCTGAGTATGCCATGGCTGTGACACAGCAAGATGAGAAAACTACTGCAGTTGAGAAGACCGCTGAGGATGCCACGACTGTGACACAGCAAGATGAGAGAACTACTGCAGTTGAGAAGACCGTTGAGGATGCCACGGTTGTGACGCAACAAGATGAGAGAACTACTGCAGTTGAGAAGACCGTTGAGGATGCCACGGTTGTGACGCAGCAAGATGAGAGAACTACTGCAGTTGAGAAGATCGTTGAGGATGCCAAGGTTGAGCAACCAAATGAGAAAACTGCTACAGCTGAGACGACTGTGGAGCCACCAGAAACAAATGCCTCTGAAGCTGAGAAAACTGTGGAGAGCGCCACGCTTGAAACACCAGAGGAGAAAGGTACATCAGCAGAGAACACAATAGAGGACACAACAATTGAGTCACAAGATGGTGCGAGTGAGTAAGCTAGCATATGTTGCATTCCTATCAGTTTCTGTTGATATCAATGTAGACAGCTCAACTGATTCTCTCATCTAGGCAATGTGGCCTGTATAGAAAAATGGGAACCCACTTTAGCATCAAAATGCTATTAGGTTTAGTAGCTAGGGTATCTACATCTTTGCCCCCTTTCATATGAACTTCTTAGTTGTATTGGATGACGCACTTGTGTCAGTTTGTCATAAACAGAGTTTCTTCCTATACGTCTGTTCAGCCTTCAGCGCTCTGGAGAAACAGCGACCGAGTGAAGACCTTGAATCAGACAGGGGGAAACCATGTTCATTACTACTTTCATGGTCATGCTTGGGAGTCCTTGGGCATTCTACTGGAATCCGATGATTCTTGTACCATTTGTCATTTGTAACCTAACTGTGTTCTGGAACCCTTTATCGTATCAACTTAGAATTTTTTAGGCGAATACTGTCTGCCGCACTGTTGATCTTCTAATTTTAGCAACTTTTTTTGCGGTACTCCGGGGGCTGTTCATGTTTTTACTCCTTTATTAAATGAGATGCTGTAAGTGTTCACTGTATAAGAATGTCCTTTTGGTAAGCTTGCAGCCAATTCAGCATTGATGCTTCAGGTTGTTGACTTGTTATTGGACAAAACATTCGGTCATCGAACATTCAGAGAGAAAGGTTCGGTGGCTGCTGATCTTGCGCTGCATGTCTAACAATTTATGAGCCTCTTTTCTTAAAAAAAATTGTTACGGTCAATGGAAAACGCAATGTGTATGCTGCCTCGTTTGAGATTTATTTATCTGCGTACAGCTAGTGGGCGAATGAATGAATCGAGTCTGAAGCATAGTTTTCTTATGAACATGTTGGGCCGTGGAACGAATGATGGAACGCTAAAGACGTGAGACGTGCCTTTGCATACAAATAGCAAATTACAGAGTCAAACCTATCCACATTTAACGAGCTTATAAAAAAATACTGACAACTATGGTACCAAATAAATATACTATTCAAGACACTAATAAATACTTTGATGTGGTAAACGTTAAGCGTTCATATCAACTCAGGCAAAGTAAAATATGATGAAAGTCTAACCGCCTTCTACTTTGGAACAAAGAAAGCACAGGGCAATGGAGATGGCATGGTATCACGGTATGTGCGCAGTGACACGAATGAAAAGATGAGCAACTAAGCATTCTTTGCCTACGATAAATATGGTGTCCACGCCACAATCTTCTCCTTTGTCCTAATACAGGATATCCAAAGATGGTTACAGCTAGAGCAGCTCCTCTGACGGTTCAATATACTAGTTTAACAAATTACACAATATTTATGCCTCCCAATACAAATACATGTAACGAAATGACAGCCAAAAAAGACCAATCATTAAATTATTCTTAATATACATACAACCATGGCGCTAGCCCACAACTGAAGCTATTCCCAGGGAAGCGATTTACACCTAGCAAGCTGCCTCATCAGTTCTGCCGGATAAAAACGGATCTGTTTGGGTGGCTGGTTACTAATCTTAACTGCTCACCACATAGTGTCTTTGTAAATAACTGCAATGAAAAAACCACCTGTCAGAAATGTAGCAACACATTGTATATTTGTGCATGGAAATCAAAGTTGTAGCACCATGCAATGAAAGCACGTACCTCAGGGACGAGCAGCCATCACAGAAAAGGTCCATATCTTCAATTAGTTTGAGATGTCTCCATTATGGTACTGGGCAAGAGAACAGGGGGCTATCAGCAAGCATATGGATGCCAACCACATTGTGATTGAAGACCACTAATAGGCAAACAAAAACTAATTTAACAGAGGAGATACTAAATTTGTTGTGGGGGATGGTCATTACAGATAGGCAGATAGAACACATGAACCAGTGTCATGCATTCTCAACCATCAAGTTTCCTATTGCAGAAAGTAAGTCAACCAAAAAATTTGAAGGGGCTAATCTGCCAGCCCAGTAGGTACCACATGTTTGAGTTCGAGTAATCAACCAAATAAAAAATGCAACTACTGCAGGAATTCAAAGCATATATTGTGATTACAGAAACACAAGCATGCAACAAACTACCAATTTGTCAAGAAATTAAGGTCATTAACCTGAGGTTGCATATAACCCATTCCTTGGTTGTATGCTCCTTGTTGGCCCATCTAAAAGAACAAAAAACAGTTATCTTATATGATCAAAACAACAACCATGAAACAGGCCAAAAAAGGTTTTTTTAAAAAACTAACCCCTTGTGTGGCTGAGCTACTTGCTCCCACGTGACCAAGGGCATCCTTTTTAATAGAGCCATCACCAGCTTTTGCAGTTAACTTGCTGTCACCCTGTTTATTGTCAAAGAAACAAAAGGAGTGTGTTCATCAAATCTCAGAATCTATAAGCTTGCTACTTTAATCATGGATCATATTAAGAACATTTCTCATATACCCTAGAAAGAAGAATCATGTTCTCCTAACAAGCACTGTAGAGAAGCACAGTAACTTACAAAGCAGCCAATTAAGGCAAATACTTTATCAAAACCAGGCAGAGGTGTAATTCTACTTGAAGCAGACATAGTAAAGCATATGGTGTAGTGCTGGCCAGCCGGGATTTAGATCACATTATTAGTTCTCCAAGAAAAGGAAACATGCATGTGATCGTCACTATTCCATTGAACTTTTGTTGCCTTGCCAGTAAGGAACAGGAAACAAGATGAACTACTTCCTAACCCCCCTCCCCTAATGCTTAATTGCTTATATCCTCTAGCTGTGAACAAAACCAATTGAATCGTGTGCAGATCTGTTTCAAGTCAAGGCGAAGATAGGATCAACTAGCTCAGATTGCCATTTCCCAACTCTAAAACCTACCAAAAACACATTCTGAAACGCAAAACCCCATGTCTAGAAGCATGGAAAGAATTCTAAATGTAATTCACCATCAGGTAAAAGATATCTTATGCAACATAATGAAAAGGGTTCAATATCACATACCTCCATCTGCAATCAGCATAGAAATCCACCAGAAATGAGACAAAAAACAAAGAAACTATGTCAGATAATTCAACCAATAATGTATGACACAAACAACAATTTAACTATCCATAAACTCTAAGAAAGACTGTTTAATCTAAAAGTTACAGTTTTAGGTACCTACTGTGTGAAGGCACAAAGTGTATCGACTATCAAGTAACTGGCAATACAACCACACTCTATTTACAAGAGCTTTTGCTGCTCTATGAATTCCATTAGCATTACATCTAAATAATTAACCCATAAAAACAGACAGAGTGTTCTGAGTAGATAAATATCTTCCCCAATGAGTGCTATCTCAGCCTCCCACAACAGTAAACAGAGGCTTCCATTACTAATTCAATGAATCAAAGTACTTTCAAGATTTCATGTCTTGGAATCATAAAACAAACTACTCGAGGGAAAATAATTTATATGGAAACCTATTTTGCAGCAGTACTTACTACAGGAACAGGGAGGCTTCTTTATGCCCTCAACTAAAGCCATAAATGGGCACCAGAAGCATCAGGAGGGGAACTGAGAAGTGGGTCAAACAAACTATCACCTATACTCG
Organism: Urochloa ruziziensis; assembly: GCA_015476505.1. Taxonomy (NCBI): domain Eukaryota; kingdom Viridiplantae; phylum Streptophyta; class Magnoliopsida; order Poales; family Poaceae; genus Urochloa; species Urochloa ruziziensis. The sequence continues at coordinate 22,940,072 of CM027121.1, forward strand.
GTAACCATACTTGACAAAATTATTTAAGTTCAATCAGAGCTACCATTTAAAAATTTGGTAATTGCACAACCTGACCCCAAGGTATCAATCATCCTTAATTATCTCAACACAAATCCAAATCCGATTAACCCAAAGTCCCCGACACTTTCATCAGTAGTCACCTCTCTGTACTTCTGCAGGTACACCTTGAGTGGTTCAATGTAGTCCTCGAATCCCAGCGTGGCCATGGCCCACAGCAGGTCGTCGCCGTTGATGGTCTTCCTCTTCTCTCTCTGACACTTGTCACTCGCCCTGGAAAGCGCACACCAAACACGCGGACAAGTCAACACGAAACCCCCCTACCTCACTGAAAGCCAGCCCGAAATGCCACTCCAAAAAAAATTCCCAACCGAGCCAGGCAAACAGGAGCCGCTAGCACTCACTCGCTGGTGATGAAGGAGATGAACTCAGAGACGCACTCCTGCACGGTCTCCTTAGCGTCCTTGGCGATCTTCCCGTTGGCCGGAATGGCCTTCTTCATGATGCGGCTGATGTTGGCGATGGGAAGGAACCTGTCCTGCTCCCTGACGCCGCCACCGCCACCCCCGCCGCCGCCCCTGGGGCTCCCGCTCTCGTGGCTGCCGCCGCCGCCCCCAGGGCTCGCCGGCGCGTCCGCCATGCGATCCTCCTCCTGCACTGCGGGGGCAGGACCACCGCCAACGAGACCCACCCAACGGAAACCCTAGATCCATCAGCTCAATCCGCCGAACCCTAAGCCCCCCGCGGAGCGGGAGGGGTTTGGAGAAGGGAGGAGGGGGCGTACCTTATATAAGCGCGGGGCGCGCGCGACGTGGAGGGAGGGGAGGGGCGAGGTGGCGAGCGCGCGCGCGGGGAGGGCGGAGGTGGGGAAGCGACCGAGCGCGGAGAGAGCAGCGGTGAGGGCGGCGAGTTGGGAGATCGGACGCTGGAGAAGAGAAGGCGGCCTGGGTGGGTGCGATGCGGGGGTGGAGGTATCCAGGCCGTTCGTGGAGGTATATATAGCCCGCCGGGGGCGCCGCCGCGTGGTGGGGGTGCTGCGGGTGGGAGTGTGCCCGGTGCACCGTGGACCCGGCGCAGGGTAGTTGGTGACTTGGTGTTCACTGTGCAGTATGAGAGTCTTCTCTCCTTGTTTTACCTTTTTAGGCCATGTTTGGATGTTGTGGTTTCCAAAAACTTTAGTATTGAGATACTATAGTTTTGAAAACCAAAGCCAAGCAATACTAAAGTATTTCAGAACTAGAGTTTTTCAGATTTAGAAAAACATTGACGTGTTTGGCTAATTGTTGTATTGGTGAAAAATGCCACTACAATTCCTATACTGATAGGTATTTTCTGGATGTATATATACTCCTTGTAAAAGTTGAACTAACATGTTCCATTACTAATACTAATCTGAACATTCTTGCTGATCAGATTATGCTTCTTCGCATGTTAGTTATTCTGTATCATATATTTTTTACTTTTCAATCCTTTTTGTTATCACCGTTCAAACAAATCAAACTTGGAGATATACAGACCTGAGCACTTGTACTTGTATCTAGACGTCAAGCATTGATTGGAACCAAATTAATCAAATATTTAAATAACCAGACGGAAATAGAGTGCACGATATAAAAATTGCACAGGGAACGCCGAGCACACGAGTTCTGTCTAGAAAAAAGAGGTCCTAGGTGAAGTTTTCTAAACTCCAAAAAAAACTATGGTTTTAGCAATACTGTATTTTTGAAAACTGCAAAATCTGTGATATCCAAACACCTTCTCGCACATCAATACCTGGGTATTTTCTCAAACCATAGTATTTCTCTAAACTCCTAAAATACTTTGCATCCAAACAGGGCCTTAGCATGTAAACTACTTGAGGTTGTTTGTCCTGCTCTTCATTGGGATAATGGAGATTTTCATAATTTTTTCTATGGCTGTCCAACAGTTGAAAAATATAAAAGGATATTTTCTTGCATGCATGATCGTGTCAAAAACTCAAAATACATGCAAGTGGCAAAACTAACTTCTGATTTCTAATGATAATGAAAAATACGTTCCGAATATGATCTGTGCTTCTTTACTTGTATAAGGTAAATCATATTTATTTATTTCCATTTTTTTTTGTCAGAATGAGACAACAAAAACGGCGCACCAAGACAATTGTGACACTTGATCATGAGGTCTCTAGAGTCCAGTTGAGAGCAAATATGTCTGTAACGGATGTGAGCAACCGTGTCCATAAGCAGTGTGCTACGTTGTTTGTTGTCACGCTAGAAAACATACATCTGTCATAGACGCAACTAGCAATGTCAACACTTGATTGCACACAGAATCATCGTTTGTTGTTACACTAGAGAAGTATGAACAGACATCTGTCATCGACATCTTAAGCAACATTGACACCTGGCTTATGCCTCATGAACAAATTGCACGCCAAATCGTTCGTCAAGCAGGGCTTGGTTTGTTGCATCGCACATTGTGATGCTTGTTTCTGATGGTTGTCCTGTTGTCACTTTCACACCATTTTTTCCCCACTTTATTTTTTATTGTTGCTGTAAATTTCTTCTACACATGTCCGACAAAGTTCTTATTAGCAGCTTGCCAAAATAAATTACTTAGGTAGCATGATACGGTAGCACATCCAAACCTGCATTTACTATCTCTTTCACACTCACCGCATTATATTGTTTGGTAGGGTTACCATTCACGATCCATATTTTGCACATCTTAGTTAACATCAAACAGAAAGCCACGTGGACGATGTACGTTCACTTTTCCTAATTGCTAGTAACTCGTCGCTAGCAAATTTCAGTAATAAAAGATCAGATGGTACGACGACGACAGCCTATGAGCCTCAAATCAAAGCATTCCTTCCCTAGACATTTTTTTAACTCATTCGTTGCAAAGCTTTTATTAGACGACCAATGGATGAGTTCACTTACCCGGAAAGATCAAATCGTAAAGCGGAAAAGGACTATGCAATCACACTAAGCAATGATTTCTGATAAGATATCGACCAGAGTCTAGAGACACCTTTACACGGCAAAGGAGTTGCGACATCTGCAAACAAGCGTATTATCCTCGGACAGAATACAATTAAATTATAGTCTCTTTTGTTGTAAAGGTCAGAGAATGAATACTGTATATCTCTGTGGACCTTGGTCGCTACCAGCACAGCCATTTATTTGTAAGCAAAGGCTTCCTTTTGTTGCTAAGATCAGATACCTCCTCATACTTAACACCCCCTTAAGTATCGTTGTGGTCACTACCTGTAGAGCCATTTATTTGTAAGCAAAGGCTTCTGGGCAAAGCGAATGGGGGTATTAAATCATATCATCTTCAGGGGGTACACTCGGCCGGCATATATTCCACAGAACAGTATGATTGCCCTCGTCTACAGTACCGGCACGGATGCAGTTTGGCTGCATCTGGAAGCGACCCGACTCACCTGTTCTCTAGTGACTTCGTATGCCACCTCCCGCATCCACGAGAAACTTTTTGAGAACAAAAGATAGAACTCATCACACCAATGATAGCAAGCACGGCACGAACAGAGCCAGCGGCAACCGGCAAAGAATAAACATGTTCAAAACTGTTCAAAAAAGTTAGGTCATGTTTCGATGGCACAGATGCCTTATGCAAGGATCAGATTGTTCATATGAAATCCACGAATAATTCGCATAGGTTTTGCCCAAAGTCACGCAACCACGCTTTAGAAGGCACCACCGGGCTTCACAAGACACATCAGAAGGCACAATGAACAATGGTGTTTTCATAGATAGAAGATAGCACTTTCACTTTGTCACAGGCACACATATGTACACCAAAACGTAAATCTATAGCTAATTAAGCTGATGGTCGCCATGTGCGACACAAACACAACGCTCTGCTTGTCTGCTTAACACACCTAAAACCTAGTATGTACAGAGAAGGGTAGTTTTTTTTTTCTCCTAAAATCAGCTCCACCAGATAATGTTGTCAGCTAAAAGAGCAGTGAACCACCCAGATTTACACCGTGCTTTCCATTCCTACGAGATACTTACAAAACACAAACTCCTAGTGCGTACGGCGTATCATCATTCTGGCTTATCCGTTAAAATAGGTGGAAAGACTTATCCGTTAAGATAGGTGGAAGGACCCCTGGCCTTCTGTGATCGCGTATATGAGTTTCTCCCTCATCTTTTCCTGCAGGCAAGTGTAAGAAGGGGTGCCAAAACTTAAAACAAGAAAACTTCCGTGTTTCGAAATAAACAAAACGAATAGAAATGTGAGAAATAAATGCCGTGTGAGAATCTCTTTCTTTAACTATCAATTGGGCACTTAATGTTTCAGTTATGCTGGTAATTTTGCGTGCTTAATGTTTTTATAGTTTAGGTTGGCTGAGGACCTCAGAACATGGATGTTTAATTTCACTCTATTTCCTTGTTTTGTCATACTTTAGTCTGAGAATTTCAATATCCTACTATAACTGTCAAACGTAAAAGAATATATAAAATAAATTAGCATAGCAAGCTCTGCTCAGGATTAAGATAAACATTAAGTTCAAACCTTTGAAGAGTATGGAGGTAACTTAAGATAGTTGGCACAAGTCATCACGCTCGGCAGGTCATTGTCAGCATCATTGCTGTTATGCTGTTTATCAGTACATCACAAACTGTGAGTAAAAGATGGGTGAAATGAACTGATCCAGAAAGAGCTTTATAACAAAACAGATACCTTTCGGACAACCGTGAACTTTGGATTTAGTGCGGCCAAGCCACCTGGGGGAAGCCGAGGTGAACCCGTAATAAATTGCAAGAATGCTCTGCGTTGATGGGATTCAAACTCTTGTATGATTTCCAACAACTGCAGTTCATTTTGGATTTAAACAACGTTCACCGACAGTTCACTATATATGTTGCACATTCAAAATATATTGGCCAGAAAAAACTTACATTAATGACAGGAGGGCTGCTAGAAGTGTAACCATGATCAAATTTGATGTGATCCACAAGTTTCCCAAACTGTTCAAAACCAAACCATCAGCAACACGAGTAGAATAATAATAAAGCGTGAACAGATTCTAATAGAAGAGATGCATACATCCCAAGTATCTTGTTCACCACAAAGTAATCTCTCCAGCTCATCCTCTGAGAAAACCTGGAGTTTGCTTAGTGGAAACACCTGCAGTAGTCAGTGTCAGCATGTTAGACAAAATGAAATTTACCCAACAGATAAATGGCAAAGACAACACCGTAGGAGATACAAATATTTTAAGTTAAATAAGGACCACAGTGTCATGTAGTTCCATGTAAGGTTTCCTAATTAGTAATTACAACCATTTCGGCGATTACAAAAAAAGGAGGAGGTGAGCACGTGGAACAAAGAAACCTGAACCTGGCAAACGAGTATTAAGACCAATGCAGAACTTAACATTTTGGGATCCATGTTTTAACATGCTTGTATGCAGTAAAAAGGTGGGAGAGTGAGTGAATTGACAAAGCATAGAATCAGTACAAGAAATAACTGAAGCTCACTCATGCTAGGTTGGGAGATATATATGGTAACAAAAATGGAAGGTTTTAAAATTGTATAATTATATTGTTACAGCATTTCTTCTCCAGTAGTAACATCCGAACTATCTGTGGATGCCTGGCAGTTTCTGTGTGCACATTTGCAGAAATAGAGCCAAACCAGACAGTCATAGTGTAATCATAGTAATACTTGAATTTCCCAAAGTTTGAGTGTGAAAGTAACAGCATTTCCTATGCGCTCTGGAACTAGCACATTTCCAGAAACAGAGCCAAACTAGGCATTCATAGTGTAAGTGAAAAATGTCACTATCTACAAGGATCAGTAGAGCACCGCGGAATCGTCAAGCATATACCTCATTAAATCCTGACTTAAAAGCTTCCATCTGCCTTGTAATGCCGCTTTTAACTGTTTCCTCGACAACATGATGAACATATTCTTCTAAATTGTCAACATTCAACTGAAAACAACATTAGGGAGGATTTAGTCTGTTCAGAAGCAGGCAAAAGAAATAACATACTAGTACACAACTTACACTGTCAGATCTACTTCCTGATGAGAGCCTGTAGTCTGGATATCCTGGGAGAGCAAAATCAATAGCAAGATCCTCTATTCTACAACCTCGATAAGTCAAATCAGATACAATATGGCAATCCCTTGTCAACTTTGACTCTGCATATTTTCTCCGACAAGCAATCGCTTGAAACTCCATAAGGGATATTGCCAGTTCCGAATCAAATGACTGGATATCATATATATTAAGCTCCTAAGAAAGAAAAAGAATGTTATTTCGGTAGATACACAAAGTAAAAAAAAATAACAAGTGTCATTCCTATTAAAGGATGCCGAGTCAACCATACCTGTCCAAGGATAAGCTTGTAGAATGCTTTAGAAAATGGAATGTCGAGAATTCTGCCATCTTTAATTGCTTTTGCAACAACCTGACCAAGTAGGTGGAATTGTTTGCTCACTTCTTGAAAGGAAGCACAATCTGCGGAAGCAGACCAAGGTCTAGGAAACAATCCTTTGGGTGCAACCACGAATCTAGAAACATGAGCATCATCAGTACCAGCTTCACAAGGAAGCTCCCCTCTCCACATGCCTAGACCGGACTTCTGAAATTCATGACTTATCAGTGTATAGAATTCCATTGTAGGACCTAAACCAGTACCCACTTCCTCATTATATTCTACTTCAAGTAGAGCATTGCTCTTAGCATATGACTTCATCATTTTAGCAGCTGAAACCAGTATATCCTCCCGATCAACTTTGAACTTTTTCCTTGAGTGGGAATGTCCCCTTTCTGTCACCGTATCCATAATGTGTCCATGATGGTTTTTCAAAGAGCCAAATGCTGACAGTTGGAAATACTTCCATCTCGCCTCAAACGAAAACAAGAAAGGGCATGCAGACATCAGTTCAGTGCACCATAATGGCAGGCAGCTAGACCTTGAAACCAATGGATCATGCAATTGTTGCTCCAGTTTATCTGTCAATTTGGCACTAACAAACTCCTGCTGAGGAATCGAGAAAACCACAGCCTTCAGATCATCAAGGTTAGTTATCATTCCATGGGCAAAAGAATTGTTTCTCTCATCAGAGATGAGGTGGAAGGAATAGCGGTTCAATCCCTCTAAAATGTGCAACATAAACAATATGTCATATAATGGATTCGATCTGTCAAGTTTGCAAGGAAGTTTACCAAGCAACATACTAGAAAAGAATGGGAGCATCTGCCATTTAAACCCATTTGTGCTGTCGTCTTTTGAAGATACTGTGGTAGTCTCTTTAGGAGAATCTGCCTCTAGGTTAATACTTGTTCTATTAGCTTCTGGCTTAGCAGCTGTTCTGAAAGTTATATCATGTACACTGCGCCAAAACTGCATGTCCAGAATTATGTCAGACCCTGCATTGATCTGGTCCTGCAGGACTGATTGGTACAGAGTAACAGATCGGTCAAGCTCTTTTCCTTTTAAGCTAAAAACCAATTTCGGTTGTAAGGCGTGATCATTTACAACTATTGTGTTTCTTTCTGCTGGACCTGCAGTTGCACATTCATTAGAGTTTTCAAGTTGCCAGAAGAAAATATGATCTGCAAACCAGAAACTTTAGGCTACACATGCTTACCAGAAGATGAAGTTCCTTCCTTTTGGCATGGTTCTACAGCCGGATTTTGAATTTCGCAAGCCATCAGGCCCTGAAAAAGAATCAGTTTAGCCTTGAGACAACAAGGATGGCAACACAAAAAACTTTTGTTGATATGCTATCTAATTAGCTGTGAACTCATTACATGGAACTACCAAAAGACAACCATTTTCAGCACAAAGAACCTTCTATTCTCTCTGTCTAATTTCAGAACTAAAACTTATAGCAGAGATGACTGCTGACAAAGAATTTATCCATTCCGTACAACTGCCAGCATACAAAATCATCTCTAGAACAAAGGGACCCTACCTCTCTGTTCAATTTCGAATTCAGACTTAGAAAAGCAGGTAAACGTGCAGTGGAGTTTAAGAATATACAGCATCCCTACAGTTCGGAATATAAACCAAAGAAAGCATGTCTGATTCAAGAAAACGACCCTATCATAATCGCACTTCCTAAAGTATCTACAGAAAGGGCAGAATAACACCTCTGATTGAGGAGATGATTGTGGCGTGGAATCTCGTTCCTGAGAGTCATCACTATCATATTTTCTTTCCAAAGCAGTGCCACTAGGTGGTGATTCAGCCTTCTGACTGTTCATATCTGTACTCACTTTGGACCATAAAAATTCTTCAATAGTATGCAAGGATGATGATATTTCCACATTCACAACACTATCATAGCTTGACAAATTTGTTTCAACTTCATCTTTCTTGAATCGTACTCGGATACATGGAATAATTGTTGAGTGCCTCGTAGGGATATCAGAAATATTGCTCCTTAGCTTGAAATTGTGGCTCATTATAACTGGAAAGTTGTCAAGAGAAGTAAGAGCATTCTGCAGTTTCCTTACTAACAGTGTCAAGAGCATATCACTCCAGCCTTGGCCCATTCTTGAGAATGACATCCGAGCAAAAGACTGAAATCTTTTCACCACAGCCAAAAAATGGTCAGAGCTGCACTTCATATTTTCCTCCGCTTGGAGGTACTTTCCATTGGATAGGTAATTTGATAAAGATTTGACCAATCCACTTTCAAGGAATTCAAAGGTTGTCATTGTTTCGCCCCCATGAAGCTCCATCATCACCTCACTTAAAATGGAAGATAAGTATTCTTCATTTTGAAGATTATCTTGTTCTGATGACTTGTCTGTTGTCTCATTCAAAACTGCACAGCAAGTTTTGAGTTTCTGCAAAATCTCAGTTACCCCGATCTCAGAATTCACTACTTCCTTAGTAAAGTAGGTTGTCTTCACATGCCTTGCAAAAGTAAAAAGACTGCCATTCCCAATCCTACAAGCCCTTGTATCAGTGGCTTCAGATTTGTGGGCATCAAATGCATAGCAGAAACATGTAGATTTATTTCTTGTGATGACAGGTTGAGTCTCTGATTGTTGCATGTCATCAAGCAGATTAGTGGATTTTGAGCAATCCTCTTGTGCAAGAAGAGCCTCAACTGCATAGACTACACCTTCCTTAATAAAGAATCCTAGGTACGCATCAGGAAGCTTTTGCATGAGAATCTCAATTATCTTTAGTGATGAGGTCAGCACATGATGATCCTTTCTAGACAATAAACCAGCCAAGAAGCTGCCACAAATAACATAAACAAAAGTGTCCATTCAAAATCAGCAGTTTAGGTATAATTTAAGTGCAAGATTTATCTTTCCTATGACTGCGTTCAAGAAATATGATATTGCAATTCTTTCACATGCTATTTTGTACCTTGATATGTTCGTTTCTTTGAGCAACTCTTGAAGCATTTCTGGTTTACTAAAATAACAAATGTTGTTCACTATTGAAGCACAGCCATAACAAATATATGAATTGGCACCAGAGTTCACCGCCTGCAAAAATGCAGATGTACTAGCTCACTTCCATATTTCGTAACGCAAACATTGGTATGCGATGTTAGTTTGTTATTACTATTAAGATACCTTGATCAAGACAGGAAGAATATCCCTAGAGAACTGACACAAGAACCTTGGTTCATCCGTAATTATTTTTTCTTTCGCAAGTATGATCTGGGTGTCTTCAACGTCTCTTGCTGCTGAAGGAATCAAATGGTTTGCTAGTTTCAGAGCTTCATAGACCTGATATTATGATCATTAAATTATCAAATCATGCATTACGCGTCAGAGTCCATGCTTTAAGAATGTTTGTCAGACAGGATAATCCAAAGAAGCAGGGAAAAAACTGACGGCTGTAGCTACATATTTACAGTGACATGGCGCTATAAGGTTCTATTCCCAAGTTCAAAAGGTGAAGACAGAATTTTAAGACTCTCAAGTCCAAAAATGCCAGCACAGGTTTCTAGGTTCTTTATATTCATTTTGCTTCTTTTGTTTTCTTTTCCTTTGTTTGAACTGTATGATTATGAAAAAATTGTAATCGAAACAATGCATACTTCAATGTAAATACTGTCTGCTGTGCAATTGAAACGATCTTGCATAACTTCAATGTAACACTCTCTGTATTTGGCTTTTCCTTAAGGTTCTCGTATATCTCCTAGCCATCTATAAATAAGCCTATTTATTTTTTAAAAATAAATAAATAAATGAGCCTATGATAAGAAATCCTACAATAAATTTTGACACAAGAACTGGAACAGACAATAGTAGGGTAGAAGATCATAGTAACACAAATTGTCAGGTTAAGCTTTTTTGGCACAAAATGTGCAGACGTAAATCATCTTGTTGCATGCATGATTATTAGAAGCCAGTTGCTGATGCCGAAGGCAATATATGTTGGCTGAAGCTATTGATAAGGCAATAACAAATGAAACTTGCAGGTGTGATATTGTAACAAAATGATTTGCAGGGTATAATTTTTGCAATTTAGCCCTTTTTCAGTAAGAATTTTACATGTGGACCCTTGGCGGAAAAAATTCCAAAAATGGACCCCTAGCACGGCGCCAAAGGTCATGGCGCCGTTGTATAACAGCACGGCGCCAAAGGTCATGGCGCCGTGCTGTTGACATACTGCGCCACGACTTTTGGCGCCGTTCTTTGACACGTCAGCTCCACCATCGTCTAGTTAACCTATACGACGCTAAAAATCATGGTGCCATTGTATAACAGCATGGCGCCATGTCTTGTGGCGCCGTGCCGTGTATATACGGCGCCATGACCTTTGGCGCCGTGCTAGGGGTCCATTTCTGGGATTCTTTCCGCTAAGGGTCCAAATGTAAAATTCTTACTTAAAAAGGACCAAATTGCAAAAATTACACATTTGCAGGTGGGTCTATGAAAACTGATAGAAAGTTGGGAAAACTAGAGCTTGTGGACATAGATCAAATTGCACAAAACAGGAAGTTCTCATAAAATCAAACTTCACAAAGCTGTGTTCACAGCACCTGGAACAAATTATATGATTACATACAAGCTACACTTTTTCCTTCAAAAGGATTGATAAAACCTCACCAGAAAAAAACTAAATTAATAAAGAGGGCATTTGGTGAACTTGTAAGGAGTTTAAAAAGTCAATTATGCTAAGAAAAATGGCATGCCAAATACAATATTCTCAGTTGGCACCCACTCACGTAGCTACTAGGGTCAATTGCTCACAGTATCTTCAAATTCACAGAATTTCAACAGTTCATGTAAACTACTAATGTCACATGCAAATATATCAAATGAGTTGATTCAGAGAAGACCACATAATCTTTTCCCCAAACATAATGATACCTATCAAAAGATCAATTTTAGTAGCACAAGCATCTCAATGCTACACACATCGAGTACTCCTTGGCTGGAAGTAAACAAGATGTGAAACAACCAACCTGATTGTTTTGTTTTTCCAAAGGTAAGTATGGCATGCCATGAGATAGGTCTGAAGTGACCAAAATCCCCTTTATCGTGCTACCAACATTAAGCTCAAAGAGAGACTTCACTGCCACAAGTGACGAACAGGCTAGCTTAGCAAGAAGCCCAATCAGGTTCTGCAATCACAATACAACATTCAGCTCCCTCGACACATAATTGAGCATAGCAAGAAGTTGTAGAGGAAAACATACGCTGCAAGTTGATGGGCTAAGGGCCGTGAGTCCACCAGTGTGGATCAAAGGTAGGACCTTCTCTATGATGCCCTGGTGACAGAGCTGGTCAAGAAGATCAACTGAACTGCTAAAAGAGTCCACGATGCTTATCAAGCAAGCTGCAACCTTCTCCACTACCTGGAAATTTACATCACTTAGATACAAAAACAGAGTACTGTGTATACATAGTTACATACCAAAAACAAGCCCGGTTAGATAGGGGAACAGAAGTACCATCTTGTCCTCAGATTGCAGAAGATTACACAGTGTTGGGACTGAATCCACAACAAAATTGGAGCAATCTGCAGGGACCTTTCTGCAGGCATTTGCAACAGCTGACACTGCAACCCTCTGAACCATGGAAGCAGGCATAAAATTAGAAAATGTACTAAATTCTCACCACCAAAGATGACTTCATTAAGGTTCCAACCTGAATACTTGCAGTGAAGAAGTCAATGTATGTCAGCACAGCTGTTATCATCCCTGCCTGCAAGCACTGGGCAGGCTGCCTCCGTGATATCTTCTCAAATGCTTGCAAGCACTGCATACGAACAGAACGATCGGATAAAGCACCTCGGGCAAATGTGATCGCCTGATCAGGTCTTAAGAGCAAATTTGGCTTACCTGCTCAGCAACATCGAGGTACTCGATGGCGAGGAGCCGGGAGCAGAGCAAGGGGAGGAGGCCGTGGCGGACGACGGCATCGGCGGCGCGCGGCATGGCGTCGCAGAGGTACGTGATGGCGCGCATCGAGAGCAAAATCACGTCGGGGGAAGCCTCAGCGCCATCGCCGCCGCCGACACGCCGTACCAGCGCCCGCGCGGCCGCGTCCGTGGGGAAGTAGCCCCCCGCGTCCTCGGCGCAGAACGAGAGCGCCTCGCAGAGCTCCGTGAGCGCCGCGACGAGCGCGTCCGGCCCCGCCCCCTCCGCCGCCACCGCCTCCACCATCTGGTTGAACCTCCCGGCCCGGACGCCGCGCGGCCTCGGGCTCCCATCCCCATCCGATTCGCAGGACGACCCGCCGTCCCCGTCCCCTTCCCCATCCCCATCGCCGTCTCCATCCCCGTCATCAGCATCCGCATCAGCGTCGCCGGCGTGTCCCGACGACGAGGTGTCCATATCCGAGCCGCCCTGCTCCGCGGGGCGCGCCCCGGCCGGCAGCGGGGGAGCCGCCGCGGCCGCGGAGGTCGAGGGTTCCGCCGTGCAGGGGCGCTTATCGGCGGGGGGCTCGGGCTCCCCGGGGCCCTCGGGTTCGGAGTCGTCGCGCTTCCGGCAGCGATCCATCGGCGGCGCGGTCCCGGTCGCCGCCGCAGGCCCAGAGCCGTCGCCGATGACGGAGGAGGACTCCAGCGCGCTCGCTCGCTCTCTCGCCTGACCACTTTTTGGCACGGCACGGGAGACGGGGCGCGATCGACCGATCAGGGAGGCGGATTGGGGCCGCCGCGTGGATATATACGGGAGGCGTGCGAGGGTGGGTTTAGTTAGTCCCCGGGTTTGTTTGGGTTCCTCCGCGATCGGGGCGAAATCGCGAGATTTTCGTGTGATTTGGGGGCGGTTTTGGTGGAAACTCCGTGGGTTTCCACGGTGCCGGGGTTGTTTGGGAAGGGTGGGCGTTCGGGCGGCTCCACCGCCATACTGCGTCTGTGTCGCTTGTCACTGTGTGAGAGGGTGACCTCTGGCTTGGCTTCCGCAAGGGGCTTGGCTTTGGGTAGTTTCGGCATTTTGGGGGACGGGGTTCCGTCATTCCGTGTTACCCTTACCCCTACTCGTGTACTCCGTGCTGGCTGGCACAGCATCTGCCCGCCCCCGGGTCACTATCGTGCTATTGCTCTTTTTTTTTGAGCCAATCATATCGTGCTATTGCTCTTTTGGAGTTGACGATTGGCCTGAATTGTGTTGTTCCACAGGTCGGTTTGAAAGTTTTTATTTCAGGCCAAGACTAGTGCTGCTTTAGGGTGGGCAAATAGTTAACTTTTTAGTTGTGCTAGCGTTGTATATACATTTTAATTGCTATTTTATAGTAGTATTCGGGGATGCTCAAGATCCATTGTGTTGTATGGAAAGTCTTTGCTTAACTTGCAAGTCACAGGGGTACTCTTCCTTTGCTAAGAAAGATTTGCGAGTTAATTGTATTATGTTTTTTTCTCGTCTTGGTCGATGCCTCTAAAGGGAGAAAATGGCGAAAGATCTTTCACAATTTCATCATCAGCACCAAAACACATAATCTTTCAAAAAACAAAACAAAACACATAACCGGTTACCTAGGTATTATCAAAGGGTACTTGCATGTTTGTATGGTGGTTTTGACTTTTCAGTGTCCCTTATCCATTTGGAGCATGACATCTACCAAATCCACGCGAGATCTCTACTGCTTCTAAAACTGTAATTCCGAGTAGCCACTCCGCGCCCTCGCCTCCCCCCGTGCCCTCGCCTCTTCTGCACATAGTGGGACCCACAACCCTGCCTCTCCATCCTGATACTTTGAGGCTGCCTGCGCCGGGGAGGGATGGGCGCCGTCATCACCGTCGTAAGGGCCGTCGCCGAAGGAGGCCCGCCGTAGCTGCCCCGAGGTGCCGCCGTCGTGCTGGAGGCGTTCCCGCGCGCCCGCCGGCCCGAGGAGATCGAGGTCGCTGCCGAGGAGGGCCGCGGCGACCGGATCTTGGACTTCTTGGCCCGCGCCGCCGCCTCGCTTTGCCTCTCCTCTGTGCGGGCGTGCTCTGAGCAGGCTGCGCCGTCGCCCCCCTGCTCCTCCCTCTCCTTCACCTCCGCGCGGATCAGGGCGGGAAGCGGCGACGCTTCCTCTTCCTCGAGCAGGCGCAGGCGGCGGAGGTCCCTGCCCGGCTTCCCCAACCTCGAATCGGGCGGCGGAGGCCCCTGCCCGGCTTCCCCAGCCTCGAATCGGGCGGCGGAGGCCCCTACCCGGCTTCCCCAGCCTAAAATCGGGCGGCGGCCCGCGCAGACACCGGTGGTGGCGGGGACGGATAGAGGCCGGCTGGGGAGGGGACGAGGGAGCGGCGAAGGTTGCAGATGGGAGAGGGAGGGCCGCTGTTCCCACGCCGCTGCTCCCGACCGGCCGCCGCTCCCGGCTTCCCCGCCACGCCGCCGCTCCAGGCCACCGCGTCGGAGCTCCGCGCGCCGTCGGCGGGCTGGACCCGCGCTACGGGCCCTCCCTGCCGCGCTGGTGCTGGTGCGTCACGCAAGGCGGCATGGCAGGCCGAGCCCCGGTGCGCCACGCTTGACCCGTGGAAGAGAGAGAGAGAGAGATGAGGATGTGGACGGGAGAGGAGGTTGGAGGAAATGTAGACGTGAAGCAAGCCCGCGTGCACTCATTCACTCCACGCCGTCAGCGATTTGGCGCAGGAAAGTGTGGTTTAGCCAAGGAGAGGCTCGATTTTGGTCAGGAGGTGGTCAATCCGGCCAGTGATGCCTTCGATTTTGGTGGACTGAGGATTCGATTTTGCGTGGAGACATGGAGGGGAGCTGCGAAGATGGCTGAGCAGGAGCGCTCTGCGCTTGCAGTATGCGCACTCGATTTGATCTCCAGTGGAACCGATTCTAACAAAAAAATCGTTGCTTGCTTTGCTGTAGGGTGAGGATCGGAACGGCTTGCGCAGTTGCACTCGGTTCGATCGAGGAGGGGAATGAGGTGAGAGAGACGGGAGAGACGAAGGTGACGATGGGATAAAGATGAGGACAGAATTTCTGGAGAGACGAAGATGGAGTATTTCGGCAATAAATATTGTGACATGGGCAACAGCTATTGCGGGAGATAGGATGGATTTGGGCCCCACCATGGAATTCACGGCACCCTCTTATTCTTTTTTCACGTGAGGACTAGATTATTAGCTTAATCTAAATGGGAGAGAAGAGAAAGGATGGATCAAAAATAAAACAACAAAGTTATTGGCTTAATCTAATATTATATCTATTAATCTTTTTTTATGCATTATAAATTGAGAGAAAACATAAAATTCATCTATACGACTAAGTTAGAATTCTATGGGTACGATAGACATTTGATATCTTTCATCAACTCGTGAAAAATAGAAGAAATTATTTGTCAAAGGTTTTCAAAGAAACTGGACTAAACTGTTTTTGGAGAAGTCAGCTCTACTAAACAGGCCATAGAAGAAGATAGATGTGTGTAGGAAAAAAAAAAGGGTGAATCGAGGGTGATTGGTCACGCCCATTATGCATCTGAGATTCGGCTATGATTTTTTTTTTTTGGCACTGGGATAGGATTGAGAAATTTAAAATGAAAGTGCTATTTAAAATAGTGAAGCAGAACATTTTCTTTTGTTTGAATTTCATGGAATAGCGAAGGTCAAATGCATTAAGGTGATTATATTGGGGTTTTGAGGTTCACCCTTGATTTAGCCTTCTATCCTTCATATAATGAGTAGGAGTGATCAAACCAAGGTTAACTCTCCATTTTTCCATGTTTCTTTGAGGATATTAGACAGTAGCGAGAAGAATGAAAAATACATGACACTTCAATAACATCCTTAGTCAATAGAGATAGTGCATATTTAATCTTGAATTAATGCACTTGTACTACTGTGAACAGATTGGGCGGTACTACTTAAACATCATATCATCATTTGGTAATACAAAAACCTATTTTCAGGAGAGCGAACTTTGTTATTCTTTTTTCTTTTCAGAATTGATCCCAGTGATGTCAATTGTAATGGATGTGGCTGACAACATTCTGCATTGATCTCAATTTTGTCACGTACTATGAACTAAACAACTGAAAGTTATTCGAAAAAAATATCCTAATTGAATAAGTAGCATTAAGATTTGATAAATTGAGTCTGCATTTTGTAACCTTGTAAGATGGCAGAGCAAGTTTGTACAACTTAATACTATAAAAGATCCAGTTATAATACAACACTCAGGGGCTACAGGGTGCACTGCTGTAGTGGAGGCACCTGTTCAGTTTCTAGACAGCACAGTGAAACCAATGTTTGTCGACAACTCCAAACTGAGTCGCGGGATGAGGAGAGGCATTTCTCGATCTGGTAGATGTCAGGGTCGCAGAGGTCAAAAGCAAATTTACAATT
Source organism: Urochloa ruziziensis (assembly GCA_015476505.1). Taxonomy (NCBI): domain Eukaryota; kingdom Viridiplantae; phylum Streptophyta; class Magnoliopsida; order Poales; family Poaceae; genus Urochloa; species Urochloa ruziziensis. The sequence goes on from CM027121.1 coordinate 22,956,826, forward strand.
CTGATGCATTGTTCAAAATGATAACAATGCATAAATACGTTGTATAATAATTTAGTTTTTTAGAATAATTTGATCAATAAAATTGTCAATTGCTTGTTGTAAAGCGGTGCATGATTTTTGAATAATTATGATTTTGTTTAAATTTAACGTGCCCGTAGCAACGCATGGGCTATCACCTAGTGTCTATAAGAAATCGGCAACAATTTGTCTGCAAATCGGCAAAACGTGGGACAGAGTGGCGTAGTGGGCTCGTACCGGGCTGCCAAGTTGGGCGCGGTGGCCCGAATGAGCGTAGCCATGTGGCCCATGTAGGGTTTCGCGCGTGTTGTGCTCCAGCCGGAAACGGGCTTTTGGCCGCCGACCTGTCTGTCAGAGACATCGAGGCGCCTCCCCTGAGTTCGTTCCCGGCCGCGGAGCCGCTCGCTCTCCCACGGCCACCGGCAACCGCGCCCGCGCAAAACCCCGCGAAATTTCTTTGTTCGGCGGCTCGGCTCGGCTCGACCCCCATCTCAAGCCTCGCTTCCAGCAGCGATTACTCGCCGGAGACGCGAGGCTCCGGGGGGCCTCCGACGACATGTACGCCGACGAAATGAAGGGCAAAGGCGGCGGCCGCGCCATGAACGCCGCCATCGCCAGTGGCCTTGCGGATGTCTGGAAAAATTACTTCCCCGAGGAGGAGACCAACCTCCCGGCCAGCCACAAGGCCCAGCTCGCTGCCGACCTGGTTGAATCCTTCTCCGATGAGGCGAAAGACCTCTTCTCACATGTAAGCACTCGCGCTCCTCCATTTTCCTATGCTGCGCCTCTTTCGGAGAGCGCTTCTCAGTTCGGCGCGATGCTAGGGTTCCGCCCCGTTGGTGATGTGCCCAAAATCTAGGGTCTCGTATGTGATCTGCTGGTGGCGTTGTGATGTTCTTACAGGGAAATGACTCGAAATGAGAATGTTGGCTCATGTGGTGTTTGTCGTGGTATGTATCAACTAGCACAATGCGGAGGATTATTGTGGATTGATGTGCTTGCTGGTGGAATAGCTATTGAAGCGGCAACTGCATTTACTAGTTTGTCCAAAAGCTTGCAGGATCAATGCTTTGTGTCTGTTTAGTTAAAACATTGTAGTGCCTTAATAAGAAAAAGGTGATCATAGAAGGTGTCTAATTGCTAGTCATGGTTAAGATCACACATGCTGGTTTTGGAGCATGGTTTCTCTAAACGATTTCAGTATTAAGCCCACCAATTGCTGGCCATCTCTGGTGGAGGTGCTAGTGATTTAAAGACCGTATCCACAAATAGGTCGCATTCTGGGCTATCATAGAAAGAAAAAATAGGGTAAACGAAGGGAGCAATATTTATCTGAAGTCCACTCCGTTTCCTATGAATTATAATCTTCAAAATCATGGCCTACGTTTTAACTGACCAAGTATTCCTTCGGGTGCAATTTTACTATTTAGTAGCTTATTCTATGGCTAAATCTTGTAAGTCATCATTGGATACGATTTCTTTGCACAAATAATGGCTGCCGGGCATCCTACACGTGAACGGTCTATTTCAGGACTATTTAGCAACTTTTAGTTAGGTGCTGTACAGTTTATCAAAAGATTATAGTGAAAATGCCCAAATACTGCAATGCTGCTTGACTAATGTGGTTGCTTCTACATGCATAGGTCGAAGACGTTAGCAGTGACATCATATCCCTTCCGATTGATTTCCAGCAGCTTCAGGGATTATGCAAGTTTATTGAAGCTAAACTTAAGGAATCTCCAAAAGATGCCTTGCTTTGCATGGGAGCTGCAGCACATCTGGTTGATGTCTATTCATATTAAAATTTGTTAGGCGGCAGACCGTACATATCTCCATTCAGTGTATGTTTATTCTTGATATTTTTCAGGTTGTGTGCTTGGATAAGGGCCTCAAGTTGGACAACATTTACAAGATCAATATCAGGCTTTACAACATAGGGACAACAACTTCTTTAAAGAAACTAAAAGCGGCCTTTATTAGTATATTTCTTCTTTTCTTTTTCTTGTGTTTCATATGTTAGCGTGCATATAATTTAAGGTACTGATTTGTGTGTTTTGTTTTCATTTGGCAGAGAAACTCATCACAGTGTGTGGTACAGTTGTAAAAGTCAGCACTGTGAAGCCTCTTGTTCTGCAGCTGAAGTTCCAATGCATGAAGTGTGGTACAAAAATCAATCGTGTGTTCTGTGATGGGAAATTTTCACCTCCAATGTCCTGTGATACTCATGGATGCAAAAGCAGAACATTCACCCCAGATAGATCTAAGGCAGAGTTGATAGACTTCCAGAAGATACGGTAAAGCAACAAGTAAAGGTGTCTTTCCTTTCTCCAGTTACAGTGCTAAAGTTATCTCTTTTTCTTACATTCTTATCCAGGATTCAGGAGCTTGCTAGTGCTGATAACCATGAAGAAGGCCGAGTGCCGCGAACTGTAGAGTGCGAGCTTACAGAAGATCTTGTTGATTGTTGCATCCCTGGAGACATTGTAACTGTAACTGGAATTGTGAAAGTACTGAACAACTATATGGATGTTGGAGGAGGTAAAGTTTAGACTATGGCATTGCTCTTTCTTAATCAATCACTTGGCCTATTATTTGTGTTTTTTTCTATTTTTCAGATGCCTGTATTATCTGACCACATGTAGAGAGACATTTTGTTGTTAACTCTTTGTTTCAGTTCTTCACTAATTTGGATGACATATCAAGCCCTAGTGCATTTCGGACTATGGGGCATAAGTAGTTCATTGATAGCAATGTCATAGTGCATCGTACTCTTATGGAAAACTTGTATCTTGCTACATTTGAAAACATAAAGTTATCTCTATAATTTTATATGAAAGCATTCACTCTCTTTTGTAGCTCTCCATGAGTTCTTGAGTAGGTGTTCTGTGTATCTCCTGCAGTCTTGCATGATCTTTCAGATGCTACTAGAAGACTAGAGAAAACTTGTTGGTCAGACCGGACGTTTCAAATCCTCAGCCATGTAATTTGGAGCATGTACACTTAGTTGGATTATTTTATAGATCTATACTTACATTAATATCTTCAGGGAAGTCCAAGAACAGGAATCAGGGTTTATACTACCTATACCTGGAAGCAATTTCAGTGAGAAACTTGAAGTCCCGTGATGTTTCAGACGAAGAAATTCGAGCCAGTGGAATACCTGATTTTCAGACTTGTAGTGATAGGGATCTTGAATTTGCTATCAAATATAAAGAACAACATGGCCCTGATGTATTCCGGCAGATCCTTCAGTCCTTTTGTCCCACCATCTATGGACATGAACTTGTAAAAGGTATTTTCTACCCCTAATAATGTTTTTCCAGCCTTATCCTGTACCTTGTCTAAATTACATGGTATTTATGTGAGTTATTAAACATGGATAAGTATATTTGAATTTAATGTCTCTTAATATTGAGAAAAATGGTTTTGTGAAAGCTATTGTTCCCTCCAGTTTCTGTTTATGACGCAGCAACTGGTTTCAGCTCATTCGCTTAATTTGTTCTGTAGAACTACAACTACATAACAATCTCAACCAATTCAAAAGCTGAGAAGGCCATTGCTAGCTGCAGTTGCTTTAGGATCGATGCATTCATCTTGTCTCCGGAAGAAATTTTAGGCACTCATTTCACTATTTTGGTTTTGCCTGAATGCCAGCCTGCTGACTTCATTTCTTGCTTCTTTGCTTTTGATCATTGGGCATAAATAAATGAATGTATCTGAATTTCAGCTGGTATCACACTTGCTCTTTTCGGTGGTGTTCAAAAGAACTCAATGGATCAAAATAAGGTCCCTGTTCGAGGAGACATTCATGTTGTTGTAGTTGGTAATTTTCTGCTTATTATTTTGCCTTTCATCCAGCTACAATTTCCTTAGTGTGCTCATGGTTTGATTATGCTATTGCTTCATGCAATGCAGGTGATCCGGGACTCGGCAAGAGCCAACTGCTCCAAGCTGCTGCAGCTGTTTCCCCACGAGGAATATATGTATGTGGGAATACAACAACAAAGGCTGGTCTAACAGTTGCTGTCGTTAAAGATTCTTTGACAAATGATTATTCATTTGAGGCTGGTAACGGCAAAAGACTTATTCATTCTTGTTTCTGTGAAAAGAATTGTATTTTAGCGATATCATTTTCTTTATTTCTTGACAAATAAATTATTGTTCCAACTTCCAAGTGTACTTGTCCTGATGTGCCTTACTGCCTTATCTTTGAACTGTTATAAGAAATTAAAATTGTCTTTGACTTACAGGTGCCATAGTCCTTGCTGACCGTGGACTATGCTGTATAGATGAGTTTGATAAAATGTCAGCAGAACATCAGGTACTATTTACCTTTTCACCTTACGGAGGTTCATCAGAGAGGAAGTTCCCAAAACTATCTACCCATGTTTCCAATTGTATTTGAGTTATCAGGCTTTACTGGAAGCCATGGAGCAGCAATGTGTATCTGTTGCAAAGGCCGGCCTTGTAGCAAGTTTATCAGCTCGTACCTCTGTGCTGGCAGCTGCAAATCCCGTTGGTGGTCATTATGAGTGCGTAATTATTTCCATTCTACTTACTGCATAATACTTGTCATTCTTAATAATTATCTCCATTCATTATTTCTTTTTGTTTGTAAAATTCTGATAGCATTTACTATTAAAAACCGAGGTGCTCTTGAATGGTTTGTGGTGATTTTATTGAAAGAAAAGTTCCTTGATTACACTTTTAACTTTCATCTCGTACTGCAAGTCTGCAATCGAACAAGAGTAAACTGGAAGCAACACCATTCATCTGTGGATAATTTCTGATCCAGTTTAACCATTTCACTTTTTATTTGGCTGGCAGTACTTGTTCCTTTTGTAATTCTGTTTACTTTTCTGTGGGTATGTGTCCATGAAATTTTGTGGCAATATCTTCAATTTTTTGCTGTCTATACCATTTGATGCAGCCGAGCTAAGACCGTGAACGAGAATCTAAAGATGAGTGCTGCGCTCCTCTCCCGGTTTGACTTGGTTTTCATTCTACTTGACAATCCAGATGAAATGCTAGATAAAAGAGTGTCAGACCATATAATTGCTGTAAGTAGCTGTCAACCATGCTTCTTGTTCACATAGCATGAATTTATAGTATTGATAAATGGATCGATAGTTTCTAAGAACATTCTCTTTTGCTGGAAAATTTCTAATTGTATTACTAAGACAAAACAATTCCTACAAGCAGCTCCGCACTAATGACGGAGATCAGATCACCCCCAACAAGAGGATCAGGACAGGTTATTATTACATATTATTTTGTGCTTCCTCTTTCTGTTTACAACTTAAAATGTAATGTGACATTCTTGCTCTGTTCAGTGTCACCATTTAATGTTGATCTGGTGTTTGGAATTGGTGGAAATTCATTTGCTTCAAGGTTGAGGCTACACCCAGAGAAAGACAAGAATTTCAAACCATTATCTGGACAACTTCTACGCAAGTATATATCTTTTGCAAGAGAACATGTTTTCCCAAGGTATCTAGTACCATTTTATTACTACTGCCAAGAATAGCCCTTTCTGATATATTAACCACTCGCTTTTCTTCCCCTTTTTTAAGAATGTCAAAGGCAGCAGGTGATATTTTGCAAGGTTTTTATTTGAAGTTGAGAGAGCGCAGTACTTCTGCTGATGGTACACCCATCACAGCTAGGCAGTTAGAAAGCCTTGTCAGATTGGCTGAAGCTCGTGCTCGTGTGGATCTAAGAGAAGAAGTGACCGCAGAAGATGCTAAGGTAAACAATGTTTTTTTAGTTGAACTAGCTGGAGAGCTGCCTATTCTATTAGAAAGTGGGAGAAAACCCAGATGGGTACTATTCAAAGAGTGAAAAATGAAAAGAAAAGAAAAAACAACAGTGAGAAAAGACCTGCAGAAGGAAAAAAAAAAAAAGATGAGGCACTGCTCTACTCCGCCGTACCAAGAAAAGCAAGTATTTTGCATCTGCCATAATCCAAGTTTCAGCTTCATCCTTGATCTTGTTGAGTAGTCTGTAGTGCGGTTGCTCTTTGTGGTTGAAAATCCTCGCATTCCGCTCGTTCCAAACTTCCCAGCAGGTTAGGATAGTCGATTACCGCAGCCCTCTTCTTGAGCTACCGGGGGTTGAGGCCAGAGCTGTCCACCAATGGTTGAGGGAGTCACTATGTGCCCAACTGTCCGGGTGTAGGTCTTTGGTCGCAGTCCAGTCCTGCAATCCTATCCAGATGCTCCTGAAAAATGTTAGTATTTGAGTTCTGCAGAAATCATTTAGATATGGAGGGTGGCAAACCCCATTTCTTCCACTATTGCTTTTATTACTCCCTGCAGGCACAAATATTTAGGGTTTTGGTTGAGGACATGTTCTTTAAAACACAACTTGATCACATTTTTTTCTATTGGAATATAGTAAAAAAATCCAATAAAGCTATGCTATTATATGAATGAATTTCAAGACAAATGCTCACGTAGTTTTTGTGTTTCTAATCTGTATATTTTGAAAGACATTGATAGTCTATAAGCTTCTCCAAACCCTCATGTATTTGTCAGTAGATGGAGTACAACTCCAAAGCGCAAATTTTACGAAATCAAATCACATGCTTTGTTGATATGATTGCAGAAATTGATTTGTTTCTCGATTAGTGGCAATCAACCCATGGTACCACAAATCCTGTGCGCTTTGATCCATTTTGTAAACAAGAGAAATTGGCAAATTTTGCGAAATCACATGCTTTGTTGATATCAAGACGTGGGAGTACAAGAAGCCTTGTAGAGATAAGATAGAAACAAGGATCACAATCCAATTACTATTATATTCCAATTGCCATGATCCTTAAGACAAGACATTTGGCTCATTCATCAGGTGGGGTTTTGTGAGGCTTTTTCACCATAGAGCACAGGGTTAAGCGCCTGCTTGAGTGTCTACCCTACCAACAGAATATAGTGAACTTAAACAGCATCCAGAAGTATTGTTTTATTTTTTCTCAATTTTTCATGTTGCAGGATGTTGTAGAGATCATGAAAGAATCATTATATGAAAAATATGTTGATGAAAATGGCTATGTGGACTTCACTCGAAGCGGTGGGATGAGCCAACCAAAGGAGGCAAAGAGATTTATGAATTCATTGAACAAGCTATCCGAGTTGCTTCAAAAGGATTACTTTTCGAGAACCGTAAGTGATGTGGCAGACATGACATTTAAATATCTTTTGAGTTTCGTTGCTATTCAAAATCTGCTCTGTTTTGAGGAAAAATCACGTTTTTTAAAAACTGTAAGTGATGTGGCAGACATAACATTTTTCTTCCAAGCAAAATAGGACTAATCCATTTAAGACTTTTTTGCACCAAAACAAGGCTTAAATTCCATTTTGTGTTTATCTGTTTTTGCCAGAAAACTGTAACTCAGCTGATAAGATAACCTTAACTACATTTTGAGCATTTTATTTCACGCAAAATAGAAGGACAATAGTCTATTCCATTCTTGTTTGCACAAAAATAAGGCTTAGTTTGGTTATCTGTTTTTTCCAGGAGATTTATAGCTTAGCTGATAAAATCACCTTAACTGAGCTTTGAGCACTTTTTGCTTCGCGCAAAATTGAAGGACAATAGTCTATTCCGGACTCATTTGCACAAAAACAAGGCTTAAATACTATTTTGTACTTGTGTTTATCTATTTGCCAGGAGATGTACAACTTAGCTGATAAGATCAACTTGAGAGTTCCAGACGTAGATTCCCTTGTGGAAAATCTGAACAGTGCTGGTTTCCTTACGAAAAAAGGACCAGGAATGTATCAGGTAAAGTCTTATATAGTTATTTTGGTCGGTTTGTTTCACTTTTGATATAGACATGAATGTAATCTGAGGTTTGTGGAATAAGAGGTGTGTTTCGAGTATTAAGTGTTATTCTTCTTCTCGTGGCTCTCTCACGAGGAAAAGAAAAATCTTTCATTACTGGATGACACCAAGAAGATCCAATATTGCTGAATAGGATGCTAAATTATGATTAATATCAGATTCATGATAAGCCTTCCTCACTGAATCTGAAATAACTTCTTCTTGTCAACAGCTGGCGACAGCGTCATATTCACAGTGCCAGCCAACAAGGTCAAGATGGTGAGTTTCTTCGAGTCGTCTGTAGTTTTACAATCCAATCTCATGAATGCCCGCACTTTAGGATGATTACTAGCCACTGGAATGCCTTCATCGTTTCAACATGATTGCCATGTACCTTCCATCTCAAATTTCTTTCCACTGCCTTGACAGATGTATGATATGGAGGCTGCTCATCCTGGTGGCAGCACTGCTTACGTGCTGTGATAACTTGATGTGCGCCTCGTCATGACCCATGGCCAGTACAGTAGTGTACATATTTTTCGAGATTGCTAATGGAACGCCCAAACAGTTATGTTTATAGTGTGCTCTTTCATACTATCTGATCACACTAGTGATTAGTGAAACATCAAGCACAATGTAAACAACACTGTACTATAGTTTTTGCTGAAGTTGTGCTCGAAATATCCGGCTAGTTCTGTAACACAATGCACAAATTATAGAGTAACATTTTCGTATTGGACTAGAATTATTTCATCATCTCTCCAAGCCTTGACGTCCATTCATTTTACCTTTTGTAGGTACATAACTTTTAATATGTACCCAAATATTATATCTAGGTACATAGCAAAAATGATGCATCTAGAAATACCAAAACAAACAATAATTCAGAACGGAGAGAGTATTTATCAAGGAAACGTTGACTGATTAATGCACACTTCCTCAAACTGGCAGAAGCTGATTAAGAAGAAACAAGAGATTGGGCTAACAAAGGCAACTCACGTGACAGAAGAAAACAATCAACCAAAAGGAATCTCAGTTTGAAGCAGCGCTGCAAACACTAATATCTTCAAAATGGAAACGAAACTCTCAATAGCAATGTTTACAAAAGATACAGCTCTCTTGCTAGCACAACTTAAGTTCAATTGTAGAGCCTTGACAGTCTACTCCATTCTTGCCTATCCAAAAGCAATCTACGACCTTGGCTTCTCCTTCTTCTCCTTGAAGAGAGCGAGCAGCGACACACCAGATACCTTCACAACCTTGAACCTGACTCCAGGAATATCTCCCACAGCATGTCCCTTACGACCAAATCCAGCAATCAGCACCTCATCCTACAACAAGAAAGTGGATTTTTAGCTTCATAACATAGTGTTGACTATAGGTACATGGGGGCATTGGTTAGGAACATACATTCTCCTCAATGTAGTTCAAGCAACCATCATTCGGCACGAAGGCAGCAATCTTCTTCCCATTCTTCACCAGCTGAACACGAGCACACTTACGGATGGCAGAGTTTGGCTGCTTGGCCTCAATACCACTACACAATGGAAGCATCACCTTAGCTCAGAGACACAAAGTACCAAATAAGAAAGGCACGCATGATTACTAAGCAACATACATCTTCTCCAGAACAATGCCCTTGGCATGAGATGATCCAGCAAATGGTTTCTTCCACTCGTTACCCAAGTGGCTCTTCTTGTATGCCTTGTCAGCCCACCTCTGGTTCCTGCGGTGGGTCTTGAGCTTGCGCCCAGCTCCCATACCACGTGTCTTACTGTGACAGGATCCATAAATATTTCATCAACTTAATATAAATTACAAATTCTGACACAATAAAAGAATGTAATTGTCCATAGCATAAGCTTATAACCACCATAAGCTAATGGCAAGACAACAGTATAGAAACGAACAAACATCATCCGGTACACACACACACACACGTAGCAAACTGCATCATATTTGAACGCTGCTACCATTTCGCCTCAACATCAAATCATTTCTTTTCAGAAAAAAGAATCAAATGCTTTCATAAAATTGTACACTGATGCTAAAAAAAAAAACAAATCATTGTAAGCACGACCTATCAGGTATATACATCCATCCAACACAACCATCATAAACAGACAGACAAACAACTACAGAAAACTAAGGTTCTTAAAACATCACATCGGGGGGTGGGGTGGGGGGGGGGGGGGGGGGGGGGTTGAATACATTGTATGCCACCACGCATAACCTCCCGGACCCAAGCATTTGAATCCAGGAGCACATGGTTACACGGCGGCAACGGATTGGTGTCGCTTATGAATATGTTTAGCACTGACGGTGTATAATCTGATCAGCACTGGACCGTCAATAAGCTCAGTTTTGCTTCTCGCCTCTAACGAGATTTAATTTTCTAATCCAACGCAAAGCAGTCTAAGTCACATGCGCAAAACAAAATCTACGCATTAAACCGAGGGCTTCCTGCGGGCTGCGGCGAAGGAACGCCTCCAGGAACGAACCCCCAACGCAGCACGAGCACGGGCTCAGGACATCGGGACGAAGGGGGAAGAAGGGACATCGCAACGTACCCCATGGTGGCGGAGGTAGGAGACCGGCGGCTAAGGGTCGGCGACGCGCAAGCGACGGGCTTCGAGTTCGAAGGCGGCGGCGGCGGCGGCTGGGGAGTGAGGAAGGAGAGGGCGGTTTATATAGTAGAGTTGGCCATTAGGGTTTGCGTGATCTGCGTCGTGATTCGTGTTGCGGGTGTATCGTCGTATCGTACGGTCGACGTGTGAGCCAGGGCACAAGGCCGCGCGAACTGATCTCGCGCCTTAGCCTCACCGGAAGGGAGCCCACATGTCAGAGACGTACTGCTTCATCATATTTTCATACAAGGAGAATTCGGATGCTAACAACCTTTCTGGCCGAAGTTTTTCTTTTTTAAAAAAATGTATGGAGACCAACGGGATAAAAAAATTCCGAGCACCTCCAAAAAAAATGCCTTACAGTCATGTTTGAGTAGCCTTAGGAATCATACGCTAACATCCTGCAGAAGTGGGGTAAAAGTAAAAAAAATACAAATCATGTGAAAATCAGGGGGGAACTGTCACGACAGTGTCGATGACAGAATCTGTAGCCTCGGCGTGAAGACGTATCATTGTGTTTTACGTTTTCTGTTACCTGTATGCTTTACTCTGTAATAGGCTTTCTATTCTCGAGGTCCAAGTCTTTGACACCGGTGTCAAAGACTTTCTTTTCACTAGTGAGAAAACAACTCGAGGAAGCTTTCCTCGCTACCGAATCTCGATCTCCCTGTGTTCTCTCACGCCACGGCACCTCGCCGGCGGCAAGGGGTGGCTACAGGAACTTTCAAAAAACTACTACAGATAAAATAAAAAAAAAAACCATATAGCATCCCTCCAGTGTCCCCATCTATGCAGCCATGAGCCCAGCCAGCACTCATCTCCTGATGAAGCTCTAAGCTCCAGTTTCCACATACTAAAATAATTAAAAAAAACATCCAGCTTCCAGCGCAGACAAAACAAATACAACATGATCTGTGGAAAAGACGATCTTCTATTTTCCGTACATGGAATGAAGAATAAAGCTTACAAATGAATACATGTACTGAAGGCACCTGGAACTGGAACAATCCAGTAGTACTAATTCAAATATTCAACTTGACATCACAAGGTGCCACACCAAATGGTGTTCCAGGAGATAAGTGAAGGCAGAAGGCTAACAAGATGATTACAAGAGGGTACAAGAACAAGACATGAAGCCCTTTATTATGTTTCAGATAAAAAAAGTATTTGAAGAAGTATTGTCCCGCCTGATTGCAGAAGAATTGATCTACATACTTGCATGTTCCAGTCCATGGACGGCATAAATATGTCTTCTGGTACGTTACGAATAACTTCACCTTTATGCTATGTTCTCTAAGCACATACAATGGGATGAATGGATGTATCATGTCCAGGATAAACACCAAGTCATAAGTTCAACATTTATATGAATCCTAAACCTCCCTTAAATGTCAGTGTACCGACAAAATTGACTTCTGATTAGAGAAGAAATCAAGCAGTCTGAACTCTGGAGCTATTATTTACATACTTTGTTATGGCTTATAGGATCTCATTCTAGTCATGTCAATCTGTGATGCAATTGCTACACCTTTGGAACATGAATATCAGCTAATGTAGAAATGAGATCTTCTCTTGATTGTGACCGCCGGCTTTGAAGTGTAGTCTGACCTCGACTAGGGTTCCTTACTCCACTAGAAAACTGCATCTGACCTAAGCTCCCAACAGAATAGCTGTGATAGACGCCCAAGGATTGCCTAGAGGACTCCATAAGCTGAACGCCACTGCCTCCTATACTGAACGGATGGGGATCCGACCCAGCTACAGTAGGGCTCAGGGGTGTCTTTGTTCTTCCATCGCCTGCAAAGTGTCAGAAAAAGCTGAGCAAATTAAAAAGTTTGATCATCTAAGCTAGTCCACAGTAAAGAAGAGAGACTCAAACAAATTCGAACATGACCTTGAATTTCTGTGATAAAAAAAAGTCCATTCTGTAGGTACCATGTATATAGAATGGAGTTACAGGATTAAGTATTTAAGGTGATGTAAAATATACATGAGCTAACATTACAAAATCTGTCAGGGTGCCATTTTATTACAAGTAATCTAAGTAAAAACATGTGCGAGTTGCGTCATTCAAGAGTTCTTTGAAATGCTGCTTATTGAAGATTAACATAGTGGAATAAAACTAAGATGCAACTAGGAGCAGAATTTCATTGTTGCCAATGGCGGCTTGACTCCCCAAAACATCTGTAGAACTAGTGAATCTAGTAGTTTATTAGGAAAGTTTGCTCATCAGGCTTTAACAGGGCACCTCTAAGTTGCTTACTTCACAGAGGGATTGGGTGTTGGCCCCTTCTAATATCAGGTTCAAGCTCCACCGGTGATGTAAACATTGTTGGTGGGTCCACCGGTGATGTAAACATTGTTGGTTTCTCTTTCTAACAAAACAGGTAAATGTCCTTTGTCTTGAAAAAATAAATGGTATACTGCCAACAGAAATACTAGTGCAAAACAATTCAAGTACCATTGTGGTCTTTAAATGGTAGACTAGCATTTTTTACGGAGCGGGAAAACCATGATGGCATGTAAATTTAAAAAAAAAAGTACTTTCATAGATACCTGAATTCATGGGACTCCATAACTGAAATCTGAAAGGCGACCCCATACCAAGAACAGAACTCCCTGCAGAATTGTGCCTATAAAGCGGCAGATAAGACTTGCGGAACGATCTTGGGATTGAATTGCTGACGCATAATATGGCACATATAACCAACACAATTGAAATCAGAAACAACACTATGAGAATGTTTGGGTTTATCTCTCGGTGCAGTATTCGGTATCCTTGAATATCGATTCGTGTTGACAACGCCTGACCAGCCTCCAACAAAGCAACCCCAAGAGTCCAAGTAATACTGCCAGAGCCGATTATCACCTGATTATCTTTAATCTGCAATCCCTCTCTCAGTAGTGTTGCAATATAAGGAGCCCTGAAGCAGTACTGATCTATGAAAGGCTGTGGAGGAACACTACTCTTTGCAACTTTCCATGGTTTCTCACAAAATTCCTGACCTCTTTTTAGAACATCAACCAGAGTGGCATCAGCAGTCAAATTAAAAAATTTAAAAACAACAAAGAAGCCAGACATAGCAAAAAACTTCCCATGTGGTTGGGGAAAGTTAGAAGCAAGAGCACAGGGATGAAGGTTACAATCAAGTCCTGGACTTGCACTGGACCACTCTGAAAGATTAACTGTTACTTTTGCAAGAGCACTGCATTCATTCCACTGAGGTGCTCCAACCAGTTCCACAGCTACTCCCTGCTTCTCTTTACCAGTTGTCTTCTCACCAACGCTGGGACTTCCATCTTGTTTGAGTGGGTGACAGTAAGAACAAACATAATCTTCTTTGTATCCAGTCTGTAGACAAGGGTGTTTGACTTGAACTTTGCCATTGTTAGCTACTCCGCCCAACTTTTTCACTAGATGTGCTACGGATTTGTCAAATGCATCATTCAATCCATAACCAGTAAGAGAATAAGCATTAAGATGATGATCGACAGAACCGATCCTCAGACTAATGCTTGTCTCATCCTGTACTGCTTTATCAGTCTCAAATGTAACCTGTAATGATGATCCACCTAAATCAAGTGAACCATAAGTCATTTTAGATGATGAGGTGCCAAGCATGTCCATGTGATGATTAAGAGCTATCCATCCATAATAAGCTTCATCCATGCCAGTGATGATCTTAACTCTGTCTCTACTACATAAAAATGACGAATTTTTCAGAACATCCCAGGCCTTATCAAGGATCCACTCTGAGTCTGCACTAGGTAGCTTGCGGACACCAGCTGTAGCATATAGAAAAACTGGAGTGTGTTTATGTGCTCGTTTAGGGATCTGCTTCTCAGCCATTTGAAGGAGGGGCTCTAGTGCCTTCTTCAATCCAGCTTCATTGTGAACAAGCTTGCTCAACCCAGGCTCAGTCTCCATTCGCTGGTATAGCCGAGTTAATTTACCAGATTTCTTCTTAGGAGCATTCCCCAAAGGTTTCAAAACAATAGGAAATCCATTCGCATCATTATGATTGATGTGCCATTCATAGACATACACTCTTGTACCTGTGCTGCCACAATCAAGAACCACATAGTATTCAGAATTTCCTTCAGAGAGGAATACATGGAAATATCTCCAAGAAGCATATGTGAAGAATGCCAACAAGATCAGCGCAATAGCGCAACCAGCCGCTCTCATGCATTTCTTTCTATTTGTCGGTGATGATGGGGGTGTTCTTTCTTTTGAAAAGCTTGCCACAGGACCATCTCTTTGAAGTGTGCGTACAGGTTTTGCACGCCCTGAGCTCAGATCACTGCCAATGCTAGATCCCCTCTCTAAAGCATCAATTCTAGTGAAGGTCGGCAGATCTTGAAGAGAAGATGAAAGTCGCATAGTTTCTTGTTTTGCGGTCAGGGGAGCAGTTATTACAGAATCTCACCAACCAGGGGCGAGATGCAGAAATAATCTCAGGGAACTGAAGTCATAAGTAGATAGCATAACCAGCCGCACAGTAAGCAAGATAGCAGCGCCTCTACAAAGCCTCTGCCTGCGGAAAATTTCAAACTATTAGCATGCAAACTAACATTGAAAAAACAAATCAGGTAGAGAAAACCTGAAACGCACTAACACATAAAACGTACAAAAATAGGTTTCCAACTACCCAGCTAAGAATACCATACCCTTAACAATCGTCATACCCTATAAACTACACCTTGGAGCTACTTCACTAATAAACCGTGAACAACAACAATGTCCCCAATACAACACGCAAGTCAAGGAGCCCTAAATCCTAATCCTACCTTTGTAGTACCATTCATGCAACCCACACTGCATCAAATCACAACAGACGAACTGATAGTTACATCTCCAAGACCCTAGAAACGCGCCAAACAGCCACCTTTCCCTCGGCAGCAGCAACCCGAGATGGCAACACCATCAAACCGCCGGTCCCAACCACTGATCCAAGCGGACCGCAACCACCCCCCAGCAGTAAGATCTAGCGCGGCGCCCCCCAACCCGGGATCGATGCCGGCAGCCATCCCCGGGCCGGATCAGATCTGGGCGGGCCCCAAGTGATCCCGAGACGAGTTCCGTGACTCACCTGCTGCGGTGGCCGCCCGCGATCGCCGGCGGCGGCGGCGACGGAGGGGGAACAGGCGGGCAGGGGCGTATGGCCTGGCAGGCGGGGCCGGTGGGTAGGTGGGAAAGGTCCGCGGCGCGGAGGCCGGGTCGGGGAGCCGCGGCGGCGGCGGCGAGCGGACACAAAGGTTAGGCCGGGAGGGCGGAGCGGCCTGCGCGCAACGGCGCTGCGTCGGAATGAGATGGGCGTGACGAGTGAGACACTTGGGCGGACTTGTCGTAGCAACAGCGCAGCGGAGAGCCCGCAGCTCGCCCGTCTTCAGGAGTTCAGGGCTTCTTGCTTCAGGCAGCGCAGCGACGACGACCCGACCGACCGACGAGCAACAAACTCGACGGGCGCGAATGCTAGTAGCCCACCACTGTCGGCCCAGGCCCAAATCAAACGGTAACCGTCGCCTTTTTCACTTATATAGTGGGGAAGGCCGAATGATCTTCGGGGCCCATTAAATACGGCCCACACTGTCAGCGAGAAGTTTCATTATCTCTATGGAACGAACCACCACCAAGAATCTTCTCCCTCGTTGGTCCACGTCATCAGTAAAACCTACACCGTCGGATATTTCACAGGAGCCATCATGCACCGTCCACATAGCAGCCATCTACTGTAGAGGAATATTCAAGAGCATCACAAGCCCCAGACGTCTCTTTCTCTTCCTCTACCGACGGGCAACGGCTGCGCCTGCTTAGAGCCCATCTCCAGCAATACCCCTACTTCAAGCCCTACTTTGTTGAGTAGGGGCCGGCCTCAACTTTCTGGGGCTTATTTTATGTTACAAACTCCAGCAACGGCCCCTACAACCGAGCCCCTACTTTTGTTCTTACATATGGGACCAACTTGTCAGTCTCTAAAATTTCTTTTATATCATGACATGTGGGGCTCACCTTTCTCTTCTCCCTCCTTTCTTTCCTCTCTCTCCCACTCCCGGTCCAGAGACCGCCGCCGTGAGGATGACCGCCGGCGCCACCTTCCTCACTGCTCCTCCGCCGCCGGAGAATATGGCCCCGCACCGGATCTTGTCCTCCCGGGCGACCGCTGCAAAGGAAAGGCGGAGACAGAGCTCCGAGCGACGGATCTCCAGGTGCGGGCGGGGTGGAGCTTTGGGCGGGGGCGGCGCAGATCTCCGGGGGCGAAGCGCCGGGTAGGGCTGGTGGCGATTGGGCGCAGGGATCCCGAGCGCGGGCGGCCGAAGCTCCTCCGGCTGGGCGCGGGGAGCCCGAGCCCGAGCGCGGCTATGGCGGAGCTTCGGGCGGTTGGGCACAGGGATCCCGAGCTCGGGCTCCACGACGTGATGGAAGAGGAGCTCCGCGGAAGCTCGAGCTCGAGCGAAGGCGGGGGATCCCAAGGTCGCCGGCGTAGCCGCCCGAGCACCTGCACGCGGTCGCGGCCGTGAGCGCTCACGGCGGCAGGTCACGCGGCCGACGGCGCGGAGGAGCAGGGCCCGCGTGGAGGAGCCGCAGCGGCGCGCAAGGGCGGACGGGCAGGGCCACGGCGTGGAGGCCCGAGCGGCCCGGCGAAGGAGCAGGACGGCGCGGCAGGGGTAGCGTGCGCGGGAGGAAGAAGGGGAAAGAAACGGTCAGCTGTAGAGTAGGGGCCTTCTCTCTCCACCCGTGGGAGATGGGGCTGGTGGAGGAGATTTGGATGCCTCCCTACACTATGGGCCCTAGTAGGGGCGTTGCTGAAGCTAGAGTTTTTTTTTTTGCCGTCGGCCCCTACTTTTTGAGTAGGAGCTTGGGTCTGGCTGGAGATGCTCTTACTCGCTCGCCCATGGACGACAAAAAAACGAGATGCAGCTGCCTCACCCCAAGTCTTCGTGTATCCCGACGATAGCGCCGGCGCAGCGGCACACCATCCTCGGGGCAGCTCCTGCCCCCGCGCCGTCGGCTGGCGCTCGCAGGTGATGTCCGCCCCCGCTCGCAGGTCTGCCCGTTCTGCTGCCACCCAGCCGCTGCTCCGACCGGTGAATCGAGACTCGATGAATCCAAGCCTCCATGGCCCGAGTCAGCGATTCGAAGCTCCAGCCGCCGAATAAGAAATACCCGAGCCACACGGCGACCGCTCTTTCTCCTCGCGATGAAACAAGCAGGCGGCACGAGAAGGAAATCACCGCCCGCGTATCCAAATCCAACTCTATCGGTCTCCCTGCTCCCAGTCGGCAAGACGGCAAGCACTCCAGCGCTACCAAGACGACAAGCGGCAAGCGCTCTAGTGCTGCCGCAACGTTAGCCCCCATTCCGCCGACCAGCTTCACCTCGCAAGCTGATCCCATGATGAGCTATTGCCTATTGGGCTCGGGCGTGCGCTAAACAGCACCGAATTGAGCGCGCATATGCGCTGCTGCTCTGTTCGGTGGCTGCAAAACGGTGATGTCAGCATGACGTCACCCAAACCATTTTTCTGTACAAACATAAAAAGGAATACATATGGAAATACATGAAGACATAAACCCCATCTATCAACAAAACAAGCATTTGTTCATACAAATTTATATGTAGATGGTTCTGTAATTACGATGAGCATAAGGCTATAAACAATATCAGTTTCACTGAAATTTCTATGCCCCACTACAAGAGAATGAGTCATCCGCGGCCCAAAAAACAGCGGCCATTTTTTAACCCGATGCTAATGGAGCTTTAGCACCGGGTCTAGAAGTTTGGAGCCTGAAAGAGGACGTGAACAGGTTTTAACACCGGATGGTGGTGACACCCTATGCAAAAGCTTACCCATTAGCACCGGACGCAGCCACCAACCGGTGCTAAATGCGCTTGGGCATATTAGCACCGGTTGATGGCTGCACCCGGTGCTCATGGGTGGGCTTTAGCACCAGGTGCCACAACCACCCGGTGCTAAATGCTATGAGCGGATCGCGGCAGGCACCAGGCATACCACCAGTCCACCACCTACCCTTCTATTTTTCTCCCAACACCTTATCTCTTTTCCTTCTACTTCTCTTTCTTCTCCTCACTTCTTTCTCCACGCCTTATCTCCATCTCCAGCTCGCAGCGGCAGCGGACGCGCGCGCGGGCAAAGCGGCCGTGGCGGCAGGCGCGCGCGCGGCACAGCAGCTGCAGCGACGGGCGCGCGGGCGGGGGCCAGCCTGCGGCGGCAGGCGCACGCGCGGGGGCCAGCCTGCGGCGGCGGCGGGCACGCGGGCCAAGCGCCGGCGGCTGCGCGTGGGGAGCAGGCTCAGCGACGGCAGGCGCACGCGCAGGCCAAGCAGCGGCAGCGGCAGGCGCGCGCGCGGCACAACAGCTGCAGCGGCGGCCAGCCTGCGGTGGCTGCAGGTACGCGCGGGCCAGGCCTCGGCGCCGGCAGGCGTGCAGGTGGTGTTTTTTTTTCACTGGATTTGAGTTGAATCACAGATGTATGAGTGCATATGAATGTTGTATCTTGAATCTTTGTATATGGATGTTGGATCTTTGCAATTTCATATATATGTTTTGTTGGATCTAGATTCTATGTAATCTAAATAGAGTTCTTTTTACTCCTTATATCTTTCTTTCTCATCTCATTTTTCTTTCTACCCTCTATCTTCTTTTTTTTTTCCTCTTGAAGAACAAGAACAGTTCTTGAAGAACAAATAGAGAAAATATGTGAGGCGGAAAGAAAAGAGAAATAGATGAGGAGTAGGAGGACATTTATTTATTTTTTTGGCGCGACCAAACCTTTAGCACCGGGCAGTGGTGTCACCCGGTGCTAAAGATTGCTTTTAGCACCGGATATTTGACCCGGTGCTAAAGGGACACCCTTTTAGCACCGGAAGATCTGCACCGGTTGGAAAACCGGTGCTAAAGAGGGGTTTCCAACCGGTGCAGATGCGTCTTTCTCTACTAGTGCCCACGTATAATATTAAAAGTATGACATGTGTCAATATCACGTCTCTCAGGCCTCGGCACACTTTTTTTACTAGCAATCAGCCTGAGCTTGGCCTTGAACTTTTTATCATTCCTCTGGTTCCGGAGCCCCAGCCTTCTATCGTATCTTTGCAGCAAAGAAAACGACATTCATATGACGTCAATAAAGAAGATATGCAACACATATTCAAGGTAACTTTTACATAAGAAAAAGCATGCTTTATGATTCTCATACTTTTAATTGCAAGACATTTCAATGCATTTGAACCAAATCATTTATAAGTAGCTGTAATCATACCTAATTTAAATAAGATGACAACAATACACATACTTGCTTAACAAGGGATAAAGAAAATAGCAATAAGATATTGTAATAAAATACTACTACCTCCGTTCCAAATTATAGGTCGTTTTGGCTTTTCTAGATTCATAGAATTTGCTATGAATCTAGACATAGTGTTTATCTAGGTGCACAACAAATATGATGAATCTAAAAATCCTAAAACGACCTATAATTTGAAACGGAGGTAGTACTTTAGAACTCTGGTTCATATATAACATATTCTACTACTGATGCTTCCTTGTTAGTACTTTCTCATCTTCATTCTCAGTTGCTAATACCCATTGCGACCTTGTAGAAGTATCAACAATACCAAATAAAAATCCAAAACAATCAAAATACACTGGCCAACTCAGGTTCTAGTTTAGGTCTAAATTCGCATGCCTTTCAGAATTTGACACCCTAGCTGCATTACGAATTTATAAACAGTGTCAGCAATTTCGAAGTTCTTGCACGCTTTGAATTTGGAAAGAGTTTTGAACAAGGAAAATAAGTGCCATGGCTTCCATTGCTTTCGTAGCTGTCTGTTTTTGATGCTCTGCTAATTTCTGACGCTCTTCTCTGAAGATCCCCCGTCCACTTTGCCAAAGCCGTTGATGCGCCGCTCGCGAGTTCATGGCTACAACTACAAGCGCCATGACTCCGGAGACGCCGAGGTGCAGAACCAGCACTAGCACGGCTTGAGCGTAACAGGCGATCTGGTGGACTACGGTGGCACGCTCTGTTCGCAAGTTGACGACGACGCATTGCTATCTTGCTGACGGATCCGGGCACATCCATCTCTGAACCGGATGAACCTGTGGAAGGAAAAACCTGCTGACAGAGCGTGCACATCCAACTTGGACCGGGCCCGACGATCGAATTGGCGGAGCGTGGAGGTGGAGGTGGCGTTCGTTTTCGCCACCTCGGCAGCGACGAAGTGCGCGCCACCCGGGTTCACGGAAGCGCGTGGTGGTGACCCGGTGGCGGTGACTTTGAAGTCTTTGAGCAGCAACTTGCAGGAAAGCGCAAGTCCGTTGGGCGAACGGAACGGGTGCAGCAAGGGCATGTACAGGTACAGTGGATGTGCCCCGAGATGCGACGAATGGCGTGTGGTTCCGAGGCTCGTTTTTGGCTTCGCGTGGCGTGAAGCGGTCAGGTCAAGTGTTCTGTGTGTCCGTTGCCTGCGCTGCACCTGCAGTCCTGCATTGCGGTGGTACTCCGTAGCAAAAAAATTTTGCCTTGTTACGTTCTGCCGGAGTAAGAGCTTCGCCACACCCACAAAGGGAATCGATTGGGTTTGGTTGGGTCATTCGCAGCAATCTGCTTCATTGGGCCAAGCTAGCACGCTACGCGGGCGCGCGGCCGATTCATCACCAGGCAGTGGCTGCCTTTTTCCCCGGTTCAGGCGGTGTATAGTATACTGTGGGCGGAGGGGGGGAGACCGGGTAGCAGGTCAGCGGGACGACGTGCTGGTCCGTTCGTCGAGACGTGGAATGGATAACGGAATCATTTCGCGACTGTTTCCAACGCTTCCCAACCCACCCGGGCGGGATAGCGTTGAACGTGTTCAGGCGAGGCGGCGAGGGCGCTGGTGGTGGCAGCGGCGGCGTGGGGGCGCACGGGCAACACGCCGGCGCGGAGGATCAAACCAGAGTGGCCTGTGCAGACTGCAGAGCATGGAACTCGAAACAGAGTCTTCGTCATGCATCAAGCCAACCGTTTGGTGACCATCATTTCATTTCGCCTGCTTACCTCCACAATATTCGGGGGTAACGTGAGCCAGAAACTCGAAATCACGGACAGTAGGGTACACATGAGTATCGTTCCCTTCAATTTATTTGACATGAAACCAACACAAAAGTTACACCGAGGGGTAGTAGCAGCAGCAGCAGCAGTGCAGCAAACAAGGGGAAAGGATCAGAATCAGACCATCCGGTTTTGGTACTTTGGCGACAGCCGCCTGCGTGTTGCAGATGAACTCCAAATCACAAACAGTATTTCACATGTTTTGCGAATTTTTTTTCGAGCATGTTCCCTCACATGCATTACATATTAAATGTAGTCGAAAAAAATAACACATTATATGGATGCAGTGTACTTCGCGAGACGAATCTAATGAGCCTAGCTAGGTCGTGATTAGACAATAAATTGCTACAATAAACATGTGCTAATGACTGATTAATTAGACTCATTAGGTTCGTCTTGCGATTTACTGACAGAATCTGTAATTAGTTTTGTAATTAGTCTATATTTAATACTTCAAATGTGTGCTCGATATACCCGAAAAAAATTTCGCGAAACATGGCCAATGAGCTGCAGAGTATTTCGACAAGATAGCAAAGCAAAGTTACATCAGGACAGGAGTGGCAAGAGTAGCACAAGAAGGAAAGACCAGACCATAATACTCCGTACTTGCTGATCCCTCTGTTCAGACGGTGTAGACTGTGGGATCAAAATCAGACCATAAAATACTTGGGCCGTGTTTAGGTTGGGTGTTAAAAGTTTTTTAGGTAATAAATGCACCTTTGACCAATATTTAGGGGTATTAATTAAAGGCAGTTTACAAAACTATCTCCACAACCCTAGGTAAATTTTCGAGATGAATCTAATGAGGTCTTTGACCACACGATTAGAGGATGGTTACTGTAGAGTTACTGTACCAAATTATAGATTAATTATGCTCATTAGATTCGTCGCGCAAAGTTGCACCCATCTGTGAAAATGTTTTACAAATAAATTTCATTTAGTGCTTCATGCATACAAGATTCTTTGCATTTAATGCCTCCAAATTTTTTTTCGGAGGCATCTAAACACGGCCCAAGGCAACAGCCACAGGAACACAGGAAGAGGAAGCTAGCTAGGCTCGATCACCAGCACGACAGAGAGTCTCGCCATGCGTCACCCCTCCGATTTGGTACTTTGGCGACAATCATGCGAATAGAGATGTGACGTGCAGAATTTGGGGGACATTTGAGATCCATATCACAAACAGTATTTCACACAAGAAGCTCGATTTATTCCACAATATAGAAAACACAAAGTTACATCACGACAGGGGTGGTTGAAGAGCAACACACGAAGAAAGGACCAGACCATAATACTCGCTGATCCCTCCCTCACCTTACACATTCATCAAACACTAGCAATCAACACAAATTTACCTAAGACCAGTAACCAAACAACTGAAACTTAAGACTGAACAGCAGCATCTACAGGAGGTTTTTTCCCTTCAAAAAACATTGGTAACCTCCTGAAAGCAGCCACTGAAACCCAACCCAAACCAAAAACCATGGGCAGGACGCAAGAGCCACAAACCAACGAAACCAGACCAGGATGGATCAGCGCAAGCTCTAATACGGCAACCGATCCATCCGTGATCGACAAAGACACAAGTGCAGAAAGGAGAAAATCACGAGAGCTTCGTAGTAATTTTGGTCCCCGAGGCCCCTGCTGCGCGCACTAAAATGAGCGCATGATATAGCAGCAGAGGAGCGAGCAGCTTCAGGAGGACGGAAGAGGGAACACGCAAGCGGCCCTTCTTCGGTCAGCTTCAGGAATCTGGCGTTTCAGTTCTCGTCGGCGTCGTCGGAGGCGGGGAGGCCTCCGGCGCCGCCGCCGCCGCCGCGGGTGTTGTTGACGAGGCCCGTGGCTATGGAAGTGACCGCGGCGACGACGTCCTTGAGGATCTTCGCCTTGATCTGGCCCCTCCGCGGCGGCGGCAGCCCCGCCCTGCCGTTTCCGCCCGCGGCCGCCGCGGCGCGCGCCGCCACGGCGGGCATGGCCGGAGCCGGAGCCTGGATGGTCTCGGTTGCCATCAGCGGCGTGCACCGGTTGGCTTGGCGGGGCGAGAGGGGTGAGGTGGATGAATGCTTTGCGACGGTTGGGGAACTGGGGGGGGACTCGATTGTCTCTCTTGTCTGGCGAGGCGGCACTGGTTCCGTTAAATAGGCGGCGACGGCGAGCAAGCAGAGCAGAGCAGAGCAGAGCAAGGAGAAAGTGCACGGTGGGGCCACTCCTGGGGCCCAAAGTGCGCGTGATAGGGCCCCACCACCTGGAGGAGGGGAGAGGGGTTGTGGTTGCCGTTTTGTTTGAGCGAGACACGTGTGAATGGGAAGTGGGGTCTGTAGGGCATGCTCCATGGTGGCCCAGCAGCATACGCCCGAATTCAACATGGTCGGTCCGGTGGGCCTCGGCACTTGCATAGCAAGCCAGTGCCAGTGGATGGGCGGCATTGATGGCTTGATGTTGCAGTCCTACCTTTAACAAATCAAGAACAGGCTTATATTTCAAAAAAAAAAAAACAAATCAAGAACAGGGAAAAAGGGCGTAAAGCAACCGAGGCGCAAAAGTGCGTTTGGGCCGCCATCTTCCGTTTCACTCGGGGATAAGCATGAGCTCCGCGCAGCGGACTGTACGTCACTTCCCTGCTGCCGGCAGTTCGAGAACGGCGGCGTGCACACTGCACAGTCACCATGCTTCACTCGCGTTCCTTCTTGGTTAAGGATTATCGTTAAGCCAAGGTAACGTCGTGCGGATCTCCGCTGGATAGGATCTAGCTTCTGGATCGATCGCGAACCGTCTCAAGCATAGGGGCGCAGGGCGCTAGCGACGTGCGTCGCTCTCGTGACCTCACCAGGATGGCGTCAAAGTGTCAACGCTAGCCGAGGCCACGTCATCTTACCAAAGTGCGCGCGAGCCGAAGGGATGCGTGTGCACGCAAGCGCGGCGGCATCCAGCAGACCTGTGCGGTCGTGCCAAGGCTGCGGTGTGCCCTCGCCGAGCGCGCGCCATCCGTTCGCTCTAGCGGCGCTGTGCTACACTTTAACAACCAAACAAAAGGATGAATAGCCGTGCGCATATTCGTCTGACGAGTGATCGATGACTGCTCGCCCTGCATTTCAGAAACCGTGCGTGCTTTTCCTATGGCTAAGCTAATTAAGCACGATTAGGCCACGGCATTCACCATCTAAGAGACTGAACGGGGATAGCCCTGCAGGATTCTCTCGACGGGAAACAGGAGGTGCTGGACCCAAGCGACAAAGGAAAAAAGACACTGTTGGCCGTCCGACAACACGGTGACCGTCGGAGGAGGGAATGACCAAGATCAACGTTGAGTCGTTGACGGGTCTTTTCTCGACACGACCAAGCAGGCAGGAGTGGGGGTGGTCGCTAGAAACCATACCGGGGCTGTTCTTTTCACAGCTTGGAAATCATTGGAGCGTTGTGCGGATGTGGAGATAGCGGAAGCTGAAGCATGCCTGGAGGGCGTTCGACTGGCAGCGCAATGGTGCCCTGGACCAGTCATACTAGAATCGGATTGCCTAAGACTAGTGGAGTCAATAAAGAAACCAATCGATAGATCGGTTTGGAGCTTCATCATCGATGAAATAAGGGAGCAATGCCAGCTACTGGTGAAATGGGAAGTAGCTCATGTTAAAAGAGAGTGTAACTCAGTTGCAAATGAATTAGCTTTGTTAGCTAGGAAGAACTCACATTCAGCATTCTGGTGGGAACAGGCGCCTGCGTGCGTAACTGGCCTACTAAAGAATGATTGTACCAATCCTTTCCAGTTAATAAAGCTCCCTTTTAACCGAAAAAAAACTAAAGTTCCATGTATACGTATGCAATAACGTATTGCCTGCCTGTGTTGTGTGTTCCTTGTTGGTTAAGAATGCGCCAAGATACGTGTGCCCGTGTCTATGTTTTCTAGAGCAGCAATTTCTAGCTAGAGAACCTTTGGAGGATCTCAGAGATCGTCGGGCGCAGCAGCGTGCGTGAAATGATCACCACCAGGGAGGCATCGTGTCGGAAGACGTACGCTAAGTAGCAGTGCACGCCTTGCACTCGAGCACGCAACCGCCCCGCGGCTGTATGTACCGGTAAACCGCTGTTTTCATCGTGCAAAAAGTCTATCTCTGCGAATCTTCACCCGCACATCCCGTTCCCACCTGTAGACAAACCATCTCAGGGAGGCACAGCAGATGGATGAGCTTGTAGACATAGTCAACTTGTATATCACTGTGCTTCAGATGCTTTTTGTCCGTTAACAAATTGTCCTCAAGATACTTATGCATGTAAGCATCCTCGACAGCAACATGGAGTGGAAGAAGACCCTCAAAGACTTTATTCCTCGCAGTGTGTACATTGGCTGATGCACCGTAGTCTATAAGCAAGTTGATCATGTCAAGAGAAAACATCATAGCTGCTTGGTGAAGAGGGAAAAACCCAAATTTGTTCATGTAATTAGGGTTGGCCCGGTTCCCATCGAGCTTTGGGGCCTTGCCCTCCAAGACAACCTTGGCACAGCGCAAGGCATTGTGTATCACAATGAAGTTGAAGGTGTGCGGGGTGATAACCCGACCCCACACCAAGCGACGCAAATTGATCTCCAAGAGATTGAGGAAGCTCCGGGCACTATCCTTCTTCAAGATGGTTGACAAGCGTGGTGATATCACACAGAAGTCATGGAGCACAGACTAGATTTATCCATTCATGTTTCGGAAAGGGTAGCAGTCAGTCAGTTATTGAGATACATATTAGGCTATGTACTGTATTGCCACAATATATTTACACAAAAATACAGAGCAACTGAAATTCTCATAAATGAAATGAGCCAAGAACCTGAGGAGTGCGGTCTGGGCTAATTATGCTTTTAGCTCTCGAATCAGAAAGTATCTTGTCATTTTGAGCTTCATACTGATGAATAAAGTGTCAGTTCGAAAGCAAAAGGGATTTTAGGATTTAAAGGAGTCAATAACATATTCGTGGCTGATCACCATACCTCAAAAATCATTTTCAGTTGGACACTGAAGTCAGACGCTTCATATATGGCAGGAGGAGGAGGAGGAAGTTCAGGATTCCATGGATCACATTTAATTGAAGTCGATCCGTCTTCGTCTTTACTATCAGCACAATGAAGAACAGGTTCTGCTGCTACTGGATTATTGATTGTTTGCATTGGTGCTGACTGAACAAAAACCAAAAGAACCTTTTTAAGGTACTCCATCTTACTTCTAAGAGGTCTGGTAAATCCTAAACGTCGTCGAATCATAACAAGTTACTTTCTTGAATGCTTTTCCTTCCAATAAACATAGAAGGTAAAAGGAAAGTACGCAAATCAGGGGAAATTCCTGCCAAATAAAGCCAACGTCTAGAACCACCATTATTCTTGGCGCACCATTATTTCTGGTGTCCACAGAATCGTAATCTTCTACTACTAACTTCTTTACTATTGCATATAGGTTTGAAATCCAAAACAAAATTCAAATATTTGTAGTCATGATTTGAATTAAAAAAAAATCTTTCATATTCTTTTTTAAATTCCAAAGTTGAAAAAGTACTTGATAACTGCAATTAATTACAGACAGAATATAATCTTTGTGAATAAAATATTTTCTCCATGTACCTAAATACAAAACAAATTAAAGTTACACATAACATGAAACAACAATTAAGGAACTCTTGCACATACTAGATGCAAACTTCAAAGCATTGTTACAAGAGTACTTCATAGCTACTAATACAAACCAAGTTTACACAGGCTGACAGGCATGTACAAGAAAACGTTGCATCCTAGATATGCCAATGTATCAATCAATTTGACAAAAAAAAAAACAATCATCCCACTGAATCTTAACTCGCTTTCCCTGAAAGAATCGGAACCGAATAACTGGGATATCAGAGTTTGGGAGAAAGAGAAGCGAAGGGGCTATTGTTGCCTAGTTTTTGGTTGCGACCGTGGGAGCAGGAGGGAGGGCTCCGGCCGTTCCGTCGATCGGCGACCTGGACGGCGGCGATGCGGCGCCGGCGCGGCCGCTGGGTGCCGCTTCTTCTGCTCGGAGAAACTGGCCTACTCGCCGATGTGTGCTGCGTCGGAACTCGGAAGGCCGAAAGTTAAAAAGGCTCAGGGTGGATGGGCCGTAGCCCACAGGCCTGGCTGCTGGGCTGGTCAGGCATATGCACTTGGTAGCCATTGATATTGCTGTGTTCATGGTTTAATGAAATTTTCTGTTTCTTTTTTAAAAATATGGAAAATGCTGATCGAGCAAAGTGGCGTGCTAGAAAAAAAAAAAAACCGAACAGTCCCCTGTCACATCACTTGTCACAAACACTCATAAAGCAGAGGACAACAGACACGTACGCATGAAATACGCGAAAAAGATTTTGCATCAGTCCCTGCTGTCCCCACCGTGAACCCTAGCTACCTATAGCAAGCTCAAAGGATGACAAAAAATCGTCATGCACGTAGCTTCTTTCTCACTGTTGTTGCATCACGAAAACTAACGCACTAGTCGTTGTTCCGTTCATACTATGCTGTGTGGTGTGGCCATGCATGCTTGTTCTCGAAATACCGACATCGTTGTCATGCCTTGTGTAGGTGCTACGATGTTCTATTGCCGTCGTGACTCCCATATGAGTGCCGTGTAACTGGAAAAGGGGGAGAAGGTAGAAAGAAGCAAATAAAAAATTTCACCGTGCTCACCTGCTGCTTTTAGTTGTCGCCGTGGCAATCACGAGGCACGACGTGTCGACACTTCTTCACCGGCCGACACACTTCTGATCCCATCACACTCATGCGCCAAAAAGATCGCTCACTCAGTACGTGTATAGTATAGCTGTAACTCCCTCCTTGTGGAATAATGATCTGCATGCCTTTGCAATGTTATAAACGGATATGCATGCCGATATGGCAAAAATGCCGGATGAGTAAAGCTGCGCCTTTATCCCCACCTGATGAAAGATTCGTCTGCAGATAAGGATCGAGACTCTTTAGGGCCATCTCAAACAAGCAGGAGGGCAGGTTTACCGGCAAGACCGCGCCAGCCATGGGCTTGAATTTGCAATGGTCAGAGATGCCCAAAGCAAGGAAGAGTATCTCTCTTCTCTTTTCCTCGAGAATGGTCTACGGATCTCTGCTTGATTGCTTGCTTAAATGCCTTACTCAAAGTGCTCCTGCAAGGGTGCAGGGGTAACACCAGGTGCAATGCAATACAGTGCTACCACTTTTCAATAGATGAAGTGATGAACACAACAAAGAGAGTTGAAAGCTGGCTTAATATTATACATGCACGTAGCTTATATTCTAGCCTTGCAGGCATAGAAACTTCTCTAAATACATGAAACTTTCCTGCTATTTCATACACTAGCGGAGTCCTGTTTAATCCACCGATTGAAGCTGGGATGATGTAATGATTAAAAGGCTGTGTACGCTTTGCGATAGAGACCAAAACATTTCCATTATCTTTTAAAAAATACACTAGCGGAGCAAACAGGCACAAAGCTCCGAGCGTCAATCTACTCTAGGTACTCTGTCCAGCTATAAAAAAAAAACCCTCAAACAAAGCAAAGAAAAGTCCAGATACAAGGGCGACACTCCATACATATATACACATCCACAGACAGTCAGATACGGTTGTCTTCGATCAGTTGTAGCTTCGTTCCCTTCCGGAGCTGTTGCGATCTTGCTTCGAGTCGTTACCGCTGATCGGCGCCACGAGGTTGCTGAGGGTCCTCACGATCTGGAGCTTGACATGGCCCCTCTTCGGCGGCGGCCTCTTCTCCTTGGCCAAGTTGCTGCTGCTGACGCTGTTGTACTGGTAGCAGTACTCCATGGCTCTTCTAGATTTTTCTTCTAGCCAGGCTTTGTGTGTGTGTGTGTTGAGAGGCCAAGTGCTCTTGCCAAAGGGACAAGGAAGCACAGGAAGTATTTATAGGCGAAGCCCTTCGATATTTGGGAACGCTGGTCTTTCAGTAAGGTGCCATGGATACGGTGTGTGCGTATCCTCTTGTCTCTTTTTCCCCCAAAAGAAACTGTTCAAATAAATTGACTAGCACTAGGCCATTCGGATGGTTATCCCCAGTGTGAACGCGATCAAGGGACTAAGAAATCAGGGAATATGTGCCCCGAACACAAGAGGCCGGAGCTGCCCGCGCACTGCAATGGCATGAGGCCCGTGTGGACGCGCGTATCGGCCCTAGTGAGTTGAGCACCTTGGAAGCATCCATAGACCAGCGACCAGTCAGCTAGGCGAGCACGAATAGAAGCTCATGCATAGTGGTTGCAAGGCATTAGATAGAAGCTCCCGCAGCTCATTCTTTTCTGGACTGATCCATGCCACGCGTGCCGTACGTGTGCTGTCAGCGGTTCGCTGTAAGGGTTTCCCTCATGCTCTGTTCGTTCGTTGGCATTTTGTTTCCAATTATTGGTGCTTTGCTGAAGCCTTTGGCTGTAGCCGTACTATCAGAGTAGTGCGCGGAGCTGCGTATGGGTTGCGATATTTGCAGGATACAGATGCCAAAGCCAAAGCGGCGAAAGATTGTATCCGACAAGCAGGATATGACCGATGGTATCCGCTCAAGGTAAGGAGACGTTGAGCTCGATCTTACCGAAAACACTGCAGCCACAAACATGGAACCAAGGCGATATTTCAAAGCGATTTCTTTGTAACATATATGCATAGCATAGTCACACTGAGAAGCAAGGAAGATCCAGTCGAGTTCAGCTAAAGCATTAAGCACACAAATAAACACAATGTGCTTTGAACTTTCGAATCGCACCACTTGCACTTGCACTTGGTTCTCATTCTCCTCTGCCTGCCTCTGCCTCTGCCTCTGTGGCTCGATGCCCCAAAACTCCACTAGGCCGGCCGTCGACTGATGATGGGGTTCGGTTGCTGACTGCTTCAGCTCGTTGATTTCGTTATATGCTTCTGTTGGTTTTGACGTGGCAAAATCTCGTGCTTGTTCGTTAAAAAAAAGCTAACTTGTGAGACAAGCAGAGAGGTGCATGTTTGGAACTCTGGGAGAAGAATTTGCCTACGTCGACGCAGACGCACTCAAGGCCATTTTCTTCTGTTGCTGCTGCGACAGGAGCAGAGGCCGTTCGCCCGTGCCTGCTCTCTGTGACGCCGAGCAAGGTGCCCATTCGGTCTCTGTAACGCTCAACAACGGTCAGCAGAAAGATTTAGTCGGCGGCAGACAGAACGGTTAACCAGCATCGGAACTTGGTCAATCTACTAATTTGGCTGAAAGCATGGGCCGGATGACAGAGGCTGCCGCTCGTGGGCTCTCGTGGCCCCATCGGCAGCTGCATTGCATCGCCGCCGCCTGCTGCCCGTTGTGCGTTCCTCCAGCAGACAGCAGTGGAGGCTCGGGATGCTTTGCTCTGCTGCTGGCCGGCGGCGGCCGCCACACGACTCGAGCGGGCGCAAGCGGCATGGAAGCCACGCGGCGAGGCAACCTGCGACGGCATGCCCATCTTGTCAGCTACTGACATTTCTGAATGCCGATGATATGCATCAATCAAAATTTATCGTAGCCCTAATCTTTGATTTCTGTCGGAGGGATGTAGTATTTCATATTCCATCTTAAGCTGGAAACACACGAAGAAATATACAATCTACCCTTTTTAAGTTAATAGGGAGTACTAGCTACAATCTATCTAGCACTACGTGCATGTTATACACAGCGCACTCGCGCCAAGCAGCATGTATTGCGGTTGCGGCGCCTCAGCTGTCGCTTCTGAACTTGCGGTCCACCGTTTGGTTATTCGGGCCGCCATTGTCGCTGCTCGGCGCCACGAGGTTGCTGACTGGTCCTCACGATCCGCCGCTTGAGCTGCCCCCTCTTCAGCGGCGGCCGCTTCTCCTTCGTCCTGTAGCCGCCGCCGCTGACGTACTGGTTGTACAACTCCATATGACGGCTTCTCCCTCTCTTCTTCTTGCTTTCTTTCTTTTGCTTCCTTTGCTTGCCCTCTGTGTCGTTGCGTGTGTTTTGAGAGTCGTAGAGTGCTCACTATTGTATGCGATGCGATGCCGGAAGCTTTGGTTGGGCAGAACTTATAGGCAGCATGCAGCAACAGAACAGCCTTTTTATTGAAAGCCACAGCACTACACTAGTAGTTCCATGCATGCACCTACTCCATCCATACTGTTATCGGTTTCAACTGGTGTGCGTTTATAATTGCTTTTATTTTTCTTCGCACGAATAAGTTGACTGCTTTTAGATGCAGCGCGCCGAGACCGGGTCTCACGAGGCTCATGTGAATAATCTGATCAACCCACGAATACTCGCTAGTCAAGTGGTCAGGGAATTTATGCGTTTAATAAACCACACGGAGCCACTGGATTTGTTTAGCCACATGGCAGATTAGACGTGCGGGGTATGGAACGGGAGCGTGTTTCTGAAGCATCCACGCATGGATTTAACCAATAATGAGCAATCAGCAGTCACGTCGCGATCAGCAGCTCGCAACCATTTTTATTGGCTGATAGATGGCGATTAGAGAGGACTTGTGTGTAGTTGTACTTGTACGTATTGCTAGGACTCTGGTATTTTTCTTCAGACCAGAGATGCTGTGGTGTCCCGGGTGTCTCTCTTTCTTCAGACCACTGCTGCTTTTCGTTAGCAACTGGCCATGTCTTTTCAGTACTGGCCGGGCAGTGTTGGTTCCACCAACACGATTACACGAGGCTCACGAGGTCATGACAATGCGAAAATCCAACTTGCCTTGTTGTGTCATATTGTATCACATGAACAGGTGAATGAACGAACTACTCCGTAGACGCTACTCAAAAATTTTCCAATTCATCTTGAGTTGTCCATTCTAATCTCATTCACCGTACTTAAAAAAAAGCGCATCGCAAAGAATAGCCAACATGAGTCACATGGCAAAGAATGGACCGTCAGGAGAAAAGTCCTCTCGTGCTAGACGAGACGAGGAGATAAGGTCTCGGCCGGCTGGCGGCGATGTCCGACTCCGACCGATGCATGGCTCGAGGTGTCGCGCCCGTGAGCCGGTGCACGCTGCGGCGACGGCAGCCGCGCTGACACCTCGGGCCTGTGTGTGTGGTGGCTGTGTGTAATTAACCTGTGTCTACCACTACCAGACTACCACTAGTCCGCTAGTACCAACAGAGAGAGGGGTGGATGCACTGAACCTCGGCAGGCACCACTTCTTGTCCGTGAGTGTGCATTCGGTGACGTGCGGCATGACGTCAATCTCCGGCAGGCCGGCACAAGCTGCTCAATCATGTCTTTTCTCTCGTGATAGACGACGACGGATTGGCGCCAGGTTTGGTTGGTCTCCTGCTTCAGTACTGTGATGTTGAGTCCACTCCAGCTAGACAGAGATTGGAGTGCAAACTACCGGTGAACATGAGCCAACCATTCAGCATTACGCCCATGAGGCGTATAGTATATTTTTTTACTTATTTGACATCATGCAGCCTGACACTCTGATTGGTGGGTCGTCGACAGACGTGCGCAGTTATCTAAACTGAAAAGTATATAATTGTAGATGAGGGTCATGAGGATGAAACTCCACTCGTCACATGAAATTCTCTCCATACAAACTTCTATGCTGAATTAGAGACTTAACATCATCAATAGATAGAATTCAGTATTTTACCGTAATAACTTAACCAAACAAGCAGATGGTCCTAGCCTTTGAATCTGATCCCACGAGCGACTCAACTCGCCCTCTAGTTTACGCTTCCTGTCTCTTTCAGGGCCAGAATACAGGTTCCCTGATTACTTGATTAGTGCGCTGATCGCACTTCCACACTCTAGAATTAGGCACCGTGGTCTAGGAGTAGTCAATTTGTTCCTGCAAAGACGAACTGTAAAGAAACACACCAGGTGATAGTGGCACTCTGCAACATGCGGCACACGGCAACACACATATGCATAGCATATCGGTATGATTGATGCCTCTCCCTTATAAATACACGCCACCTTCTCTCATTCCCTGAACACAAACACAGAAACACTTAAACCACAAGCTCGCAACTGAGAACTTGGTTGGCTTCGAGCACTGAAAAAGCGCACAAGACAAGAAGGGAAGCAAGGAGAGATAGAGGGAGGGAACCGGCCATGGAGTACTACGACTACCAGCACAGCAACAGCAGCGGCAACTTGAGCTCGAAGGAGAAGAGGCCGCCGCTGAAGAGGGGGCAGCTCAAGCGGCAGATCGTGAGGACCATCAGCAACCTCGTAGTGCCGAGGAACGCTGCTGCTAGTGCTAGCGGCTCAAGGGAGAAAGCCGGTCGTCGCGGCGGCGGCTTCAGCAGAGAACCGAGCTACAACTGAACCTGAACAACCTCGTGGGCGTTGGCTTCAGATTCACATCTTGTTTGGCACTAATTGATGCAAAGGCACGGCAAAGTACTTCTATTGCGTGTACTTCTTAGAGTTAAAAAAAAAAAAGAGATTGGTGGCGTTCTTCTTAGGGCTTGTCCCTGTTCCGTTGTTGTACTAACTATGCAGGGGTTTTACTCAAACGCTGCTTGTTAGTGTTAAGCTTGTGAAAAGAAATAGAGAGGCTATGAGGTTATGTAAATTGCTTCTGTGATATCTTCTTATATGAAAGTTCATCTATTATCTTATTAAAACAGAAGCAAAAGGAGCCACCAGATTCACCGAGAGGGCCTGAAAATCTATTATCTTATTAAAACAGAAGCAAAAGGAGCCACCAGATTCACCGAGAGGGCCTGAAAAATCCCACATTAATCTTAAAAAGAGAAGGATTTAGACCGTTAGATTTTATGAAGATCTAACGGTCCATATTAATTAATTTGAAAAGTCTAAATAATAAATATAAATTCTAATGGGTCATATTATCTGTTTCTAAAAGGAAAAGGGCTATTAAAACAGAAGCAAAAGGAGCCACCAGGTTCACCGAGTGGGCCTGAAAAATCCCACATTAATCTTAAAAAGAGAAGGATTTAGACCGTTAGATTTTATGAAGATCTAATGGTCCATATTAATTAATTTGAAAAGTCTAAATAATAAATATAAATTCTAATGGGTCATATTATCTGTTTCTAAAAGGAAAAGGGCGTCAGGTCTCACGTCGGGCTGCGTACGTTACTTGGACACAAATTATAGAAAATCCAAATATTACTTGAACACATTATAGAAAGTTCCATTGACTTGAAATGTCTAAATAAAAATAATGTATAGAAAGTCCAAACATGCGTACATTAGTTGAAAAAGTATCCATTTCAAAAAAGAAAAAGAAAAAGTTTCATGTCGGCCCGTTTTTTACTTGGACAAATATATGAAGTCCCAATAAAAATGTCAGTTTTTGAAAAGGAAAAGGTCGCATGTCCGACTCTACCACCAAATAAACTCTAGACATTGAAACACTCAACTAGATATTCAACTAAAAATCTAAGATAGTTTATCATCATACTTAAAACCACAAAAATATTAAATCAAGAACAAAAACGTATATTTTCCTATTGAAAGTATATAACTGTTATTTTTTCTTTAGTAAATAAAAATATATGTTTATATAAAATATATTATGTTTCTTTTGAATTCATATTTTAAAAGGAGAAAAATGAAATAATTATATGTTAGATTAATTGGGTTAACTGGGGTTGTGCTGGTTAGTTAAATTTTTTTAATAAAAGACTAAAAAATCACGCTGCCTCTAAGATATCTTCTTAAAATAAAAATAAATTTATCACATTAAGTAAAACTCTTTAACATAAAAGCATATTCATGTTATTATGAACTCATATTCCATGTAACTGTAAATAAATAAAATATAATTGTAAAAGGACGATATCTTTATAGGCTGCCTTTTGAAAAAAACAACAAAAAATTAAAAGATCACATAAAAATAATGAAGTAAAAAGGAGCTCAAGTGTTAGCATGAGAAAAAACTAGATACCCGCGTAATTTGTGCGGGCCAACTTGCTAGTTACTTTAAATGGACTGTATGTTTCGGAGAGAGAAATTAATGGCCCGTTGAGTCATTATCTGTGATTTTAATAAAAAACATTTTTTGACCGAAGTCATCAGGGAAGGCTCCAACCTACTTTTTTAATATTCTTTTATTTTAGATCCATTTAATTCGTTCTCACTGAGAATCAAATTTGGATCTATTGAATGTTATTACTTAGGTGCTCTAATCATTAGAGTAGAGACCCTTTCATGTGATTTTAATAATTACTCCCTTGGTCTTCCGTCAAAAAAATTACTCCCTTGGCCTAGTAATATAGCTAAATTTAGATCTTTTCAACATCAAATTCGAAATCAAATCCTCATAATTTTAACTGTAAATAGCAAAATAATCACACAAAGTAATAACACAAAAATTATAGTAAACTGCGTTAGTAGATATATTGTGAGATCACTGTAATAATACGTAACCTTTTCAATTTAAAATAAACTAATTTTAGAAATATTGTTAATCAAAGTTTTAAAAAATAACTATACAAAAATGAAATCGTAGCTACATTTAGGGTTGTAGGGAGCCAATGATGATATTATTATTGGCACTAATTCGTTAGTTAAGAATGTCTCTTTATTTTTAGGTCCCAATGATGAGTTCAAAATTATTATATGTGGATTTCAAGCTCATTTTATTGAAATTCAATATAGACTATTTTACGAGTGAGTTGAGAAGCGTATGATTTTAGTCAACTAATTATTATGGCTCACAAATCTTGCTAGCTAATTATAGTTGATTTTGAGCTTGCGGGAGGAGGGGACACATGCTCCCTTCCTCAGCTATTTTTTCTAACATTTTTATCTTAATGTATATGATACTTTTGCCCCACATAAGTTATTTTATTCAAATACCTATTCGCCCATTAATTAACTTTGTTGCAAATACCCGCCTAATATGCGCAAACTTAACTGATCCAAACATGTTTTAAAAATAGTGAGCCCCCAAAATGGTTTCGAAATTAGATATATTGAGAAGTATAATCTTGATATTGTTCGGAAGATTCCACAAAAATAATTGCTAATGAAAGATTAAACTGTCACGCGGGTTTTGCTATTTTTGCAAAAAATTTCAATATGAAATGGTAAATGAACCTAGTGCACACTTAGGGAAGTTGGACTGTGCAATCTCAGCCGGTAATGGCACGATCTCAATGAAAAATGATATTCATCCAGTTAAATTTGCGCGCGTTGGTCAGTTTTTCAGCAAAATTGAATAAGCATGTGGAATTTATAATGAAATGACTTATGAAGGGCATGTCAAATTTAAAATGATTTATAGGAGTGTTTCGGAATTTTTTACATAGAAATTAACTCATTGCCACCGAGATCCTTTTTTTTCCCCTGAAACCTGCCACCGCGATCACATAACCATTCCCGGGGAGGGCACTGAGCCTGATTGGTTAGCTTCCAAAGTATGCCCAACCAAAACTAGGGCAAGCCAATAAATTTTGGCACCCATTTGGTTGGCATCCTAATCAAGACTCATTCCAAAAAATTTGCTCAGATTTTGGTATGGCATGCCCATGTTTTGGTTGGCCCAAATTTTGGCATGACAAGTTTTGGACACCAACCAATCAGGCTCTCGGTGTCTGGAGTTCTGGACACGCCATGCTCTCCGCGGATTCATCGTGACAGCTACCGAAGATGTGAACAGACTTCGGATGCAAACATTCATCGATCAAATAAATAATTTCTTCTCGAAACCCAAAACACGCACAAGAATGGGAAGAGAAGGTCTACACAAGCTCAATGACATGCTTTGATATGAATACACACGCCGCCATCGCCGCCGTCGCTCGGCACCACGAGCTTGCCGCTTCTCAGTTGAGGATGCGATGCAATGCAATGACAGAAGGTTGGGTTGGACAGGATGTATAGGCAGCGACGGCCTTTCTGAAAGCTACGCCAGTTCCATGCATGCACGATGCATCTATGCGTACTGCCGTTAGTTATCAGCCGGTGTGGTCTTCGACTTTTCTTGGCAGGAATAAGCTGACTTTTTTAGGAGCAGCCGAGACCGGGTCTCAGGGGTCACGAGGCTTATGTGAACGGGATCAACGCACACTGGTCAAATAGTCCTGGAACTTATGCCCTTGAATCACACGGGCCTGGATTCTATTATCTTATTAAAACAGAAGCAAAAGGAGCCACCAGATTCACCGAGAGGGCCTAGAAAATCCCATGTTAATCCAAAAAAGAGAAGAATATAGGTCGTTGGATTTTATGAAGATCTAACGGTCTAGACTAATCTAAAGAGTCCATGTCTAATACAACTAATAAATATATAAAATTATCAATCTAAAGAGTTTATATCAAATACGACTAATAAATATTTGAAGTTGTAAAAGAAAACTAACTATAATATTTGATATGGCATTGAAACGGACTCCACCATATTACGTAACATGTCATATGGTAGGATATGGAAATAAAGAAATATTGTTTATCAATTACAAAAGGAATCCTGTAGAGACAACCACACTCATTTTTTAACATCTTTTTTTGCATTCTTGCATGACGTGTGTTTTCATGCCAAAGATATTTTTATTTTCAAATGGAAAAACGTTTATATTTTACACAAATAAAATACGAGTAACCCCAACACAGTTTTTCCTTTACCATCTTACGTGACATCACATGGTAGGGATGGAAATAAAATTGGGTTTATTAGTGAAGGGATCATATGAAACGACCAAACATATTTTTAATATCTTTGTTTTTATTTCCAAATACCAACACTTTTCTCTTTTAGACAAATAAAATAAAAACACAACACATTTTTTTTATTTTGCCTTGCATGATTCAATAGCCTAGAAATTACCAAATTAATAAGAAAAGAAAAGAAAAGAATATACATCAATTGATTTTTGTTATTGTACTGTATAGTGTTACAGAAGAGAACGTGTGTAACCTAAATTCATATGGTTCTAATCATATGTAGCTTTTACAATGGGATCAAATATACATTAGTTGTCACTAGCAGTAACGAACCATCCATATGGCCATATACAAGGGCATGTGAGAAGGGCCTTAAAAAGAGCATGTGAGAAGGAGAACGCTAGGGACAAATCTAACCAATGATGTAGCAGGCCACCACACATGACCACATACGATTGCAACCACAACAAACATCATCATTTGAACTAGCTATATATATGTTAACACACATCCACAATGACTAACACCTTGACCAACATAGAAAACGCACTACCGTTTATGATTTAATTTCATCCATGCCTTGCAAAATATAGTTGTTAATTAAGCGTCGTTGTCGACCTTTGTCGCTGCTACAAAGCTGGACCAGTGTGGTAGTTTGCACTTGACCATTGTCATCTATCTCCAAAAACCCAATGAGTGATTGTAGTCATTGCTGACTTCTGTGGGAGATATAACACATCAATTGGATGGAGTAGTAGTCGGTCGAAAGCAGTTGATTTGGCACACGGAGCAACTCAAGAACATCAACAAGGTGACAATGAGAAGTTGGGAGAGGAATGTGTAGGGCAATGAGGTGAGAGAGCCAGCGTATGAGAGAGCTTAGGAGGCATTGTCCCGTACAAAGTAGGTTAGGATTACCAATTGATGGCGACGAAATATTGGAGAGAGGTGGTGTGCACCCACATCAACATGCATAGACATTGAAATGAGAAAGAAAAAGAATATGCCTGAATTTGACAGCAAGACATGGCTTCAAAGTGTCAAGGTTGTGGTTTCCATCTAATCATAGTAAACTTGCTTAAATACTAAATTACTTAGCAATAAACTCGCTTTGCCAAAATCCCTATAATGTGTACCATTTGCTTATGCCAAATGAACTAATTTTAAGATGGGATAAGACGCTTGATAAGGCATGAGATCCAGTATCATAAGGAGCAAGTTTTGGCTAGAAAGAGGATGTACCTTGCTAGCGTAAAAGTGAATTTGTCGATCCCGATACGTAATTGATGGTGGGGAAAAAAATAAATCATAAGAAAAGGAGAGCATGTATGGATAGGATTATATCAATTGGAGACTGGGTAGAAAAAGAAAGAAAGATAGATGTGATCACGTGTTACATAATATGATGGTAAAAAATAGACGAT
Organism: Urochloa ruziziensis; assembly: GCA_015476505.1. NCBI lineage: Eukaryota > Viridiplantae > Streptophyta > Magnoliopsida > Poales > Poaceae > Urochloa > Urochloa ruziziensis. The sequence goes on from CM027121.1 coordinate 22,996,420, forward strand.
ACATTATCCTGGTCATTAGAAAAATATATATAGTAATTAGGTTAAGCCAAAATATTTATATGTGATTATTTAAAATTAAAAACTAAATATTAATATGTAAATGCTAGCTCCCGCGCAATTTGCGCGGGCCATCTCACTGGTTTTGTTTTAACCGGACGGCGAATTAGACGTGTTGGTTATGGAGGCGGGGCGTGTTTCTGAAGCACCCACGCACCACGCATGGACCAATCAGCAGTCACGTCGATTCAGCACCAGTTTTAGCTGATGGCGATTAAAGAAGACTTAACGTATGCTAGATGATGTTTTTTTTTTTGAAGGGGCTACGGCAGGCAAGAAGCCGGCCTGAACAATTGTATTAATATGTGAAGTTTGTACATACAGGATTTGTGAATGTAGAAGTTGTTGGAGCTGATGCAACAGCACTCAATTTACATGAAAGGATTGAGCCGAAGCCCACAACAACAGCGATTCCCGTGCACTATGGTCCTTGAGACGGTACTTCCAGAGCTGAATGTCAGCAACAATGGCTTTCAGGGTAGAGCTCGGGTGGCAGAAGGCGCGGTTGAAGACTAGGTCATTCCTTGCTTTCCAAATGTTCCAGAGAATAGCCGTGACGATCGCGGAGCGAACAGCAGGTGGCAAGAGTTGGTCTAGTTGTGGTAAGCACCAAAGTTCATGAAAGGAGTCCAGGTAGGGGGCCGATGGCCATCCGATCAGGTTCCAGACCCGCCTGGCATTGGGGCATCGTAGGAGAATGTGATCTTGATCTTCAAAGTCGCCGCAAGAGGGCACAACACGGAGACTCAATGATGTTCTTGCGGAAGAGCGATGCTGAGGAAGGCAGCCGTTCCCGGTGGAGAAGCCACAAGAAGTGCTTGCAGCGCGGTGTGGCTGCATTGTTCCAGATTGAATCAGCAAAAGAGTCCAGCGGAATGGAGGAGAGCGACCATCGGTAGAAGGCCTTGGAGCTGAACGGGGCCATGGCGGTTCCAATGCCCCGCCGATCCTGCGCTTCAGTGTCAGGGGGTGCAGTCTGGAGCAGGGTTTTTTTTCCCGACCGGTCCGGCCAAATCGCCGGCCGACGGTAGCGGTTAGCCAGACCGGTTTGACCGGAAACCGGTAGAAACCGAACAAATTTAAAAACCAAATTAAATCCGCAGTTCAACCGGTTTCGAGCGGTTAGCCGGCCGGTTTGAGCGGTTAGCCGGCCGGTTTGAGCGGTTTGACAAATTTTCGAATTTTAATTAAAAATTGAAAATTTTAAATTTGGTCGGTTTGAGCGGTTAGCCGGCCGGTTTGAACGGTTTGACAAATTTTCAAATTTTAATTCAAATTTAAAATTTTTAAATTTGGCCGGTTTTAAACCGGCCGGTACCGCTACCGGTCCGGACCGGTAGCGGTCGGGAAAAAAAACCCTGGTCTGGAGGGCGTGAAGCAGAATTTGTAGCTGTGAATGAGCAATGGAGGATACGCTAGATGATGTGGTGTGGTGTAGTAGTGTAGTTATGCTGTGGAGATGGATTTGGATGGTTCTTCTATTCCCCGGAGAAAGAGATGCTGTGGTGTCCCGGATGCCTCTCTTTCCACGAATCAATGCTGCTTTTTTGTTACCAGCAGGCCATGTCTTTTCAGTTAATTTAGTGCCGGGCTCCATCGGAGCATAACACGAGGTAGAATCAGGTAAATTTCAGATTAGCGAAAAAGCAAAAGCCGACCTGTTGAGTAGATGCTACTGAAGATCTTTCCTTGTATCTTGTGATAAACCTTGCAATCTCACTCCTATGATAGAAAAAAGGCTAGATAAATTAAAGTGGGAAATGCATAAAACTGATAAAGATAACAGGCATGGATCACATGGCAAATAGCCGGACAGACAGGTCGTCAGGAGACGTGCTCTATTATGAGATAAGGTCACGGCGATTTGGATCGATGGATCGAGGTGTCGCCCCGTGAGCCGGCGCATGATGCGGCCATGGTAGCCGCCCTGACACCTCAAGCCTGTGAGCCTGTCTGACACCGCAAGATGCACTGAACCTTGGAAGACACCGCTGAACGTTTCAGTGACATGTCTCCAAGGAGTTGTTTCCCTCCGGATAATGTCGATCGCCAGCACGTGCGGCTTAAGGGCTCGTTCGGTTTCATTGGAATGGTTCCACCCGGATTGAGATCAATATAGTACAAACTTTATGATACTTACAATGAGAGACCGGGATTTATTCCAGGTGAAGAACCAATTTACTCATGATATAGACAACAAAAGACCTGGATTGGTTCCCCACCTCTTGACTAGTGGATTAATTCCCGGTCTCTTCTTGTCCCTATCATGGGTAAATTGGTTCTTCACCTGGATTAAATCCCGGTCTCTCATTGCAAGTATCATAAAGTTTGTACTATATTCATCTCAATCCGGGTGGAACCGTTCCAACGAAAACGAACGAGGCCTAATCGTGTTTTCAGTTCCATAGTCAACCAACACTCAGCCGGTTTCTCGTGGTAAACAATGATGGTTCCATGCCGGGCTTGGCTTGATCTGCTGTAGTAGTCTGATGACAGGTTCAGTTCAACAGAGGTTGACAAAGCAAACGTAACGGTGAACGTGAACCGACCGTTCAGCTACGCCCATGAGGCTGAATAGTATATTTTTCTACTTTCTCTACTGTTCGGCATGAGCACGAATTCGCGCTGGTCTGACCGGTCAGTGGTCTCCTGATGCTTCAAATCAAAGATGCACCCTGCCTGATTGATCCACACGTCCCCAACTCGCCCTCTAGTTAACAGTTTCAGTCTCTTTCAGAACCAGGATAAGTTCCCTGATTAGTGCGTTAATCACACGTTCACACAATAACAATAGAGTTAGGCACCGTGGTCCAGAAGCTGTCAAGTTTTCCTGAAGAGATTGGCAATAGAAAAACACATCAGATGATTTTTTTTTAGACGAACTAAAAACAGCATGTGATAGTATGCCTTCTCGCCATTATAAATACCTGTCGCCTGCCGCGGCTCCGCCACCACCTCCATCACAAGTGAGCCCCTAGCTTAAGCACTGAACGCTCACAAGAACACAAGCACAGGAAGGGAAGCGAGAAGAGAGAGCCATGGAGTACTATTCCTACCAGCACAGCCACAGCAGCGGCGACATCGGCTCGAAGGAGAAGAGACCTCCACTGAAGAGGGGGCAGCTGAAGCGGCAGATCGTGAGGACCATCAGCAACCTCGTGGTGCCCAGGAACGCGGCGAGCGCTAGCGCGAGGGAGAAAGCCGGCCGCGGCAGCGGATTCAGCAGAGAGCCAAGCTACAATTGAATCCCGGTCAAGGAAGCAGCAACGGATTCACAGGATGTTTTGGTTGGTACTGGTTGGTGCCATGGCAGGACAGTGTCCTTCTGTTCGTGCTTTTCTTAGAGGTTTTTCTTTTTACTTTAGGGACGGACTACTTAGAATATATGCCCCTTTTCCGTTACTGTACAAAACATGCAGGGTTTTTGTTCAAAGCTGGTTTATAGTGTTTAGCTGTCAATGGCGATTTTATTTGGTGCACCAGCGCACGGCATGCTCGCTCTGCCGACCGCCTCTCGCAGGTCATCATCTGCCCGTGGCCGGCGGCACCTTGCCTTCTTGCCGCGCCATCAATAAGACCACACTTCTTAGTTCTTTCCCTATCCCTTCTTCAAATCTAGGGAGGAGAGAGTCGTGTAACATAAAATTATTGCGCTATTTCAAGATCCATTTGTCTGATACAAATGATACATCTTCTGGTACAAGGGTTTCTACTTCAAACATGAAAGAGAATCGCATGCGTATTTCTGAAATGTTTAGGCAAAACCGACTCAACTCATGAGAAGCTCCTTTACCTGTTTCTGAAACCTCTAGAACACCAACAGGAAACCACAGTATACATAAATACTATACCCAGGCTCGAGGGCATAGTTAACGCGAGATATTAACTTATATCCAGCACACCCTCTAAAAAAATGTGATAATTTACAAGAAGCGTGTGTCACAGTTGCCCAGAATTCTCATCCATTTCATACAATTCTTCTGATGCATTTGCATCAGAAGGCCGTAACTAGACAAGCATACAACTTGCTCCTTTCTCTCTTCTCAAATGATAAAAAAACGGAGAGAAGAAAAGAAACAACCTGTAGACCTATAGATGTCGTAGCTAAAAGAATTTAAGAAACCACAGAGCAAGGGGGAGGGGGAAAACTGAGAGTGGGCATGAACAAGTACAGCAATACATGGTAAGATTTCAAAATTTAAGCCACCCTCAGAGACGCCTGAGCCGTCACCATGTTTATAAGATGTACTGATATAATGTGGTGGCATCTGTTCATGGCGCAAGATTGTGCTTATCAATCCAATTTTATCTCTTGCATCTGTTCATGATGCCCATTCAAATCACTCGTGGCTATTTGGACCCCTGGCAGCTCATTTTCTTTCTCAGGCATGTCTGCTCTCAGTCTGCCATCTTCTTCGGGTGATTCTGCTGTCTGTTCAGAATCTAGCCCCAGTGTTTCTCTCTGCTTCTCATCATCTTTGTTGGTGATGTCTACCGTTTCATCATTATTGTTACTAAACTTTGTGTTTGTGGAGTCGTCAGCATTGTTCTGTTTTTCCTGTGAGGAATCCACGGGGAGAACGAGTTTAAAAGGGAGTAGACAGCACAAGTATGCTTTTTTCCAAAAAAAACATATGATAAAGAATTATGTGTATGATAAAAGAGTTCAAATTCCACAACCATTACTAAAAAAATGTACTGTATTTGAGGTTCAAAGGTCACGTTGGCATTGGAAAGAAATGAAAAGCAAGAAGGTTTTTGGTACTTGATGGGCAACAGTTTGAATATGTACCACTAGAAATTAGCATCATACATGTTCATATGGAATTCGGGGATCTGTTCGCACAGAGCTTTACTATTGAGGTTAGAACATGTGATCTATAAAGATAAAAATAAAGCCAATGTTTTTAACTAAAAAAAATGATGGGAAGTATCTTCTTTGTTGCATACTTGCATTGCAGAATAAGATATTTAAATTAACTCTTCATCTAAGCAATTTGAGTCATATATCCCTCATTGTCTCAGAATTGTTATATTTCCGTCAGAAGAAAAAATACCTTGTTCTTGTCACGCCAACTCAGTGAAAATTGGCCAAGCAAGTTTTTCCTTCTTGGCTGGAACTCCTGTGATGAAGTCTGGCTTCCCTGACTAGGGGATGCATCTAGCATGGATGTTCTAGAAGGGGAACAGGTGCCGGAAAATTTATCAACAATAGAACATTATGACAACAAATGACGGGAAGGTACGTAATTAAATTTGTCATCATGGTATTAGTACACTGTTTTCAGTTAAAAAAATAAGAGGACAGAGGCAGCTTTAATCACAAGTTCAATTTTCAACAGTGAAATATTAAAATCATACTTCCCTGTTTTTAAATATATGATGTTTGGGCAAGCTAATTAGTTCATTTTTTGACTAATTAGCTTGTCCTAAACATCATATATTTAACGGAGGAAGTAGCAAAAAGGTGACTGACTGACTGGTAAATTAGCACTGTGTTATTACTAGTTTTAAGGAGTTGTCCATCTCACACAAAGAATATTGAAAAAAGATAAGACTGAGTACCTTGGAGAAGGGCAAGGGGACAGTGCTTTCTGCTGGCTAGATTGGTACTGCAGTGTAGCTTCTAACATTGTTTCTGCCATCACTGCTCGGTTCTCCATTTGGGCAAGTGAAGCCATAGCTTCCTCATATTTTTCCTGCACACAGATCATGATCCTTTAAGCATGGAACAAGCTAAGGTGAAAGAAGATTAGAAAGAAAGCACATACAAAATTTGCTAATTCTGATAAAAACAACTGTAAGTAGTGACAACAAAATAGTAGAAACACCAATACCCAGCTCTGCAATAATACAAGCATTACAAGCTCGAACTATACCCATTATTGGGGAGGGTGTATGCACACCCATGCTCCCACCCACACCCACCTCTCCATTACCCCTTGTGTACCCTCCCCAAATTTCCCCCCATGGGTAGTTGGATAACTGATGGATAAGCTTTGCACTTTGATCTATGATGGCTGATGTCGCTATACTAGACACTACGCATCCCGATCACTGCTGGCAGCTGTTACTTGGCCAATCCAGCAAATAGCTGAGCAACATTAGTAGCATGAATGATGACAGGTGGGTGGCCATGTGCTGTGCCGCTGCTCAGATTAGATCCATTGGATTCTTCAAGAAGTGCAGCATAAAGACAGGAGCGGACAGCAGTTAAAGGGACCTGGAGAGCTGCGACGAGCTGGTTGACCAGTAGAGTCCTTGAATCCAGCAATACGGCAGCTGAGCGGGGTGACACCAAGATGGCAGACACCAATCACAGCAGCGCACAAGCTGCCGGTGTTATTGAGCTTGATGCGAGCGAGAAGGACAACCAGGCTGAAGGAGATTGAGACCACCACCTCACCAGACTAAGAAATGGACGCCAGTCCGGAAGGGAACCGAGCTGTTCCTACTTGCCGCCACAGGTTCGCAGTTGGGGATGGGTGAGAAGTGGGCCAATAGGTAGTATAATCTCCACGTGCCCTATTTCAATGGGTATTATCACTTTTTTTCATTTTACTCTAGCATTAATAGAATTCATTGGGTACATGAGTTTCTGTCCATACCCTACCATTTGACGCTGGTTCAGATTCAGGGATTGGGCAATGATACCGAACGACAGGTGTAGCTTGAACAATGAAAATGGAAAAAGAACAAAGGAGGACGTTTTTAATATGAGACCTCTTGCCCTAAAAGATATCCTTAAAACAAATAATGGTGGTTGCAACTTGCAAGCAGAGTTCAGGACTGTTTACCATGGAAGGCATCCAGTTTTTCCTTTATCACAATAAATTTGAGCTTTTTTAAAGTTGGGGGTCATGTCTAAGAGGAAAAATACATATATAGTAACAGAATGGGGATGTACCATTCAACAATGCTTTACAAAAAGAGTTGGACCAAGTAGGTTTTCATTGAAATCCAGTTAATTTCATAACAAGGCCCACTGTTTCAACCTTACTGAGAATTTTCCAAGTATCACATATGCTGCTTTGAGAAGCCTTTTTTATATGTTATTAAACAAAATAAAGTTTATCTTTTGCTACAGCAATAATAGATGCTACACTAAACAAGACTGATTTCACCTAGTTCAACTTGAAATGACTGATGCATGAAACAATAAAGCTGATGTTGGCAATAGATCAAGTCAATGATTAACCTGTAGAACATTAGCGGCGTATCTCTGAGCAGCAGCATCCTGCTCGGCCGAGATGCGAGCTTCTTCTGCAATTTTCAGTTCTTGTTCTACACGCATCAGGACCTTTAACAAGACTCCTGGTTAGTGAACATGTAGTAGGAAAATGCATTTAAAAGAACACAGACACCAACTGTACCTGAAACATTGCTTCCTCCTGCTCCTGCTTGTCTGACAGGCCCTGTCTTAGTTCAGATATTTCTTGTTCCAACTGCTCAACCTGAAGGGAGAAGGTGAAAATATTTTTACAGTTCTTTTGCTCCATTAAAACAAGAAGCCTTTAGCTCATACAATAAAATTATGATGAATTTGCTGAATGATTTCTTAATAAATGAAATAGTAATTGTACTTTATAGATTTTACGGAACCATACTTATACATCATACTTTTAGGAATACAAGCTAAACATATTATCATATACCTTTGCACTTAATTGGCGTCTATTGTCTTGCTTAACCATTTCCATCAGCGCTGTTTCTAGTTCATCAGCTCTGCAAGGCAGAAATAAGAAAGGAAAAATAAATGAAGAAAGAAAATGTTCTGGAAAACTGCCAGAAACAATTGATAAGCTTGTAATATTTAATACAAGGTAAGTGGTCAACTAAGGTATATAATTATGGGCTTGTTTCCAGGAATAATGTTAGATTTATGAGGTGGGGGAAAAAGCACAGCTTTAGTTCATATTACTCAAAAAAGCCCCCCCCCCCCCCCCCCCACCACCACACACACACACACACACAAAAAAAAACACCCCACCCCACCACCAAGCAGTTAAAAGGAAGGAAAAGGGTGAGATTTACCCATTACCATCGCACTAATTACCCTTTAATATAACTGCTGATTACATCAGGTGAGAAATTTAAAAGGGCTACATCCTCGGTTTCAGCAACTTATGAACCAAATAAGTAACAGAAACTTGGAAAGGGGTAAACAGACCTGAGAACAGCTGATCTTCTCTCCTCTAGCAGTCGGCATAACTCCAATTTCAGCCAGGCAACCTGTGGTGCTAAAACTAAACATTACTACCATGGGGTGGTAAACTACAAGAATCTCTAGATTTGACCAAGGACAAGGAAAAGAACACGAAGTGAGATTACGACCCTTCAAGTATAGATGGCAGGACTTAAAGACTCTGATTGAGAAGGTTACCTGGTCCTTTGGATCAGGCAAAGATTCAATCTCAGAATTGACTGTCACGCCACCATACATATCATCCATGTTTTCAGTGTCAATTTCTTGATTGGCATCCCCATCTCCCACATCACTCAATTGGTCTGCTGAGTCACTTAATGAGACCAGTGGTTCAGGGTCACGTTTGAAGTTATACAGCTTTGATGCAAGACCATTGGTGTCTGTCCAAGAACCTAGACCTTTCGCTCTTTCTTCCATTGAAGATATAACAGATGGGCGGTGTATATTACTTAGCTCTTGCAATATTGTTTCATTTACGGATTGATATCCCATGCGAGCTGTCAAGACAAGTTGGCTGCTGTCGAAAGTGGAACCAGCTAAAGACTGCAAAAGGGTAACTGCATCACCGGCATCTTTTGTAGTTACAAGTGCAGGACCTGCAATTGACAGGACCATCAGTCTACAGTTCTTTGCCGTGTATCGGCTGACTACAAATATTATATTTTCTTTTTGGAAATTGAAATAAAGCAAAAGTATGTCCTGGTACCATAGAACTCCAGTAGCGCAAGAGCTGTCCGGAACAGCATCACTCTGTTTCCATCAAACAAAAGTACATCCCAGACACGGAGAACTGAAATGTATAATAATATTCAGAAGTGATGTAAAGTTTTTTCAAGTATATATGGATCGGATCACTACACCGAGCAGGTTATATTGCTTACATAGAGGTAATTGAGATCATAGTAGTGAGTTTTGCATGGTGTTCCTGGATACCCCATAACTACCGCTAATATGTAAGGCAGGACTAGTTATCTTTCACACCTTATAGTGCTTACTTTACCCCTTTTATCACTCGGTCTCTCCATATAAAGATTACCTGGATCAGAACCATCCAGTCCCTTTCCTTAGATATTTCCCATGCATGAGATCATGACTTTTCATTTGTCCATTAGAAGCAAAAGTAGTTTGAAATCATAGATGTTAATTGCAGTGTACAGGTAACCCCGTTACATTAGCTAAGCTATACTTTTAGAGAAATATTCTTCAACAAGTACTCAGTGATGGAAGTCTAACCACTCTCCCAGGGAAGCACATTTGTGAAGATGGATAAGAACCATGGCCCGGTAACCCAGGCAACTTGAAGTCCAAGGTAATCCAGGTGATTTGCTGCATAAAAGAAGTATGTTAAACCATAGTGCTTGGATTTTCCTTTTCCATTGGGTCAGAAAGAGTTGCGTGCCAGCAACATTATATTTTATTCATGATAGGTAGCTAACCTAGTTTAGGGAATTTCTCTCGGACTAACTCCTCTAAAACAAGCTGATCCACCTGAAATACAACAAAAATTCGGCCTCTGCGTGAGAATGAATTGAACTTGAGCCTTCAAGCACCCCCAATATTAAAAAAAAAAACTACTGGGTGAGTTTGTGGTACCTGTGACTCAATCATTTCTTCAGAAAAGTAGCCATCAAAATAGTCATCGATAATTCCAACCAATGTCCTGTAACATACACCGGTGATGGATTTAACAGATTATTTGATCCAACAATAATGTGAGATACAACAGATTGTCTTGGGACATAGTGCCATACCAAAATGCATTCTCCTCCGGCATCAATAGAAGCAAGAGACCAGCAAAAAAGTTCATCGCCTACAGTATTCAGAAGATGTATCTATGCTAAGAGAAATGTTGTATTTCTGATCTAAAACTAAAATGATACAGTATGCCCAGAATATTGATTGAGAAAGGGTGAAGTTATTTCGTATTCATCAGAAGCATTGAATACTAGGCTTTAGATTCACCTCTGTGGTGTGACATGAGTACAAGAAAAAAAATGATTCACCATTTCAGTTATCCAAAGAAGCAATCGGCTTTTGGTAACATAAAAGACAATAATGAGGCTGACCATTTGATGTATAGAATTACCTGGCAGTAACCAACTGATGGATTGTGTTTAGCATAAGCTATAAGCAAGCGTCTCAAAGCATTTCTTCCATCCTCATCTAAAGCAGGATGGCCCGGAAAAGTTCTGGGCAAGTCCTATAAGGAGCCAAGGTGCAGATTGAACTATATTAGACTTTCCAACAGCAACTTACCCAAAAAGAAATGATTCCTCATGAAAATGTCCATAAACAGCTACCTTCTCTATTTGCCCTATCCACTTTTCATGGATACCTTCTGAGGTTGAAGAATCTGAACATTTGTTATTTTCTGATTCACCTTCTGCTGCAAGACTATCATAATACCCTTCTACCCTACGAGCTCCAGTACCAACAAAAGCTTGCCATAGCTGCCAACAGAAATGCACAGAGCTGCTGAATGAGCTGAATAAATCAAAACTGAAAAAAAAAAGAAATAAAAGGCTTCGGTGCTTAGGCTGCACCTCTCCCCTCAAAGCCATTGGTAGCCCACCATGGACAAGACACTCCAACTCTTCCTTTGAAATGTAAGTTTCTTCATGACTCCTGCTTCCAACATCAGCATTCCCAGTATCCCCTGAATGCACTTCTTGGCTAGGATCAACCCTATCGACATCATAGAACTCGTCATCTGAGTCCTCTGACAACTTGACCTCTTCAACTTTCACGGGGTGGGATCCATCCTTTGCTTGCTGCTTTTCAGCAGAAGATTGCTTCTTCTCCACACGCAGACTCATCATCTGCTCAATGTTCCCCAGGGACTTCCTAATTGGTGTCCATATTTCGATCTTCCGTGGCCCTGCTGACATCTTCTCATGAAGAGATTCAGAACCACCACCCTTAGCATTATCACCAGCATCTTGTCCAGACGACTGAGGCTGCCTCTCCAGAAAATGCTTCCATCTATCAGATCTCTCCTCCTCTTCCTCCTGCAAGTGCAGCATCAGTAAGGAGTGCGGTGTGTCGAGATCAGACAATGCAGATGAAAATCCAGGCGGCTGTATTGCACCTTGTAGATGCCAGCGTATTCCTTGTACCGCTGCAAGTGTTGGGGTCGCACAGCAAAGCCATATGCATCCCTGATTCAATTCAATCGCACAACATTAGCAAGGAGCATAGAGTGTTTCCAACTAAAACGCAACTATCTAACGCTTAAAACTTCGAGAATTCTATACTTGAGTGCCTACCCAGATTCAAAGAAGGAAGAAGTGTTTTGCTATAAATAGTCATATCCATCACTGATTTGATGACTACACGACGCAATTCCAGAACGGGGCTATCCTGCCAAAAACGAATCCGAAACTGTCCGCTCCTACTACAGGAAACGGCCACAGGAACCCCAGATCTTTTCGAAAAGACAAACGCCAGTGCACCACAGAGCTCCCGAATCGGGCAATTCCGAAAACAATTCACATGAAGCTAAACACTTACTCCCCCTCCGATTCGCGGAGGGGGGACCAGATGCCCGCAGGCGCGCAGACAAGCCCGCGGAATTTCCCGCCGCATTACCAGAAAATTCCAGCAAAACCAAATCCCCGCGCCGCAACAACACCGAGATCCCCGGGCAAGCGAGAACACAAACGTCCAAACCACCGCAGCGGGTAACTAACTACCGGAGTCGTCAGAAGCCATCGAAGCGGCGGCGGAAACTGCCGCGGCAGCGGTGGGAGCAGGAGCGTGGGGTGGGGAGAAGGAGCGAAGGAACGCACCGCTTGTGCTCGAAGGCGATGAACGGGAGGCTCTTGGGCTTCATCTCCTCCCTCCTCCTCCTCGCGGACCCTGCAGCGGCGGCGGCGGGATTAGCTCGAGCGCGGCGTGGCGGTGGGTGGTTTGATCTGGCCACCGGCAGGGCGGGCGGAGTAAGAGAGTGTCCGTACTCTCTCGGGTGTGGGGACTCGAGGGGGAAATGGGGATGACCCTGACCAGTGACCGCCCTCGTGGCTCGCGCGGCGCGGTCTTTTCTTGGCTGAGCTGACACGGGGAAAGGAAGGGGACGGGGGGGTCGAGGAGGACTCGCGCAGACGCAGTGGTGGTGTACGCAGTACGGGTTCCGTGACTTGTGTCCTCCGCGAGACCGAGATCCCGATCTTCCGTGCACGGCCTCGTGTTGTCCCTCCCGTGCCTCACCGGCTGACGGCTGTTGAGCTGTCTTCCTTGATGGAACGGATCTTGATGGATGCTAAGGACTAAAGGCCGTGAATCCCATCTCTGAAGAAGCTTGATTCTTGCAAGCAAAGGCCAAACGAGCTGATAATCATCTATAATTACTGGAAAGCTAATAGGAGAATAATCCGCTTGGCTGATTCAATAGTATTTTGTGAGAAAAATAATCCCAAACGAACGGGTAAGGTGCTCTGCATCAACCAAGCATCAATATTGTTTCATTAAAGGTTATGTGCTTTTTTCTAATGTGCAAAAGTTTCATGCTAAAGTTCCAAGCAAGTTTTTAGTCATCTTTCACGGTTAGGGTAAGTTTGTTTTTTTGATTTCTCTCGGCACTAGCTGGCCTGTTTAAATTCGATGAAATGATGAAAAGTGATGAAAACTTTTTGCATTGGGTTGCGTGCATAGAGAGAAGAAATGAACTGACACGGTTCTCTAGGTGAAAACTTTTTGCAAACTTGTTGGAATTAAACAGGCTCTTATTTTGTTTTTTGTGTCCTCGATGAAAGCATCGTCTTAGGGTCACAACTTATTTCTATTGTTGTAAGGCTAGTCCCAATGGAGGATTTCATAGTGATGTTTCCAAGATAGTCACAAAAGCAACAAGAAAATGAAATGGTGTTTGAAACTATCTCTCCCAGTGCAAAATTTCATGGTGTGGTTTTATAGGCTTCAAATAACATTTAATTTCATGACTAAAGAGTTGGTATCCGTGTAGAGGGTGTTTCATCTAGATGAAACTGGTTTCATCTCTCTCTTATTAAATTGGATGCCATGTCATCAAAAATCTTATGTGGCATGCTAATTAATGTGCATGAAACTCTCCACTCGGAGTAGCCTAACATAGAATGTTCCTTTTGCAGTGTTTGGATATGTACTCGTATAATAAATTTATTTTACCCTTTAGCGCTCAAAACAAAGCCATTATTTCCTCCTCTAGATGAGCAGCACATAGAATCACTATGAATTGAAGATGAACTTTAAAGAATGACAAACTACACGACATTTTCGCAAGTAACATCTACATCTCGAATTGAATTTGTACACCATACGTGAGCGCACCTCAGCACTTTGTTGTTGGTGCACCGGGCAACGCCTCTGCAAAAACGGCGTTAGTTCCCGCACCCACCGACAGCGCTTGTCGGCACACGGCAGCAGAGATCGCGCCGCGTAGGATCGGCCAACGTTGGTGAGGAAATGAATGAACCGTGCTTCCCAGCGACGCCGCCCGCAGCAGGATCCGTGGGGCCAGGGGACAGGGAGAGCGCCGACGCCGAGACACCTGTGATCCTTCTTCGCCGCGCCGGCGCCGCAGAACATGCGCCGCTGCCTTTTATTCCCGTCTCCGAACCGAGGCAAATGTACCGCGCCAATCATCACTGCACCACACGCTCCTTGCTGCGGCTACTATTCGCGTGCAGCGAGCTCTCATGCGTGCTGCATCGATACGGGACACCGCACCTGCGTTCTCAATTGGTAGACGAGTACGTGTAGGAGGGAGGCCACGCTGTTCGTCAGATACGGATCGGATTTGTTTTTCTAAATCTAGACAGGAGCTATGTCAGGTGCGGATCATTAGAATTAAGGGATAAGGGTGCATTGTTATGGGCAGAACTGCGATCGTGTTTTGCCAGTCCAATCCACTGCCAGCAACCAGCAGGGTTCATTGTTTCGTTTGTCCACACCGCTTTTGCAGAAGCCGCCACACGTCCCATGTTTTTAAACAGTAAGGAGGCGAGGCGATACGTCACCGCTCAGTCGCCTAGGCGATAAGGCGTGAGGCGAGGCGACGCCTTATACACCCATATATACACGCATCTACATTGGTAAAAATAAAAGAAAAACAGAAAACTAGGCCTAAACTGAAAAGAAGGCCCATCAAACTAGCCCAATTCAAGTCAGCCCAACCCCCTCAACTTAACCTCATCCCGTCCAGATTTCCACCGGCCACCACCCGACCTTATCCATCCGCTCGAACCCACCATCGAACCGCGCTGCCTCTGCCACCGCCCGCCCGCGGCCGGCCTCGGCTTCTTCTCCTCCTCCGGCGACGCCTACCCCTGCCTCCACCGCTGACGCCTGCCGCGCCTCGGCCTCCTCTTCTTTCTCCGCCTCCGCGCGCTGTCGTCTGCTTGCCGCTGCCTCCTCTTCTTCCTCCCCTGCCTCCGTCGCCGCCGCCGCCCGCCCGCCCGCCACCGCCACCGCCACCTCTCCCTCCTCGTCCTCCGCCTTCATCTGCCACTACTTCCTCCGCGCACTCGTCCCTGCCTCCTCCGCCGCCCTTCCCACCGCTGAAGGCTATCCGCGCGAGGCCCCGGGCTCTCTCCGTCTTCCAAGACCAGAGGAGGAGGACGGGCGAGGGGCAGCGGCGGGGCTTCGTTCCCCAGCGGCGCAGCACCGGACCGGTGGCCAAGGCGATGAATCGCAAGGCGATGCTGACGCCCAGTATTTTTTACCGCCTGGACGCTTAGGCGACGCCTAGGCGTCGCTTTAAAATCCATGCACACATCAAGGTGCCAACGGCCACGACACTGGTCGCGCCCAAGTGGAGCAGCTCTCGTCTCGCCAACAACAAGCTAACCAAGATACCAGTGGCACGTCGAGGCGAGGTGCTCCTCATGCAGCGCTTCGATCTCGACCTAGCTAGCAAGGCAACAGGAGCAAAAGGCGACTTGAATGCTGTATTTCACGACGGTGTATCCAGCGGGCATGCGGACAAGGTGATGGACATGTTCCCCTTCAGAAAGGCGAACATGGGCAGGCGTCACTCAAGTGTGATCATCGCTTGATACGTGCCATGGATAGTCACCAGTTGTGTTATCTTTGGTTGTTAACATCATGTAATAGAGCCTAAGTGGTGTACGAGTGCGAGGGTCAGTCTCGCATTGTAAAAACTTTATAATTTTCTTCTTAATATAATTATACGCAACTCCCTACGTATTCGAGAAAAAAAATGAACTCGTGAAGTTAGTGTGCTTCTCTCTCCTTTTTATCATGATGAATTATAATTCTGTTTATTTTTTTAAGCTTCTCACACGACTAGGCCCGACACTAATACAATTGAGTTTATTCCCTAATTGACTCTAAAAAACTATTTGTTCCTTTCTTGGCTCTAAAATTTTTTTGTTACCTATTTGACACCGAGTTCAGGTGGAGGAGAGGAGAGGAAGGGTGATGGGGCCCATATAGGGTAAAATCGCCCTTTCATAGGGCATTTAATGGATTTAATGGCTATCGGATGGAAAATCTAACAGAGTGTCGTATAAGGAATGAAACTTGAACTTGGTGTCAAATAAGGAACTAAAAATTTTTAAGAGCCAAGAAAAGAACGAGTAGTTTTCTAGGACCAAATAGGAAATAAATTTCTTATCCCGATTACGGAAGATTTGGATTTAGATTATAATTATATAAAAAATTTTACGTTGCTAAGACGATGATACTAAAATAAATGCAATTCTAGTGTTTGAAATTTGTCCCACAAAGAATGCAACTTTGATCTACCAACCACAAAAGACAATAGTCTCCGGAAGGTTCTCGTAGAAAAGACAAAACAATGTTTAGATATTTATCACAAAGGACAAGGAGTAATTTGGTAATTTTACATCTAACATTGGTTTGCGTGTCCAAACCTAAAATTGTATTTATTTTGGTACGGAGGGAGTAGAACATTATAGGAGCGTAAGGGTTCACGACGTCGCATCGCACAATTCTAACCAAGGAGGGTGCCAAAAGGGGAGAAACCGTCCACTAAGCAGTACCAAGTACCAAACATTCGAGGCGTGTATTCATATGGAATCGGAGTTGTCCGAATAGATGAATGATGCATATGCTCTCCATCTAAATAAACAAGTCGTTCTAGTTTTGTGCTAAGTCAAATTTTCTCGAGTTTGACTAGAACTATAGAGAAACATATTGGGATTTATAACACAAAATAGGTATATTATGAAAATATGTTTCACGATGAATATAATGATACTCATTTGGCTCTTTTAAACCTAGGACAATTTTTTTTTTTGAACGGGGGAGTAGAAAATATCGTTCTTTGGAATGGCATGTTTCTCCATCTATTTGCGGCTTTTGGTTTCTCACCGTGTCGTTTGGTTTGTGTGCGCACACGGTACTGCCTTCACAAATCACAAGCTTTCTGCACACACGTCAATACGCAAAGCGACGATACGTGTGTTACATATATATGCCGGCGATGGTACATGTCGCGAACCACGAAATAAAAGAGCTTCACTTCTCCTCACCCCCCTCGCCGGCGCCGCCGTGCTCGTCGAAGTAGTCCTCCCTGACGTTGCAGACGAGCATGAGGCAGACGAGCCAGAAGAGCATGGCGTCCAGGTTGAGGAACGCCGCGCCGCCGAGCACCCCGGTCTCTGCCGTCGGGCAGGCGTACGCCGGGTCGTCGCGGTGCACGTTCCTGACGTGGAGCATCGCCTCGCTCGCCGTCGCCCACACCGTCGTGCCCGCCCCGGCCACCGTCACGCCCCTGCACGAAATTGAAGAAAATTCCACAGGACACCCTTTTATTAAATATCCTTCGAGCAAATTTCGTGCTTTATTTGTTGCAATCTCGGTTCAATTGATTTCTTACACGGCGACATGGAAGAAGACGTAGAGCGGGGTGTGGGCGAAGAGGACGTTCCGGGGGACGTGCCTGCCGTCGTAGGGAAGAAGACGGCGAGCGCGCCCAGCGCCGCGCTGCACGCCGCGGCGAGCGCGGACAGCGCCCCGAGCGCCACCGTCGGGTCGCGCGGGAACCGGCAGACGACCACGTCCCGGCCCTGCACCGGCGTCCCGTACGGCGGCTGGTACACCCGAGCATCTATCTCTCGTTAATCCCAGCAGGCCGGCAACGAATGAAGCGGCATTTAAATTTGCGACGGAGGAGGCGGGCGATGCGTTACCTTCTTGAGCTCGGCGAGGACGGCGAGGACGAAGGAGAGCACGCCGAAGAGCGCGGTGGCGAGGCCGAGCTGCGTGCTCTGGCTCAGAGCCATGGCACCGACCGGCCGATCGATCCCCTGCCTCGGTGAACGATGGTGCAGCAGTCGTCTTGATTTGTCGGCCCCCGCGTCAATTGGAGTCCCTGGGGATTCAACCGGGTCGAGATCAACGCAAAAATGGATGCCATGTTACAGTCGGCCATGGATTTGATTTTCTTTTCTGTTGCTGGGTTTGATTTGCAGATAACTAAACTTGCTGGACAAATGAATCGAAAGAAATAAGTAAATGGAGTTCTTTTTTTTTCCTGAAGCAACAATGTGCATGAATGGAAAAGAATGGAGAAAGAAAAGACGAACCAAGAAAAGGTGAGCTTAATTTGCCGGTTTACCTCATTGAGGATGGACGGTTCGAATTGTGAGGTCCCCAACTGAGCGCGGGTAGATTGCTGTGCATGGCGACTGATCAATAAATAGGGGGGGAAGACTGCGAGGGAACAGCGAGGATGACAGGTGTTCCCGGGATGAACCTGATACGCGGCGTTCTGTAGCCTACATTTGGAACGCACGCAGGGACCCCGAACCTGAATCGATGGAGATTCAGATGGACGGCGACGATGCCATCATATGGCTGGATCACTTTCGGAGTCGTGTTGCAACTGCAAGATCTGTGGAGGGTGCAACCTGTGAACATTCAGAGAAGAAGACCACACCAGTGAAGAACGGATGGCGCTACAAAAGATCCTGTCCTGCTGCACAGGATGAGCTGACCACACCAGTAATGCACTGAAGAACGGATAAAGATGCGAAAAAAAAATTCCGTTGCCGGGACTCGAACCCGGGTCTCTCGGGTGAGAGCCGAGTATCCTAACCAGCTAGACTACAACGGATTATGCTTGTTTCTATATCAATATTGTAATTTGTTGTGACTGCTGACAATATCAGACGCATTCAACTGAATTCTCTGGCATCTGTTTCAAAATTAAAGAAAGGCAGGCTCCGGCATGAAGGCACTGTCTAGTCATCAATTCATCGTCAGTTACGTGTTTGTGACATGTCGGTATCGCGATCACGTAGGGGGCTATGCCATTTCGCCGATCATGGCAAGCGAGCGGAGAGGTAAAAGAGCAGAGGAAGATCGGGCGGCGACTCCAGGCGGACTCCGGGGAAGGCACGCCGCACACACGACCTGCACCTGAACGTCCGCACCACCAGCCCACCGAGGTTGCCAAGTACACCAGGCCCGAACAGGGACGAGCCCACACCGGGCGTGGGTTTGCTCTGCTCGGCCCCAAGCGGCCCAACCGAAACGGACAAGAAAACACCCCACCGTCGCCGGCTCGCCGCGCGGTGCGAGTGTGATCGCTAGTCAGTCACGGCGCACGCGCCGACACCTGATTCCCGTCGCGAATCGGGAACTCATAGCGGCGCGCTGGGCCGCTACGCATCCCTCAACGCCGCGCGCCGCGCCGCCTCAGATGCATCCGTGGGCACGACCGGCCGGTAGCACCCCGCTCCACCAAGTCACCGACTCGCCGGTATCTCCTCACTGCCAAGTGCCCAAGTGCCAAGTGATGAGAGGCTGACACCGTCGTCTACTAATAATCTTCTGTTAAATAATGCTGAAGCCATTTCTAGTTGGGCAGAAACAGTATCGGAAAAAAGCAGAGATTACTATTGCACCAACAGAAACAGCTGTTTGTACTGTCGTAATTCAGGTTCAGATTCAGCTCACATCAGATTTGCACAATCCTTTTCCCTTGGACTTGGGCACTTGGCCACCACAAAGCACGCACGCGTATATGTTTTCTGTTTCGCCTTGCCCCTTGGGCTTCGTGTGTGATGACGACGACCTCCACAGAAGGAACACAATCACCACAAACCCCAGTCATTACGTTAACCGCATCTAGTACCATGTACTGCTCACGTGAAAGCTGTTTGACCACACCAGATTCTCTGACCTCCTTCTGTGGAGTACTGAACATTTGGAAAGCCCATTCCCACGCCCTGGCCTGAATACACTTTTGATGTGCTAATGAAATGAGTATCTTGAAAAAGCCTGCATCATTTACCATTTGCTCAGTGGCTCAGTGGTACCCCCCCTTTACATATGTGCCATGGGGCAGATTACTAAATTTGTGAATTGGTGGACATTCCGTCTTTCTTACATGGTTCTCCACTTTTTTCTTGGAATTTCAGCAACAACTTTCTCTGACCTTAATTGTTTGCAGGATGCAATTTTCGCCTGTTCCATTTAAAGTTTAATTAACCGGGGCAATCAGGTGAAATTTTCCCCCATGGAGATCCCCCCCAGTGCGCAAAGATTGCGATGATCTCTTACCGTACCCCTCCATAAATAATGAATAATTGTAATTGGCGAAGGGTTTAGTGGGCGGTCTGATTTTCTATTCAGGGTCAAAATTAGCATCCACCACACCACTTTTGTCGCTGCCATGCGTTCTTCTCCTTATGACTGATACCGTGCGAAAAGGCCGGCCGGGCCATCATTTTTGCTCTTGCCCGGTTTCTTCGATAAGTAATGCGACGAAATGTGAGTGAAACACCTCACGCGATTCCTGCTTTCTTCTCTCAGTAGTCCACTTGAGAAAGCTATCGGTCCCTCTAATCTGAAATGCCTTGTTGACCATCATGCTGTTTACTAGACTATACTATATGTAATTATGTGCATCATCTGAAAAAGGAGAAAAACATTTACACAGCAGCTTAAAACGAAGAGCAAAATGCTTATGCTTATTGGAAGCTAAACTTCTGACCGACTTGCCATCCAACAGTTTTTGCACTAGGTTCATTGATCATAAGCACATATTTGCAATGCAAACTTCAGCCGCACAAAAGTGTGTAGCATAGTATCAAACAGTAGTTAGACTTGTAATCATAGTGAGATTAACAAAGTTATCTTCGTCTGGTACATGGCATTAGCGGCCGACAGAGAATCAGGCCGCCACACTCCCCCATCTCTAGGAGAGACGATCGAGAGGCGGTCAAGTGTCCCTTCACTCTCGCGCTACAAGGCAGCGCACAGCCTTTTGGCTAAAGCTAGAAATTCCAGGGAGGCAGAGGTGCAATGCTGGTTTGTTTAGATCTCCACAGCTAATCCCTTTTTCTGACAAGTCCTACTATATAGATTATTGGAATCATGCTTTTTTTTATTTCTGTAATTTTTCTAGTTTAATTAAAAGATTTTATCATGGTGCCTTCTTCAATATATCTACATATGTATGAATTCCTGTTCACATATTGCCAGATATACTTGGCACAGCTTAAGAATGTTTCTTGTTTAAATGGTTTATGTAACAGTAACACTGTCGCGTAAGGAATAATCACTGACCGGCTAGTGACTATAAGCAATGCATAGGACTGTAGGTAAAAAGGCTTATACTAAGGTAAAAAGGCTTATACTCATTGCTCCTCTCATCATTGAGTTGAGCAACATCATGCCTTGGGGTTCTTATTCCCCTTTGACCGATCTTCCAGCTCACCTCCTGGCCTCTGGTGCTGCACTTTTGCAGTTGCAGACAGTTTGGCGTCTGTTGCTCCACTGACGATTCCAAGCCGCAGTACTGCACGCACGCAAGAAAGAGGCCGCTGAACTCTCGTTCATTGGGTGTTTTGTGCCGCGCCTCTTCGATTTTCTGTCGAGGTGGCTACATTTCAAGGGACATTTTTGCTGCTTTATTCTTCGACGATGCCCGTATGAAGTACCGCACATTTTTTAGCGGTTTGTGATGGTCAAAAAGGTCAGGTACTGAAGATTGGCTATGTTTGGGATATAAGGAATCGCCTTGTGACCTCAGAAAGATCGAGCAAGTTAGTGATGTGCAGAGTTTCAGAAAGATTTTCTCGGTGAAATGTGAAAGTGAAACTGTTCTTGATCACTGTGCTAGGGAGTGATTGCGTCTTTCTGGGTTCATGGAATCAACCAGCGGCAGGCCAGGAAGTGATGGCTTCAAGCAAACAAGATACCTTCAGCATCCAGACGACCATCCATGCTCTGCATTTAGGGTAATATTGCAACTTTTGTCCATCACATCAAGGCAAAAGGTTGTTCCCATATCCAGATTCC
Organism: Urochloa ruziziensis; assembly: GCA_015476505.1. Classification (NCBI taxonomy): domain Eukaryota; kingdom Viridiplantae; phylum Streptophyta; class Magnoliopsida; order Poales; family Poaceae; genus Urochloa; species Urochloa ruziziensis. The sequence goes on from CM027121.1 coordinate 23,017,955, forward strand.
ACGACAAATGTAGTTTCCATTGTTGTTCGGTCTCTTGAAACGACAAATTTCTTTCACTCAAGAACAGGCGTCTGTGCATGATTACTACACGATCAGAGTAAGAATCAAGTGTATCGGTAGCTGATAGCCGAAATGACTCCGTTGCTGCATTAAACGACTCGAGTGAATCGATACAATTGAAAAGGTGAGCAACGAATCATTTCCCCCAAATGTGGAATTTTCGTAGTATCTACTACCTTCGTTCCAAATTATAGGTCGTTTTAGCTTTATTAGGTTCATAATCTTTGTTATGCACCTAGATAAACGTTATGTCTAGATTTGTAGCAAAATCTATGAACCTAGAAAAGCTAAAATGACCTATAATTTGGAACGGAGGAAGAAGTTTCTGTGTACAATTCTTATGAGGTTTCCATGTAGCACAAGCCACACAAGCACACAGAAAAAAAAAGTACCAATGAAATGGAATCTTCCAAAAGCCTTGTTCAAAAAATAAACAAACAATCAGAATAGCCTTTAGATTTTGGAGGGAGTATGCAAGTACAATTTCGAGACATACACACATACGGGGTGTTGTATGTTGAAGCCTAACTTTTTATAATTCCTAAACTTGCCTTTATAACACACTTAAAATAAATGTGCCTAGTTTATCGTCACAATCATGGCTTGCCACACTTTCTTAACCCTCGGAACTGTATGTCGTACTCACTCCTGCATCATGTCACACTTCTGATTGCCCATGTTTTATGCCGCACTCCATAGGATTTTGGAGACACCTCTGGAGCTGTTATCAGTGACAGTGACAATCACCATACACACTTCGGAACCTTCGGGTCGGCACACAGCTTAGCTCAGTGGGCTCCCAGATCAGCTCGTTGTCATGCCCCAATGGCAAAAAATTTGTTAAACCAAGCATGCCACTAACCGCAGCCAGACATGTGCGCCAGCACTTACCAACTGCAGATCACAAGCAAGACAAATCAAAACAGCTCAACACTAGACAAAATACATGGCGCTAAAGTTGCAGCACTCAGACTTCACAATTCAGGTATGTAGAAAAGCAGCACCAGGGCAGGGCCAAACTTTATGGAAAGATTGCATTGCAATTTGCAAAATAGGGCAACTCGGGAACACACAGGGAACGAGCTGTTCTTACACGAGAGGTGGATTTCCACCTCTCTGTCTTGTTTTTTTACTACACCTAAAGACTTCGATGCACTACGGCACAAGAAGGTCAGCAACGCCACTCTGACCGCCGCACTGCAATGCAATCAGCAGCGGCAGCCGCCGCTTGGTGCTCCCTGCCTTCCTCGCACCAGACAGCGCCAATCAGAGCGCCCTCTGCAAGGCCCAGGTCAAGTCCCGGATTACATGTCAGTAAGGCTGGCCCACATATCATCTTCCTCGATGTCGATGTCGAAATCAAGAAGCTGCTGCTGCTGCTGGTAGTGATGGTGCCCATGATGCCCATTGGCTGCAGGAGCAGCTACCGGCGTTTCCCACCACCACCTGCCATCGTCAAATGTTGTGGTCTTGCCACTTTCCCTGCACATGCTGTCGAAGCTGCTGCTGCTGTTGGTGGTGAGTTGGCAGTGCCCGTAGCTGTTGTCGGAGGCCTCCCTCTCGTGGCCTGCAACATACTCAGCCTCTGTCTCGGCGTTCCTTGCGAAGCGGCCCTGCACCCTGGGCCTGCTATCTGCCAGCGTCTTCCTGCAGGCATACTGGAGAGGTCCAGAGATGGTGAGCAGCAGATGCATTAGAGGACATGTATTGGTCATGGAATGCATTTGCAGGTTATGTGGTGTGGGAAATCATTACAGTGATCTTTTTGTGGAAGTTCCTCTGGTTACGCTTGGTACGATAGCGCTCAATCTTCTCCTTGCGTTCTTCAGCACTATATCGCCCGACCTTCTGAGTGAAAGGCGCCCCTGCATCCTGGTTATGTGTGTCGCCTGAAAATGGCGGCGGCGGTGGCGGCGAGACATTCATCACCTATTGTGTATCAACACGGATGACAAGTAATTAGAACTTGTTTATATGATCAGATAGAAGTTCAGCTTGAGGCATGTTGCGTTACCTGGAGATCACCGGTACTGAAGACACGCCGCAGGGCTCCAGTGCTGAATTCCAAGAAGTCGCCAGAGGACGAGGAAGGAGAAGAGGGAACATGTACAACAGGCAACTGGCATGCCGAAGGAGATGAGCAAGAGAAGGTGGCATTACTGCTGAATTGTTCAGACAACTGAAGGTGAAGAGGGAGGAAATGTGAGTTGGTGTTTCTGTCTATGTAGTAGGAAGGTAGGGAAGAGGGGTAGGGAGGTGGCGCCGATGCAGCAACATTGGGTACTGCTAAGAGGCCACCGTTATCGTGGAAGAAACCCCGGCGAGGAATTTCAGTTGGAGCTGTGGGCACAGCAGAAGAGAAGCTCACTGCATGGTGCATGGAGAGGTCACTGTAGTTGGGTGCCGACGAAGATGAAGGGTGGAACATGGCTTTTGGGTGTGAATCCCTTTGATGTGTTTGGGGAGTCAGTGCAAGTGAAGGAGGGTTGGTATAAAAAGGGAAGATTTGGTGCTTAGTCCAATAGAAACCAAAGGTTTGTAGGGCCACTCCATTAACAGGGAAGAAAGTTACTAATATACCAGCTCAGCATGCTAACTACAGCTGACAACCAACATGTCAAAAGATATCATCTGATGCATACTGAATAATTTAAATGTCTCATTTACTCGATGTAAACTCTTTCAGGCCTATTTGACAACCAGGTTGTCTTATGAAAATATTCATATATAGAGATTTAGAGCAAGGCAAATAGCTGATTAAAAAAGTTGTCCCTCTTTCTATCTAGCAAGGCATAGGAAATGAGATTCCTTTCCAGGAAGCAAAAGAAGTCCAAAATATATCTGCCTTTGATGAAAGACTAAAAGTTTATGCTGAATTCATGACCTTTCAAGAATGAACAGGTGTCACTTGCAGCTAGGAATATGCTCCAACCATATATGCATTAATAAACACAAAGAAGTTGATTCCAGTGACATTTCTGCATAGAAATGAAGAAGGTACAAAAATACATCTTACTGGACATGGTATACATGTATGAACCTTTTGCGAGTGTGGATACAGGAGACATCAAACAATCCTTACCCAGCGCATATATGAAAGTTCTATAATTAAAAAATGATAAGATTGAATTATCTATAAGGGATGAATAAGAAGGTCCTTTCCTTTTTCTAAAGAAACAAACTACAAGAAATATGTAGCACTTCATTAAAAACTTGAGAACAGTTTTCCTAATTTTGAAAAAGAAAAGAACACACTAAACAGAAATGACTAGCTTTTGAGACATGCTCCACATGCGACCTATCTTTCCAACTGCAGTATGGAATTTTCTTTTGGATTTGTCAAAGCCACTTACCAAGGACAAGAACAGTTGGTAGAGATGAGGTAGTAAAACAAATGTGTAACTCACATCTACATTGTCAAGACAATCCACTTGCAACATCTGGCTAGCAAACTTCAGGTGTGTGCTCATGTGATGTTTGTAACTGGGTATTTTACTTTTTTGTACCCTTTTTTTCTTCTTCTATAGTTCCATAAATAATACACAGCTATCTTGTGTATTTGAGAAAAAACATTTATCTAGCAAGAAACTATAAAAACAAATGACGGAATAACTGTATTGATTATATTGACAAAAGAAAACTGCATACACATGATGTCGCTCTAGAAACACAGACAAAGAAAGAAACAGGAAAAGATTTGATAAAGAGATGGGCACAAAATGGACAGGACAGGCTGGAAGAGCTATCATACCAAACTCAAAAGGGTAGCAGGACTAGTAACTAGCATGGAGAAGAATAAGAGAGGTGTAGAAGGTAAACAAACAGGGGTTGGATATTGGTACGCTGCTTGTCAGGAGGATACTCAAGCCCTCTTTCTCAACTTGAGCTTTGAGCATTAGCTAGACTCTGGAGGTTGCCTGGTAGGCATTATCTTCAATTCTGTACAATAAGGTTCCAGTTCTGCAGCAAAAAATTGAATGACAAGTGTTGCTGAAATTTGTGGAGCGTTAATTGTTCATATAGATGTTTGCAAGGCATCTCCATACAGAAGACATGTACCACGTAGAAAAATTTATCAAGCTATCTGTAATTTGAGTTCGACTTTTAAAATGTAGGAAATAGGAACTAGGAACCGACCACTTTAGGAAACAGAAGAGCTTTTGAGAAACCTGGCGTGCAGATCAGGAATGAACAAAACTATTCCTCATAAAACAAACTATGCATGGAACTGATAACAGTAAGTGTTTTGTCGATAGAACAGGTGTGGTCATATCTGATAACTGTTGTGGATAGAACAAGAGTGGTCATATTTGATAACTGACTGCTCACACATCGTCTCCTAGAGAGTACTAAAATCTTCATAAAATTAAGCATTGATATGAAACATACCTGATCAAAACCATCTGACGTGAGATAGTGGCAGCCTCCTTCCATGAAAACACTGGCAGAAAAAGTATCGTGCATACAACAGTTATAATTTTTAAAAAGTCTTGGTTTTGCTCCAGAGGAAACAAAATGAAGTTTGCATGTTATGTTCTCTCCCGCCATATTATTAAAATCCCAAAAGGTTTAAACAACAAGAGTTGACTTTGTCCTAGTAGGTCAACTACAAACAGTTGCGCCACCATTTTTGCAATTGAGTACTCATCATCAAACATCAGTTTGGTGCTTTTGCCAGATGAAATACTGAGAAACAGGGGGCACCAGCAGAATTTCTTCCAGTGCCTTGAGCACTTTAAACAATTTCAAATTATATATTTCCATCCAAATTAGTTCTGAAATTAAGATCATATAGTTAACCTATCAAATCAGGACTGAATGGACACTTACAAACCAAATTGATTTAAGAGGTGAGGGTCTTTTACATTTAAGACCTAATAGAAACCACATTTATCACATATGAATTGTCATGTACATTGAGATCTCTTCAGCGTAAATGTCAAAATACAAATTCCAGATACTCATCTACGCCCCTTTGAGCCACCATGTTGCTTATGCACCCCAGGACCCATGCACGAAAAGAGTGATGGTCTCTTTGGCTTTGAGCCAAACAGAAAAGTTCTAAGGGGCACCCCGGCTTTTGTTGACAGGTTCCGGAAGTTCTGTTGTGCTCGGTGGCTTCTTGCTATTGATACCTCAAGGTTCTCTCTGAGCTTCAAGAGCACCCTTCCAACCTCCACTTGAAGGCCTCTTACATGGTCCAGCCCAGCTTCTAGTTCCTTAGAAACTTTGTTGTTCTCTTGTTTCATATTAAGCACTTCTCCTTGGAATTTTGCAGCTTGGAAAGGGTTGAAGTGGACTTCATCACTTTTTTCCAGAGTTGTGATCTTAGATATATCTTCTTGTATGCTGCACAGTGATGAGAACCGGTTCTCTAACTCTCCTTTTAATAACACATTCTTTTCCATCCAAACTTGAAGATCTGTATTCAGATCACGAAATTTCTTTTCTAATACTGCTGACTCTAGCTTTGCTACTTGATAACTAGCAGCAAAGCCATAAGCGCCCCCTTGTTCCTGTTCATCGATCAATTTGTGCATCTCAGTTTTCAGCTTGTCAAAGGATGTTTGGAAATTCTGTATTTGATGATATGATGTACTAAACCTCAGCCAGAAGTCCAAATTCTCCCCCAATACCCTGTCAATCTCTGTTCTAAATTTCTCCTCTGCAACCGAACAAGCTAGCGAGTCATCAACTTGGCATTGCTTAATGTATTCCTCTATCTCAGCAATCTCTTTGTCTTCTGTGGCAGGACTGGTGCTTATCTTGGATGTTTCTTCTGATTTCTCTATGCTCTCAGTAATAGAAGCAGTCATCTTTTTCTGCAAAGAATTTAGCATGCGCCTAAGGGAGTGGATCTCCTCATCTTTCGTTGCATTGGCACTCTTAAGTTCCTTCAATTCCGACATTGCCTCAAGGTTGTACTCTTGATTTCTCCTCTCCATTTCTGAAAGTTTTTGCTCTGTATCTTTATAGCTCTGAAGTACAGATGCATAATCTTCTAATAGAATCTTCTCCTCGCCTTTGGGTTCTTTTGGAACTATCTGTTTCTGGGCTACAGTACCTTCTGAGATTTCATCATTCTTCTCTGTTTCACTAGTGCCATGTAAAGCATTAGATTGGCCCTTTTCGATAGACAGACTTGCTAGTCCTGAGTCGTCGTCCAGAGAAGTTGTGCTTTTAGAGTCTCGCAATGAATCCACGAAATCATTGATTTCTGGCTCAGGAGCATGCAATGTTTCAACGAACTCAGTAAGTTCATGGGAGGCTTCGGTCATTTGTTTACAAATGTTCTCTGTCCCATTCTGTACAGAATTCCAAATTTGTTGTACTTCTTGCCGCATTTCTTCAACTTTCTTCAACCTGTCAGCCAAGTTACTGGAATCAACAACCAAAGTCGCCTTGTCCTCCTCCAAAGCATGCAGACGCTCGTGAAGGCCATCTATCTCTGTCCTCATTCTATCGATCTGAGCACTCTGTGAAGAAGTAGCAAGTTCAAGGTTGATCACCTTCTCCACAAGTCGATCAACCTTATCTGCTAATTCTGCGACTGATAACTCCGGGTAACGTTCAATTATTTCTTTGACATTTTGACATATTTCCTGGAGGTCAAGCCTTCTCTCATTCCCAGCTGAATCATCAGAACCCTCGGAGGGTAGTGCTTGGCTCAGTTCTGTGTCATGTCGATCATGCCCATCCATTTGAGCATGAGGCAGCCCACATTCATCCATGAAGGTTTTCAGCTTTTCAATTGCCTCATTGGCTCGTCGAAACTCCACCTTTGCCTCTTCAGTTGATCTTCTTTGCTGGTCCTGCAAGTTCACTAACGTATCCTCGCACGACATAATGGCTTGTGCAGCCATTAACGCCCGAGCTTCATTGTCTTCGATGGCCGCACCAGTGCTAAAAGCATCTTGCAAACTGCAGACTTCATCCTGCAACTCAGACACCTGTTTCTCAATGTCCAGATACTTGCCTAGCGCGCTGTCATAAGAGGTCTTCAAGAACTCTTTCTCAGTTTGTAGCGCCAGGATTTGCTTCTGCAGCCTGTCTATCTCCTCCTGCGCCTTCTCCTTGGTCATGTTGGAGGTGACCCTCCGATGTGCTTGGGTCCCCCTCTTGGGTACTGGACTGGTGCCCCTGCTCGCGCTCTGCGAGCCCATGGGCAAGCCTTCCAGCGCAGGGAATTTGAAGTTGCTAAGATCAATCCCGCTGACTCCCTTCGGGAACCCCTCGCCGTCACCCTCCTGCATTGAGAACTGCACCTGGTCCGGGAACACGGTGGCAATGGTGTGGTTGGCCTTGTGCAGCTCACTGGATATCCGGTCAAACCTGTCAGCGAGGGCCTGGTATGATCTGAACATCTCCTCCACGTGATTGATGAGCTCCGGCCGGCTCCTGAAGTAGAGCTCCGCCTTCTTGCCAAAGGTATCGGCGTCGGCCCCAATGAGCTTGAGCATAGCCTGTACCCTGTCCTCCATCTCTGCGCCCCAAAAAAAAAATAAAATAAAATAAAAAAAAATCGTTGAGCAATGTGCAACTGAACACAAACTCGTCTGCCACGGTGGGGATGCCGACGGGGGGTTGACAGATGAGTGAACAAATGGGGCTGCTTACCGCCGACGGTGGTTTCAAGCCACTTGGATTGGGTGGTGCGGATGTGCGACGCCCACCACCAGGAGTAGGCGTTGCTCGCCGCGCGCTGCAGCATAGCCGGCCGGGTTCACGCCACGGCGGCGGCCGCCCGCTGCCCCCCTCCTCCTACTCCGGCGTCGACGGCCGCTCACCTCTGCCGCTACGTGGCGGCGGGTGGGTCGCCCCGCGCCCCGCCGGATGTAGTGAAGGCGCGCTCCCCGTGCGGCGAGGTGTGGTGATGGTGGCGTCGGGCCCAGCCGCGGGGGGCGCCCGGGGCAGAGAAGAGGGGGGAGGTGGGTCGGTGGCGGGGAGCAGCATGGCGAAATAGGAAGGGGTAGGGGAAGGGGGAGGTTCCTCTCGTGCGGTGGCCGTGGCCGGGCCGAGCTGGAGGTGGTTCGAGAGGGCGGGTGGCTCGGCGCGACACGCGCGGCCAGCGGCGCGGACGGCCGGGCGCGCGAGGCGGACGGCGCGGCAGGTTGGTGTGGGGTTCTCCGCGCGTCGCGGGGCGCCCGGGTGCGGTAGGCTGTGTCGCCGCACGACGCACGTGATGACGAATGCCGGCACGAGAGCCGGGCCGGCACGGTGGTGTATTCTCGCCGCCGCGCGGGGTGGTGGGCGCGGCGGTGAAGCCGGCGGCGCGAATGGCGGACGGGGGGCGGCTGCCACTGCCAGTCTGCCACGTCTCTTCCTTGTGGGCTATAACCCTCGGGCTCGGTCGCTTTGGATTTTCTTCGCGGCCCATGGTCCTTCTCTCGTTTGTTTCGTTTCTTTTCCATTTTCCTTTAGGCCGTGTTTAGTTGCCGAAAACTTTTCGGTGAAAAGATTTCGGTTATGATTTTATCAATTTAAAAGTAGTAAATGTAGACTAAAAAGATGAAAAGTTATATGGATAGGTTGGAAATCTCGATACGAATCTAACGATGGTAATTAGAGGGTAATTAATTCATAATTAGTGGATGGTTACTGTAGCATTACTATTGCAAATCATGGATTAAGTAGGCTCATTAGATTCGTCTCGTGATTTACAGCCTATCCATATAACTTTTCACCTTTTTCGTCTACATTTAATACTTCATGCATCTAAGGTTCTTCTTTGACGTGATGGGTGAAAAGATTTCGTTTTGCAACTAAACAAGGCCTAGCCTTATGAAGTGAAATGAAAAGTAGAAAAAAAGGGACTCGTCTAATACCATCGTCCTGCCCATGAACAGAACTACTCTCCATTCCCATTCCAAATGCAGTTTATTTTGACTTTTTAAATTATAATTTTTGTATACACAAACATAAATTATATCTAAGGAGGCGTTTGATTCAGAAACGCAATCAGATCAGGGAAGCAACGGCTACAAAGCAACTGAAGACGAAAATTGTTTGTTTCGTGTCCGGTACCATGGAGGAGCTTCAGCAACGCCCTGCTCGGCGGCTCGGCGCCGACCACCCAACCATAGAGGAGGAGCCCGACATGCCCGCCTTCGCCGATGCGAGCAGCGAGTACGACAATGTTGGGTTCAAGTTCCCCTTCGCACCCCCGCCGTGACTCTCGCTGAGGACGCAGTGAACCTTGCGCAGGCCGACGACCTCTTCACGCATGGCGTCGACGCCGGCCAACGATTTACGGAGTGTCGTAATCAAAATCAAGTAACGGGACCCAATAGCGTTGTAAACCGATTACGCCGAAGAACAAAATTAGGACTTTTGATGGTGCGATTAGTGCGTCGTACGTTGCGCGTCTTCGTCGGTGCGATACCCCGCGCCATCCATTCATCGCGCCTCGCCTCCCTCGCCCTCCGATCGATAAACCCTGCTCCCGCAAACTCCCGTGCCTTCGTACGTCTTCTGCGTTGCGCCCTCCACCGTCCAACTAATGCCAGAGGAAGTCTCGTCCGTGCGATCATCGCCTACCAAAAACCCTAGGCCGCCCCCCTCGCACGGCTGCAATCCCCAAAGAAAACCCCACACGTAGGTCTTCCCTCCTACTCCACGAGTGCGACCCCGCCGCCAGCCACGAGCCATTGCAGATCATGGATGTGCCGACGCCACGCCAAGCCGAGGGCGTAAATGGTGCCGCACACACCGGCGATGCTGCCGGTTCGTAGCCATTGCAGACCCGACGATGACGCACCCACCAGTCGTTGACACCTTTTCTGGGCATTCCGTCGAGGAGAACCAGGCCGCCACCGTGCCGGGAACGGACCTCGACTACGCCGTCATTGTTTCGCCGTTGTGGATCAAGGAGGCGGTACCCGGACGGGAACAGATCTCTAGCGCCGCATCGATCGTCTCATAGATCCTATTGTCACGTGGACGTACACTACAAGGTTACAAGGTATGGTTATGGTGCGTCGCCACCACCGTCCCCGTCGCTTGCTCTTGATCAGGCAAAGAACATTATATTCTTCTTTCTCTGAACCTCTAGATGAGATCCCCATCTTGTTACCGTCCCGTTTTGCCTATTCCCATCGAATTTCGTGAACCATAGCTCGACGTAGCCTATCTCCGGCGAGGTCCAAGTCATGGGATGTGCTACTTTCATGGCACCACCGTGCCTGCTCGCCATCGACGGCGGGCAGTAAGGAGACGATCCTGAAGCCTTAGATATCCAAACTAATGGCTTAGATTAAATCGTCAGAATACCGCTTCGTATAGACCCGGTGTACCGTAGACCGAGACTGAAAGACTGTTGTGCTCTTGGTCCATGAAACTGTAAACCGTAAACATGAATGCGCTGCGTCGCTGCCTCTCCTTCCCTTCCTAGATTCAGAGCAACGACACATCGGAGTGGCGCGGGGAGCGTGGTGCTGTGGGGCTGGGAGCGGCCGAGTTCGGGTGGGGGAAACGGCATGCATGTGGAGCATGTAGCACATTTGCCGCCGTTGACGACGAGAACCGACTCGCCGACCTTGCATCCACCAGCCGACGATGCGGATTTGAGACCATCCGTGTCGTGCTGATCTGTCGCCCTCCCCAATGAGGTCCTCTCCTGCTCATGCGCAACCTCCTCCGAAGCTCACCACTGGGCGGTGGCGCCCCCGCCCCTCTGTTCCAAGCTCGTCCGGCCAAAGTTCCTACAGGAATCCCCTCCCCCGGTTTTTTCCAATCAATTATTCGAATGCATTTGCAGCCAGCGGTGCAGCTGAAGGCAGGCCGGGGTGCCGAGCCATGAGGAGTGGTGGTGCTTGGGCCTCTCCTTGCCCCTCGCGTCTGCTGTCTATTGCAAGCTAGTTGTTTGTGAGAATGCCTGCACTAAATGGCAGATGCCACAGTGCGAAGATGTAATTGGGACCCTTTTTAACTTCTTAGCTTGCAACAGGGCTGGCTGTGTCTGCGTTGGCTCTGTCTGCGTTTGCTTGATTACTGCCATGTCTGCAGAGCCAGAACTTATGAATCTTGAAGGTTCGTGAGCCATTCACCTCTGCCCTGAGCAGTGAGCACTACACGCTTCTATAAGCAATTACAAGCCAAGGTGCATTCTTGACCAAGAGTGTGATCTTCAAGGAAACAGTTGATGAATTCGGCCTTGATGTATTAGGGACTATGATACTATAAACCTTGCGACCTGCTTGGAACCTTTAGATATTATTAGGGATTAATGGTATAAACTTTCCAACCTACTTACCATGGGTCTTACCAGAAATTAACTGTTGGAAGGTTGATGCCACTTTGGTAGTAAAGAGTGGTGCATTTACATTGGTTATATATGCTTGCATCCTTTTTCTTTAGCTTAATCCAGATTTATGGTTGTGCTAAACTTGTAGGTTTTTCAGCAAGCTTTCTTCAAACACGTGGAACAATCAATTGCTGTTGATCTTTTCTTTGTAACTTCTAAAGAAAAGATCTGCCAAATATGTTGTTCTAAGTTCTCTATATGAGTACGACCAAACATTTTTCCATAGCTTATTACTGTTGAGCTGCAATTTTATATACATTCATTTGCTCAATTGCTCATACAGATTATTTACTTTTCATTCGAAACCTATTCTGTGTGCCAAGTCCCTTCCAGGTTCCAGCTATCAATGCCTTAAATTCTTATTATTCTACACTCGTACAGCTTTTCATACCGGGATGAACCAAAATTCACTGTTACATTTCACTTCTGCAGGTATCAATGCGGCTTAATTCTTATTATTCTGAACTTTATTCATGTATGCTTCAAGAATTTGCAATCGCACTAATTGCTTTGACGACATTGCAAAGTATATATCCTCGAATCCTCTATTTTGGGTATGTTACAGATTTCAAATTTGTCGGTGCGAGAACCCAGGGGGGTCCAAACACCTGCAGAAATGCGCTGTGTCCCGTCTCTTGATGGTCAATGCAGAGGCAACACGATGACACGAGGTTTATTCTGGTTCTGATCTTTCGATCGTACGTCCAGCAGGGTGTGCGTTCGCACTGTATTGCCTTGCACCGGGGTGCTCGTAGTAGGGGGCTAACAAGCTTGGCGGGAGAGGAGGATGAACCTCCAAGTCCCTAGGACGAATGGGAGGTTGAGTGTTGTGTTCTGATGAACTTGGCGAGGAATGAGCGGGGTGAGCGTGTCTCGTTTCTAGGGGGCTGCCTCCTCCTTTTATACTCCAAGGAGGGGCAGTTACAAACAGAGAAAGTACAGTGCGTAGCACAGTGGCAGCGTACGACAGGGTATGGTCGCGGGCATGGCTCCCGTCCTTGCATGTGTTGTCAGATTGCATGACTTGGTCCGGCACACAGGGCTTCAGTACATGGCGTGGCATCCCCTGTACATGACGTGTACTCCCTGTGCTTCTGGTTTTGAGGGCTTACGTCGTGCGGCATCGTCCAGCGCAGCAGGCTGTACATCCTTTCGAGGGCTCCCCATGCCTGTTCGAGGGGTTCCCGTACCGAAGTTGGCGGAACTGGAGAGCGTGACAGCACAGGCCTGTTCGCGCAGCGTGGGCCTGTACGCACAGTGTTGAGGATGACCGCACGGCGTCAGGAGTTGGCGGAGATGACCGGAGATGGGAGGGATTTGTCGCTTGACTTTTGCGTCCAAGGCCGTACAAGGTCATTAAATGCTCTTGTCCATGGGACAGGTGAACCGCCAGCGGGCCCCACAGGTGAGGGGCGGCCTCGAGCGAGGCGGAGATAGGTTGTCGAGTGTGGCTCCGGGCCTCGAGCGAGGCGGAGTTCCGATTAGCTCGAGGGGTGCCGGGCACCCTCGAGCCAGGTGGAGGCTTGATGCTGCCTTGCCTAGCTTCCGTCAGGTTTACTCGTTCCTGTTGCTTAGTCGGTTATTTTCCCGTCATGTTAAGGCCCTCCCTAGGGTTGACACCGACAAAATTATTATGCATGTTCTTTTGTTTCTGTGTGCAATTGGATGTTTTCCTAATTCCAAGAGGGATGTCTACACAGTGGACACATTTTAACTATGTGAACCTATTTGCAGTCATTTACGTATTTGACAAGTGATATATTTGAATGGTAGAAGGTGCAAGAAAGGTGACCAAGACTGATCGAAAAATAAGGTGAGTCACTCTGTGTATCTGAATGCTTTTTAAGTGATATAATGTAGTATCTGCCTGCCAGAATAGTATTAGGTTAGTTGCCAAGCAAAAAGAATGGTGATTCTTTGAGAACCTGTGTAATTGTATTTTCACTTTTCTCTTATTTTGGTTGTTCCTTAAATCCTTTGGTTTTCTTTCAGGAGAAGCAATTCTTTGTTACCACTGTTCATTTGATTCACATGTATTCAGGTCAAACTGAATGTCTTTCTTTATTCAGAATCGTAGTTGTTCATGAGGGGAAAAAGCGGGCAATACCTTTTGCATTTTCATAGAACATGCCTCATATTATGTTTCCCTTTTCTCAGAGTTATTTTGTTTATAGTATATTCTGAAAATTAGGTGCGTTATGTAGATATGTCTTAGCTTTCTTGGTTCAGGATGAGCACATACATAGTTTTCTAAAAATGCTTCTTTTATAATATTCTGGGATGATTCTAAGGAGCACAAGTTTTAGGTGTTGGGGACACGCGGTGCCCTCCATATCGGCGCTTCTTGGATCCCAGCATAGATACCCTGACACGTTCTTCTCATCTGATACTCTGTCAATCTGATTCTGGTGTGTGGAGAGAGAGAGAGAGAGAGCAAGAGAGGACAACTACTGACGCCACCTTTTCCCTATGTGCAATCCAGAATAATATTTGCCCAGATTGTCTTAAAATTTCTAGCAAGTTGCTTGGTTTGTCTGTGGTTTGTGGTTAGGTGTTGATCCTGTGCTTTCTCGTTGTTTCAGGTCAGTAGAATTGTTCTTTCGTCCTGAGATTTCTCTACTGTTCTAAATGTCAACATAACTGATTTTTGCTTTTGTGGAACAATAAAGTGCAGGCAAGCATAGAAATATAGTGTATTTTGACTGATGCTAAAATAGAGGGAAGAGGGAAATTTTCTGCAGCTAAATAACCTTGGTCCCATGATCTTTTGGATGATCAAATGCAGCTATGTGTATTGAGCTTTCTTCTGCAGGGGCACTCAATTGAGTGGAGTGTTCAGACTTGGGAATTATATAGTGTATTTTGATTGTTGTTGAAATAGAGGGAGGAGAATTCTTCTGTCTTTTTCTTGTAGGACACATAATTATTCTTTCTTTTTGATATACAACATATAATTATTATCTCATTTTTTACCAGGCTGAGAATTTTTGGTTGTTTGCAATTATAAATCATCGGTTGTTTAATTAGCATCATCAAATTAAGTTGTAGCGTATATTTATTCAGATGATAGGATGCGCCATGTGCTCTTGCGTTTCTAAGCTTTTAGTAATTGTCTGATGATGGATGCAAATCACTTAATGGACAAAAACAATAGGGGTATTAGGCACGTGTATTGGTTGCATTGGCCTTCGACAACAGAGTAGACTATCCCTCCAAGCGTTTTTTTATATGCCTCTTCTAGGAAATGTGTGTTCTGTGACTCTATCCTGTTTGCAGTAAGTGAACCGTTCTCTGATCCAATCATAAGTACAGTTGCTGCATAATTCTTGTATTGGTTTTTATTGAGTTAGATATTCCAGGCCACCTGATATTCAATGTGATTTCCGCTCCCTTGCTTCGATTTCATGCGTTTAAAGGCAGGGTTGAGCAACCAATCATAACCCTTCTTTTGGCAGAAGTTTTTACCAGTTCCCCAGGAAAGTATGTTGGTTTTGTTACTGCCCCACTTGCTCTGTTCCGATTGTAGGTACAATATTTTCCGTGTATTCCTAATTCCTAATTTGTACCTACTCAGTTACTGATAAAATAACCCCTGTTGCTCTACCCTATTATTTTGCAGTCAATAATTGTAATCCAGGAATAGTGCTGCCAATGTAACCTATGTTGCTCTATCTTATTAGTTTGCCTTTTTTTACTCCAAAGTTAAACTACACATGTAATGTCTGGGCTTTAAGAATTATCAAAACTAAGAAACAATCTTCCCTTTTCAATTGCAAGCAACATTGAATGCAGGCTATGAAAGAACCTAAAACATTTTTTTTTATTTTTCAGATGTCATGGTTGTGTCATTTTCTCCGTATTTCCAATGCACTATTTTCATTTGCAGTTTGGCATAGCTATACCTTCAAAAATATGTGCTCTATGTGTTCGACCACCAGAAGAAGACTTAGACCTGTTGAAAATACGTGAATTCTAAAACAATATTACTCATGTGACAGATACTAATATTTACATATATACTCGAACATGTTTATAGAATGGTACAGAGATGTGGAACTTATTTATGAAGATTTGGCACACATAATTAATGATATTAGAGATTTTTTCTTACTGATATAAAATATTATCTTAGCCGCTTAAAAAAATACAGTAGTGTTGATCAGTATGTGATATCGCACTCTTTGTGACTGTGTTAATATTAGGTGTGGGATATGGGTACCCCCTATGCCTATCACTGACAGGGTGACTGGCATCCCGAACCCACATCTAACATAGTTGTGGGCGCACCCGAGGTGACAAACAACTCAACAAGGATCCTCGGACTACCGTAAGAGGGCATATCTCCTGTGTTACCTCGACCTCCCTAGCCCAACGATCACCTTTGCCTACAAATCTACCACATAGATCGTAAAGTTCGACATCAAGAACTTTGTTTTTTTGATTAAATGACACTTTAATCTCGGTATTTAATTTGTACAGTATTGTTATCTTATCATGCGATCCGTGTAGTTTTGCAAAAGTTTTGTTGTCCCGTAGCAACGCACGGGCATGATGCTAGTAAAAAGAACATGCATCTACTTTGTTGACTTGAAAAGACGAATCAATTCTAGTTGTAAATGTAAATATGTCACCTTATTATAAGGAAAAACTTCATGTCAACAAATTATATGACGTTTTTGCAGGTAAACTCCTAAGTCTTTTTTTTTTTTTTGAGAACAGTAAACTCCTAAGTCAACAAGAACGTTTTCTGCATGTAAACGTAAAGCCTCGTAACAAGCAAAAAGGAAGACAGGAAATATAACAGTTGTTTCTTGATGTTCCAACTTCCAATGAACCCAAAAAGTTTCGTAGGTGTTCATTTTTTTTAGAAGAAGGAAATGTCTCCGGCCTCTGCGACCGCATACAGCCTAGGTGTGGCAGAACCGCTCAAATTAATCCGGCTTAAGTGCGCTAACCTTCCATTGGTCATCACGCAATTAAATCGGAGTAATCTGACAGTCTGTCGGGTCGAGCCCGATACAACCACGAACAGTTACCTCGATCGAAACCAGTCATACAAATACCCACTCGAAGGTGGATCCCAGAGATTACAACACTCCACAAGTATTAAATAGGTCCCACTTGAGGTAATTTATTACAAACCAGGTTCAGTGCATAAAGTAACGGTTATCTCAGAGTTTTGAAGCAGCGGAAATAGACTAATTATTCGAAACGGTAGTAACATCACGTGAAGCCGTCGTGACGTCACTCTGAAGCATCTTCGTCCCAAACAACAGACCAACCAGGAGGAAGGGTGGTTGGCCAGGTAAGACCTGCAACCATCTCCTCGAGAGCACTACCTGAAAACAATTCAACAAGCAAGGCTGAGTATACTAATACTCAGCAAGACTTACCCGTCGGGTGAAAACTACATCACCGACTCCTAGACATGCAAGGCTTTTGGCTGGTGGGTTTGTCTTGCCAAAGAGCGACTAAGAGTGGGTCCTCACTTTCAAAATTTTAGCATCAAGTTCTAGTTCGAGTTAACCATTCTAGGTGAGCCAACTTACACTAGTCAAGCAAGTTGAGCAAACAGTTAAGCAAGCATCAAGTTTATCATCGTCATGTTCCACTTTCTTATTCAGTGCGACAAGAGGTCAAGTAGTCTCATTTGCTGCGAGAAACAGACAGTTCGAACCGATTTTATAACCTTGCAAGGTGGATACTAAACACACGGAAAAGCACCAACCACAAAGGTCGACGCTAACCAGGACGTTCCCATCGATCCGTCGGATTGTGTCCGGAGCCAAACTTCCCTTGGCTACAAGGCCTATCCGGAAAACGCGGCAGCGCCAGCCGGAATAGGTCTTGCACCACATGTTGCAAGCATCCACATGTTGCAAGCATGGGGATAAATCCCAGAAGAAGCAGAAAAAGTCCACGCACCACTTCACGTAGGTACTAAACTTACCGGTCCCATGTCCCAAACAAGTGCTTATTGCTTTCAAACACTTGACCAACATTGTCGACACATTCAGACCTTAGCCAATTCTTCATAAACAGACGGGGCATCTACATGACCAAAATCCCCGTCCGTCATCCTTATGATTCCAACATAAGTAAAGCAGATGATTCCTATATCTCGCGAGTGACAGGAAATCACTCGACTTTTACCGGGTCCTTATAGCATGGCATCTATCGACCTATCATACTAGTATTGCAAAGCATAGGTACCTAGGATCATGCAACTAGGGTTTCAATTCAACTCCTGAACGTAAATGCACAAACATAAACTTAGCAAAACATAGTTGCATGTATTTGAAACATAGGACATACTCCGGGGCTTGCCTTCAAACTCAAAGTTAGTAGGCTGATCTTCCGAAACTTGGTTCGGGCCTTGATTTGCTTCAACGGCATTCAGTTGTCCCTCGGACGGTCCATCTCCTTGAGTTGACACTAGCTCGTAGTCTCCGTCGGCGAGAACTTGTTCTACACGAATGCACATGCAATAAGAATATGATCTTCTGTCGAGTCGTCATTGTTGCACAATGATGAACCCGGTGTATTTAAGTTTGTCAAAGGTGATTGAGTACACATAAATTATTTATCTTTGATTTCACCAAAAAACAGCAAAGGTGTGTGTGTGATGTTTTCAGTTTATTTAACCATTTATTAAAATAACTTATTCTTATTTATCCCATTTTTAGCCATGAAACTTTCATAAATTATTCTGGCAGTTTGGTTCACTATTAAATTGTGAGAAAATTACTGTGTGCTCTTTGTGGTTTATTTGATTTGCTAACCAAAACTTAGGCCAAGATCAAGCATACATTTACCACAACAAAATAAACAAGAACAGCACACTATCATCAAGAATAAATCCTAAGAAATCACACTATCATCCAAGGGTCCTTAGAATTTTACCAGAGCCTAAACTAGTCTAAGCAAGCCCACATACCAAAGGATAGCTCCAAAAGATTTGAAGATCCTGTTGTTTGAATTTCTCCAGTTTAAACTGGTATGAATTAAAAGTGCAAGTTAGCCAGCTCAAACTAAGCTCTACTATTTAATAGACATGCATCAGGGTACCACAAGATTTCTGCGAAAAGAGTTGAACTCAGAAGCTTCGCAGACTAGTTATTAACAAGATTGAACCAGTCGTGGAGTGCCAGCCTAAACAATTAGTACTCGGAATCTAGTGTGTAGCTTTGCGCCAACTTTCTACAGCAGTCTAGAAACTACTCAGAGCATAACATATCCAAAACTCAGCACAAACAAAGCAATAGATTTCAAACTGTGCACAGATTTAAGTTTGAACAGATTTGAATCTAACTTAAAATCTACACGAAAACACCTATACATGCTTTCTAGAAAAGGTAGAACACAGCACCAGGAATACAACAAGACTGGTTTTGCATCAAACTGATTTTTCTACGATTTTTACCCGATTTTCAAAGTTTCAGAACTGAACTCTAGATCTGAACAACATATCTACAGTTTAACCCCTGGAAACTTGTGCTAAGGCCTCTAGAAAGATCTGTGGCTTGGCAGAGTGGTCCCTGCCCATGGCCGGCGGCTAGTTGGCCGGATTCCGGCGAAGTGGCGCCACGGGGCTCAACAATAACCAGTCGTGGGGGCTCAGAGATGCTCACCGCCTTACCTCGAGTGGATCACGAGTGGATTGGGTGACCGGAGGTGGCGCGACGGCGGCGGATGGCGGAGCTGGGCGGCGGCGGCTCTGTTCGAGTTTGCTCCGGCGGCTAGAGTGGCTATTGGCACTCGGCTGAGGGCTGGACGAACTCGAGGGGTGTGCTGCAGGTGCGCTCGAGTGGTTTGGGGTAGAGCTCGAGTGGTTTGTGGCGGAGCTCGAGTGTTTTTTGGGAAGGCTCGAGTGGTTTTTGGTAAGGCTCGAGTGGTTTTTGGCAAAGCTCGAGTGGTTTGCTGAAGGACTCGAGTGGTTTGGTGAAGGGCCTGAGTGGTTTGCTGCACTCGAGTGGTTGGCTACGCCTGAGTGGTTTGCAGCACTCGAGTGGTCTTGCTGGATGGCTGCGGGGCGGATCTGAGGAAAGGACTCGACGACGGAGCTGAGAGTGGCAGCTAGGGCTCTGGGAAGCTGGGGCAAGGGCGTGGCGAGTGCGGGTGGTGAAGGACGGCGGCGGAGCAGTGCGCACGGCAGGGAGCGGCGGAGAGGCAGTCTGGCGGCAACAATGGCGAGCGGCGGAAGGGCAGCCTGGCGGTGGCAAATGCAAGCCGCGGAGGGGGAGCTCGCGTGCAGGGGGTGCGAGGCCTTTTATAGGCAGTCGAGGCGAGGCTCGGACTGCGGCTCGGAGCAACGAAGCAGCCACGCGGAGCTTTGGGCGGCGCATCGCTGGCTGCCGCGGCAAAAATGTGTCCCGTTAAAAACTGAACAACTTTTGTATTGGTCGATTTTCAAGTTCTTAAGTGAAATTTCGAATTTGAACCATGCCAACCGTGAAAGGTCGAAAGTTCACCGAGGTGCAAGGGAATTTTTGGTAGGATTCCTTAAGTGAAAATCTAGGTGGGGCCAATTAAACTTAATTAGGCTAAGACAAAAGATTTAGCAGGTGATTAAGCTAATGAACACCTAGATTGTCACAGCCTACCCCCCTTAAACAGAATCTCGACCCGAGATTCGAGTGTAGAAAGAACTAGTGTGTGCAAGAACGCTTACGATCATGTAGAAGAAGAAAACCCGGGAACTTGGTGTTCAGATAATCCTCCGTTTCCCATGTCGCTTCTTCTTCCATGTGATAATTCCACTGTATCTTGTACATTTTAATGATCTTCCTTCTTGTTCCTCTTTCCTTGCGGTCGAGAATCCGGAGAGGGTGTTCCACTAAAGCCAGGTCGGGTTCGATCCATGCCACGTCTTGATCAACAATCTCAACTTCTGGAACTCGAACACATTTCTTGAGTTGGGATACGTGAAAACATTATGGACAGCTGAGAGTCTCTCGGGGAGCTGTACTCGATAAGCTACGGGTCCACAAACTTCTATGATCTCATAGGGTCCAATGTAGCGTGGGGCCAACTTTCCTTTTACTCTGAATCTTTGTACTCCTTTAGTTGGCGAGACCCGTAGATAACGTAATCTCCGACCTCGAACTGTAGGGGCTTCTTCCTCTTATCGAAATAACTCTTCTGTCGGGATTGGGCAGCCTTCAGGTTTGCCTGAATTACCTTCACTTTCTCCTCTGCTTCTGCCACTAGGTCTGTTCCAAAGAATTGCCTCTCTCCCGACTGAGACCAACTTAACGGAGTTCGACATCTCCTACCATAAAGTGCCTCAAATGGTGACATCTTCAAGCTAGCTTGGTAGCTATTGTTGTAAGAAAACTCAGCGAGTGGCAAACACTTGTCCCAATTCTTGTCATAGTGTATGACACAAGCTCTCAACATATCTTCTACAATCTGATTCACTCTTTCAGTCTGGCCATCTGTTTGGGGGTGGTATGCGGAACTGTGGATTAACTTGGTTCCTAGTGATTTATGCAAGTGCGCCCAGAAGCGGGATACGAACTGAGGACCTCTGTCTGAGATGATAGTTTTGGGGGTGCCATGAAGTCGAAGGATTTGGCTGAAGTAGATATCCGCATACTGCTTGACGGTATAGGTGGTATGAACAGGGATAAAATGGGCGGTCTTTGTGAGTCGGTCGACTATAACCCATATCGAATCATGATTCTGGGAAGTGAGGGGTAATCCCGAGATGAAATCCATACTTATGTCATCCCATTTCCAAGAGGGTATTGGAAGGGGCTGTAGCATTCCGGCTACCTTGAGGTGACTAGCCTTAATTCTCTGGCAAGTATCGCATTCTGAAACATATGCGGCAATATCCCTCTTCATTCTTGTCCACCAAAAGTTCTGCCTTATATCCTGATACATCTTGCTGCTACCAGGGTGAATAGATAATTTAGAGAGGTGAGCCTCATCTAAAATTTCCTTTCGAAGTTCCGGGTTCTTGGGTACTACTAAACGTTCCCCAAAATATACTACCTCTTTCTGATCCAATCCGAAACAACGATACTTCTCATCCCCTTCAGAAAGTTTTTCTTTGATGATCTTAATGCATTTATCCTGAGATTGGGCGGTAGCTATCTTGTCGTAGAGGGTATTCTCCAACGAAAGGTGATTCACAGATCCTTGGGGAACAATTTCCAAATTAAGTTTTCTCATTTCTGAACATAAGGTCTGACTATATGTTTCCGCCGAAAGGCAATTGCAGTGGGCCTTCCGACTTAAGGCATCAGCTACAACGTTGGCTTTCCCTGGGTGGTATAGGATTTCCAAGTCATAATCTTTCACTAGTTCCAACCATCTTCGCTGCCTCATATTCAGATCTGACTGGGTGAGTATGTATTTGAGACTCTTGTGATCCGTGTATATCTTGCAATGGGCTCCCATAAGATGGTGCCTCCAAAGCTTTAAAGCGTGGATCACAGCGGCCAATTCTAAATCATGGGTGGGATAATTCAGCTCATGTGGACGGAGTGCTCGTGAAGCATAAGCAATGACCCTGTTATCTTGCATGAGAACACAACCTAACCCTGTGCCTGAAGCATCGCAGTAGATGTCATACGGCTTGGTGTTATCGGGCTGTGCCAGAACGGGTGCGGAAGTGAGGAGACGTCTCAAGGTGTGGAAAGCTTCCTCACATTTCTCGTCCCACTTGAACTTAGCTCCTTTCTTGAGTAATTCTGTCATAGGCTTGGCTATCTTGGAGAAGTCAGGAATAAACCGACGATAGTAACCAGCAAGACCAAGGAAACTACGGATCTGGTGAACAGAAGCGGGTGTTTTCCAATCCATAACCTCTTGTACTTTCCCAGGGTCGACTGAGATTCCATCCTCAGAGATCGTGTGTCCAAGGAATTTAACACTGTTGAGCCAAAATTCACACTTAGAGAACTTGGCATAAAGCTGGTGGTCTCTAAGTGTTTGCAGAACAATGCGAAGATGCTCAGCATGCTCCTCTTCATTCTTGGAGTATATGAGTATGTCGTCAATGAAGACCACGACGAACTTGTCAAGATAGGGCATGAAGACCGAATTCATGAGGTACATGAAATAGGCGGGTGCATTTGTAAGTCCAAAAGACATGACCAGGTACTCATATAGACCATATCTCGTGGAGAAGGCGGTTTTCGGTATATCACAAGGTTGGATCTTGATTTGATGATACCCCGAGCGAAGATCAATCTTAGAGAATACCTTGGCACCGGCAAGCTGATCAAAGAGAATGTCAATGCGGGGTAGGGGATACTTGTTCTTTATAGTCATCGCATTGAGGGGTCGGTAATCCACACATAACCTCAGACTCTTATCCTTCTTCTTGGCAAAGAGAGCAGAACATCCCCAAGGTGATGTGCTAGGTCGAATAAATCCTTTTTCTAGCAACTCATGTAGCTGTTTCTTCAATTCAGCTAGCTCTATAGGTGACATCCTATAGGGTCGCTTTGATATAGGAGCGGAGCCAGGCTGAAGTTCAATGACAAACTCGATTTCTCTATCGGGTGGCATACCAGGTAACTCATCCGGGAAAACGTCTGGGTATTCACAAACCAGTGGGATATCCTCAATTTTGGTTTCAGTCATAGAGAACACATGGGAGCTGGTGTAGACACGGTGGGGTAGGTAAAGATCAGTGTGTCCTAAAAGAGGTGAGTGTATCTCGACTACTCTCTCCGAGATATCAAGTATGACACGGTTTTTCAGTCATCCAGTCCATTCCTAAGATAATGTCCATTCCATCCAAGCTCACACTAATGAGGTCGGTCTTGAACAACTTACTTCCCATAGCGATTGGTACTTGCTTTGATCTTTGATTAGCTGAAATCTTACCACCTGGTGTGGTGATCATATAAGGGGTGGCGGTTTGGGTGAGATTTAATCCACTCTTTGCACAAAACTTGGTACTGATAAAGCTGTGCGTTGCACCAGAATCAAAGAGAATAACTGCAGGTTGGTTGTGGACACAGAAAGTTCCCGTCATTACTGGTGCTTCTTCCGAAGTTCAGCAAGGGTGGTGAAGTTGATCCTTCCCTGACGGACTTTCATCGTTTGCCTCTTTCCTTGCCTTGTTTTGGATCTCGTCCCCGATTCTGTCGTCTATATTGGGGGCATTCTATAGTATAGTGCCCAGGCTTTCCATACTTGTAGTAGGCATTCCTAGTATTAGGATTGGTAGGAGCCTGGGAGTTGGTCTGGGGCACTGGTTGTTGCTGGCGAACGGGAAAACGTGCATTGTCTAGCTGGGGTGGCTTGATCACCCACCTTCCTGTCTTCCCGGGCCTCTGGGGTTTCAAAGCTGGAGGATTCTGGACTATAAGAAACTTTAGAGTTGAGACACTGGCTGAGGTAGCAGGTGTCTTTCTCTTTTTCTTCGGCACGACAGGCCATGATACAATCCTCCTGCGAGATTGCCAAGCTCACCAACTCATCATAGCTGGTTGTTCTGACGGGATTTAAGGATTCCTTGAGCTTGGGGTTGAGACCTCGACGGAAATGATCCATCTTTTTGGCATCCGTGTCAGCATGATAACCAGCATACAGGCATAAGTTGTTGAAAGCTTGGGAATATTGGAGTGCAGTGCGTGTGCCCTGAGTTAATGATAGATACTCATTCAACTTCCTCTCTGTCAATCCCTCTGGAATATGTGAGCCTTAAATGCTGTCTTAAAATCTGTCCAACTCACTACTTGATCGGCTGGAAGCAGAGCAAGGTGATGTTCCCACCAAATGAATGACGGGCCTCGGAGCTGTTGAGCTGCATACTTGGCCTTATTCTCCTCTGAGCATGGTACGGAAAGTACCGAGAATTTGGACTCGATGATGCGAATCCAGGCATCCGCATCTAAGGGCTCTTCTGTCGGTTCGAACAAGGGAGGCTGGGTGGCTAGGAAAGCTTGATAATTTGCAGTCTCGGGTGAACCAACATTGTCTCTTTGGTGGTGTTGCTGCTGTCCATGGGCAAGGTGTCGCAGCAACTCAGGTCGTTGTGGTGACGAATGCCTCCATCGGGTTCTGAGGTGGGTCTTGGTTGCCACTACCTTGTCCGGTCTCGAATTGGGTCCGACGCGTGGATCACACCATCTGCAATATGATTTACTTATCAGCCACATATTAGCAGACTTGGTTACAAGGTAAGACAAGGTAACCATGGGCGAAAATAGTAGAAAATCATTGCAGAATTTCTGAACAGCAAGGCTGTCAGAGGAGAAAATTCATATCTCCATGGTCGGAACGTCCAAGTCTTTGAATTTTTGCCAGTAGCTAGGAAATTTATCAAGCTACAACTTTCCTTTATAACTCCATGTCAGATTCGGACTCTAGCTAGGGCGAAAAATCCAAAATTCGCGTCTCCGTCCATGCTGTTTTTCTTATGGCCGAGGGTTACCAATTTGGTCATAACTCTTGCTATACTTGTCCGTTGGGCTTGAAATTTTGTGAGCATCAACATTATGAAATTTCCTATAACTTTGGTATTCAGCTCAGGACCAGATTCAAACTTTAACTAGGTCGAAACATTCAACGTTTGCCCCTCTGCTTTTGCTGATTTCCGAATGGCTGAGGATCACAAAAATCTCTGTATCTCCTGACATACTAGCTCAATGGAGCTGAAATTTCGTGAGTAGCTTCCTGGTGAAATTACTCACAACTTCGGTAGTCAAAGCTTCAACTGGTTTTGGCTCTAGGGTGGGACAAAAACTGAACTACTACCCTGCTATCAGCCTAGATTTTTCAGCAAACAGTCAACACTTCTTTCAGCAAAACTCAAGTTTTACTTATTCAAAAATCCTGAAATTTTTACAGCAGCTTGCTTATGAAATTATGAACAACTTTTATTTAAGGTGCCCAGCCAACCGAGTGGTTTTAATGACCCGAAAAATTCGGACCAGCAAGAAACACAGTTTTGACAGACTTTTAGAAGTTTGTGAGATTTACGATTTTTATTTCCTTTTTGCCTCCAGTTGACTTAACAATTTTTAAGGTGATTAACATGATGCAAAAGAACTAAAAACGCCCTCACAAAATACCAAGAAGCCTTGGCGTACGTAGTTAGTTGCCGGTGGCGAGGCACAATATACGTCTCTCCCTATAATAGCTAGTCGTTACTCAGACCATCGCAACCCTAACGAACGGAGTCAGTGTACCTGCAAGAAAACCATGAACCTTCCGTGCCAGCACGCCACGGAAGCGTCCCCATTCATTACCGTTCATTTATAAAAACGGTATCCATGCGTTCAACACTGCATGGACAGTGCATCTAGTCTAGGCCGTACGCTCCTTTTGAATAGAGCACACAACCCTTCGCATAACTCGTGATGCGGCATCATGCACATGTCTCGAACATGGCGAACAACCAGGATGATAGGCTCATTTGAATTAGAACCATACCATCAAGACCTTGCTCACATATAAACATGTGGCGACTCATACACAATCGTAATGATAGGTCCTTGGAATGGAGATCCTATCACCCTTCGTGCACGCGGGGCACGGAAACCAGCGCACTGTATAAAACACGTGGGCAAGGTGTGCTGGACAGGTTAGTCAAATATACCATAATTAGCAAGCCACCTGAAACAACCCGAAATTACCCTCTAGGGCTTCACGGTCTAGTTAATCCTTAGTGATCCAACGAGTTTTCACAAAGCACTAGTTGGTCAAGTTTTATTCCGAAACAAGTGTGTTGGGGACCGTGCGAACCTCTGGTGTACGACTTTTCGCTCTGATACCAGCTGTGGCAGAACCGCTCAAATTAATCCGGCTTAAGTGCGCTAACCTTCCATTGGTCATCACGCAATTAAATCGGAGTAATCTGACAGTCTGTCGGGTCGAGCCCGATACAACCACGAACAGTTACCTCGATCGAAATCAGTCATACAATACCCACTCGAAGGTGGATCCCAGAGATTACAACAATCCACAAGTATTAAACAGGTCCCACTTGAGGTAAATTATTACAAAACCAAGTTCAGTGCATAAAGTAACGGTTATCTTAGAGTTTTGAAGCAGCGGAAATAGACTAATTATTCGAAACGGTAGTAACATCACGTGAAGCCGTCGTGACGTCACTCTGAAGCATCTTCGTCCCAAACAACAGACCAACCAGGAGGAAGGGTGGTTGGCCAGGTAAGACCTGCAACCATCTCCTCGAGAGCACTACCTGAAAACAATTCAACAAGCAAGGCTGAGTATACTAATACTCAGCAAGACTTACCCGTCGGGTGAA
The DNA here is from genome assembly GCA_015476505.1 of Urochloa ruziziensis. Classification (NCBI taxonomy): domain Eukaryota; kingdom Viridiplantae; phylum Streptophyta; class Magnoliopsida; order Poales; family Poaceae; genus Urochloa; species Urochloa ruziziensis. The sequence goes on from CM027121.1 coordinate 23,044,555, forward strand.
AACTACATCACCGACTCCTAGACATGCAAGGCTTTTGGCTGGTGGGTTTGTTTTGCCAAAGAGCGACTAAGAGTGGGTCCTCACTTTCAAATTTTAGCATCAAGTTCTAGTTAAGTTAACCATTCTAGGTAAGCAACCTGTACTAATCAAGCAAGTGGAGCAAACAATTAAGCAAACATCAAGTTTATCATCGTCATGTTCCACTTTCTTACTCAGTGCGACAAGAGGTCAAGTAGTCTCATTTGCTGCGAGAAACAGACAGTTCGAACCGATTTATAACCTTGCAAGGTGGATACTAAACACACAGAAAAGCACCAACCACAAAGGTCGACGCTAACCAGGCCGTTGCCATCGATCCGTCGGATTGTGTCCGGAGCCAAACTTCCCTTGGCTACAAGGCCTATCCGGAAATCGCAGCAGCGCCGGCCGGAATCGGTCTTGCACCACATGTTGCAAGCATGGGGATTAATCCCGGCCGGAATCGGTCTTGCACCACATGTTGCAAGCATGGGGATAAATCCCAGAAGAAGCAGGAAAAAGTCCACACACCACTTCTCGTAGGTACTAAACTTACCGGTCCCATGTCCCAAACAAGTGCTTAGTGCTTTCAAACACTTGACCAACATCGCCGACACATTCCGACCTTAGCCAATTCTTCATAAACAGACGGGGCATCTACATGACCAAAATCTCCGTCCGTCATCCTTATGATTCCAACATAAGTAAAGCAGATGATTCCTATATCTCGCGAGTGACAGGAAATCACTCGACTTTTACCGGGTCCTTATAGCATGGCATCTATCGACCTGTGATACTAGTATTGTAAAGCATAGGTACCTAGGATCATGCAACTAGGGTTTCAATTCAACTCCTGAACGTAAATGCACAAACATAAACTTACCAAAACATAGTTGCATGTATTTGAAACATAGGACATGCTCCGAGGCTTGCCTTCAAACTCAAAGTTAGTAGGCTGATCTTCCGAAACTTGGTTCGGGCCTTGATTTGCTTCAACGGCGTTCAGTTGTCCCTCGGACGGTCCATCTCCTTGAGTTGACACGAGCTCGTAGTCTCCGTCGGCGAGAACTTGTTCTACACGAATGCACATGCAATAAGAATATGATCTTCTGTCGAGTCGTCATTGTTGCACAATGATGAACCCGGTGTATTTAAGTTTGTCAAAGGTGATTGAGCACACCTAAATTATTGATCTTTGATTTCACCAAAAAAACAGCAAACGTGTGTGTGTGATGTTTTCAGTTTATTTAACCATTTATTAAAATAACTTATTCTTATTTATCCCTTTTTAGCCATGAAACTTTAATAAATTATTCTGGCAGTTTGGTTCACTATTAAATTGTGAGAAAATTACTGTGTGCTCTTTGTGGTTTATTTGATTTGCTGGCCAAAACTTAGGCCAAGATCAAGCATACATTTATCACAACAAAATAAACAAGAACAGCACACTATCATCAAGAATAAATCCTAAGAAATCACACTATCATCCAAGGGTCCTTAGAATTTTACCAGAGTCTAAACTAGTCTAAGCAAGCTCACATACCAAAGGATAGCTCCAAAAGATTTGAAGATCCTGCTGTTCGAATTTCTCCAGTTTAAACTGGTATGAATTAAAAGTGCAAATTAGCCAGCTCAAACTAAGCTCTACTATTTAACAGACATGCATCAGGGTACCACAAGACTTCTGCGAAAAGATTGAACTCAGAAGCTTCACCGACTAGTTATTAACAAGGTTGAACCAGTCGTGGAGTGCCAGCTTAAACAATTAGTACTCGAAATTTAGTGTGTAGCTTTGCGCCAACTTCTACAACAGTCTAGAACTACTCAGAGCATAACATAACCAAAAGCTAGCACAAACAAGCAAGGATTCCAAACTGTGCACAGACTAGAGCATGAACAGATTTGAATCTAACTTAAAATCTACACAGAAAACACCTATACATGCTTTCTAGAAAAGGTAGAACACAGCACCCAGAATACAACAAGACTGGTTTTGCATCAAACTGATTTTTCTACGATTTTACCCGATTTTTCAAAGTTTCAGGACTGAACTCTAGATCTGAACAACCTATCTACAGTTAACCCCTGGAAACTTGTGCTAAGGCCTCTAGAAAGATCTGTGGCTTGGCAGAGTGGTCCCTGGCCATGGCCGGCGGCTAGTTGGCCGGATTCCGGCGAAGTGGGGCCACGGGGCTCAACAATAACCAGTCGTGGGGGCTCAGAGATGCTCACCGCCTTACCTCGAGTGGATCACGAGTGGATTGGGTGACCGGAGGTGGCGCGACGGCGGCGGATGGCGGAGCTGGGCGGCGGCGGCTCTGTTCGAGTTTGCTCCGGCGGCTAGAGTGGCTATTGGCACTCGGCTGAGGGCTGGACGAACTCGAGGGGTGTGCTGCAGGTGCGCTCGAGTGGTTTGGGTAGAGCTCGAGTGGTTTGTGGCGGAGCTCGAGTGTTTTTTGGGAAGGCTCGAGTGGTTTTTGGTAAGGCTTGAGTGGTTTTTGGCAAAGCTCGAGTGGTTTGCTGAAGGACTCGAGTGGTTTGGTGAAGGGCCTGAGTGGTTTGCTGCACTCGAGTGGTTGGCTACGCCTGAGTGGTTTGCAGCACTCGAGTGGTCTTGCTGGATGGCTGCGGGGCGGATCTGAGGAAAGGACTCGACGACGGAGCTGAGAGTGGCAGCTAGGGCTCTGGGAAGCTGGGGCAAGGGCGTGGCGAGTGCGGGTGGTGAAGGACGGCGGCGGAGCAGTGCGCACGGCGGGGAGCGGCGGAGAGGCAGTCTGGCGGCAACAATGACGAGCGGCGGAAGGGCAGCCTGGCGGTGGCAAATGCAAGCGGCGGAGGGGGAGCTCGCGTGCAGGGGGTGCGGGGCCTTTTATAGGCAGTCGAGGCGAGGCTCGGACTGCGGCTCGGAGCAACGAAGCAGCCACGCGGAGCTTTGGGCGGCGCATCGCTGGCTGCCGTGGCGGACATGGCTCGCCGGTCGGCGGCTTGTCGCGGCGGGGCGGCGCTGGGCTGGGCGGTCGGTGGCCGGTCGGGGTGAGCTCACGCGCGGGTTGGCGAGAGGCTAGGGCCCACGACGACTGGCTTGCCGGCCCTGGTCGGGGCAGCGGCGCTGCAGCTCGCCGGCGGGTCGCCGGCGACCACGTGGCGCACGCCGGGCACCCGTCGCATCTGGTCGGAGTGGCGCGGGGGATAGAGCGGTTCTGTCGGGGACGACCGTGGGGACAGCGCGCGGCGCATTTAAGGCGCGGGCGCGACCTCGGCGTCCACGTCAGAGGCTGGCCGCCGCGTGGCGGCGCTGTCGGGCGCGTGACTCGCGCGGCGCCGGAGAGCGCCGGCAATTCGTCGAACACATGCCGGGCGTCCATTCAAACCAACTTTTCTCTGAAATTTTGAACCGAAGTTCAAAATCTCCAAAAAGAAAAGTTGTGTTCCAGGTTACCAGCTACAACTTTTGTAAAGGTTGACCTATGAAAAAGTGAGTGGATTCGAGAGAAAACCGAGTAGAAAACAGCATGGACTCGGGTGCCAGCCTGCAGTGAACTTCTGTGTTTTGACTGACTTTGACTGGAATTTAAGGTGCCTTCCACTCAAAATCTCGAAATGAGCCAATTGACAAAAATGTGTCCCGTTAAAAACTGAACTACTTTTGTATTGGTCGATTTTCAAGTTCTTAAGTGAAATTTCGAATTTGAACCATGCCAACCGTGAAAGGTCAAAAGTTCACCGAGGTGCAAGGGAATTTTTGGTAGGATTTTGTTAAGTGAAAATCTAGGTGGGGCCAATTTAAACTTAATTAGGCTAAGACAAAGGATTTAGCAGGTGATTAAGCTAATGAACACCTAGATTGTCACACTAGGTGTTCATGGTTCTTCGAAAGAAACATGGCATTCTCAGCTCTCACCCATCCCACTTCCTCGACCTCCGCTTTATTTATGTAGGCGAGGAGGGTCATTGACAATTTTTGAGTTCAACATCCTTAAATTCACAATTTTTATATGAGAATTATAACAATATGATCCTTCTATAACCTTGCTCATGTTTATGTGCAATGTCACAACATTCTAGCGATTATTTTGTATGGATTACATTTTGTTTTTCAATATTTAACTTTCCAAGGAAGTAATAAGTTAGTACTTGGAAAGATGGACGTGACCACAATATTTTTCATTTGAAGCACTGATTGGGAAAAAAAATGCGTACATCTCTTTTTTTATGAACCGTAACAAAACAGTGCAATTTCGTTAATCAGGAGTTTAGGACTAAACACACCAGTTTCTTTTCTCTTAAGAGTCTCTCAATCTGCTGTTGCAAGTTCGAAGAAAAAGTTAAGAAATCCGAAAATCCTATGACAACAATTCCTCATTTGTGCAACGGCGCCAAATCCCAATTGCAGTTCCAGAATCCAGAAGCAAAGCCCGCGAAACCGCCTCCCCGGCGTTGAAATTTCGTCCCCAAACTTCAAGCCCGCGCCGCCTCGTATGAAATTTTGACCCGTCCCGCCAACTCATCGATCCGCGCCTCGCGCCACGTCAGCGATCCGCAGCATCCCTCCCGCGTCCCCATCCCACCCGTCCATCCCCTCCGCATCGAACGGCAGCCGCCGCCCTCCTCCCTCCCCTCGCCTCCTTTTAAACCCCCTCCCCCTGCTCCCCCAAATCACCCATTCCAATTCCAAGCACCAGTCTCCCCGTGAATCCTCTCCTACACTCAAATCCACTCCTCCGAGGAGTCCACCTCGTCGTCGGCGAGCATGTCTGGGCGCGGCAAGGGTGGCAAGGGGCTCGGCAAGGGCGGCGCGAAGCGCCACCGGAAGGTGCTCCGCGACAACATCCAGGGCATCACCAAGCCGGCCATCCGGCGGCTGGCGAGGAGGGGCGGCGTGAAGCGCATCTCCGGGCTCATCTACGAGGAGACCCGCGGCGTGCTCAAGATCTTCCTCGAGAACGTCATCCGCGACGCCGTCACCTACACCGAGCACGCCCGCCGCAAGACCGTCACCGCCATGGACGTCGTCTACGCGCTGAAGCGCCAGGGCCGCACCCTCTACGGCTTCGGCGGCTAGGCTGAGGCGCCCGCCGTCCCCCTCACTGTCTCCCTTCTGCAGCTCAGACGTTGTCTGGCCGTGTGCTCACAAGTCTTGCGGTCAAGAAAGTTTCAGGCTGTTGTTTAGCTAATTAGCTCATCCCTGGCTGTAGTAGGTTTATCTGAATCTTGAGGCAGTAATGAAATTATCTGATATTGTGAATCAAGCTTGTGCGATGTGTCGTTTTTCAATACAAATCAAGCTTTCTCTGTGCATCTACGTGATTCTTGTTTACGATTTCAAGTAGTTCTCTGTGATAGCAAAATGCTCGTTGGTTCTATTTCTTGTGCAGTCGAAATATTCAGTGGAGTTTGCAGTTTTGCATTGCAAAGTAAACCAACAAATCGCTGTTCTGTTTGATTGAATTACTAACCTGCTAAGGTAGCAGATGGGGCTATTAACCTGCTCCTCGTTTGATAATTGATGTGCACTGTGCCACCTTTGAACAAAAGTAGATTTGGTTTACATTCTAATATTTTCATGTTTCAGTATTACAGCTTACAAGGATTCAATAGGAGGTTGGAATCCTAGCAAAATCATGTTCAGGTTGGGTGCCTACAATTGGCTGGCGCTTAAGATACTGAAATTGGATGCCTTGCCAGACGATGGAACAGACTCGAGCAAAAAGGAACATTAGTGGTGATGAACAGGATCACCATCCATTTAGATGTTTATTATCTCCACGACCTATTGAATAATCCATACAGCAAGCGTGGCTCAAAATGAATGAAACAGAGTACAGGCCAAATAACATGCATTTTGATCAATCTGTTCATTGACGTAGCTTCTAAATATAAACCAAAAATGAAAAATCTGCTTGTCATATACGTGAAGATCACCATATCCTTCAGATGGATAAAATTGAAAAGACAGACTACAGTCTGCCTATACATTGGTTGCACTCTTTGAAATATACAATCGCATGGCACGCATGTGCACATTAAGAAACAAAATAACATATGTACATCGAATTGATAACTGATACAAGTCTCAAAATTGTAATAGCAGTCAACTTTAAGAACATAGTGCACGGCACGCCTGTGCACATTCAGACACAAAATAACATATGTACATCGAATTGGTGTTACCTGATACAAGAAGTCTCAAAATTATAATAGCAGTCAACTTTAAGAACATAGTGCAAATACTCTAGAGGCAAGTAACAGAAGACTGAGAAGAGGCACAAAACCCTATCATTTTACAGTAGTATTAACTATCAACACACTCAAAAATCACTAATCCTGTCAAGATATACACTGCTGCAGAAGGGAAATGGAGGAGCTATAGAATATGGCAGGAAGATGACTGAAAGTCTGAAACAGAACCAAGATAACAAATTCCTCTAACAAAAATGTCTTGCCAATATTGGGCACTTCTTGGTTCTGCATTTACTTTGCAGTTCAGTAGACATGAAAAGCAGAGGAGGCACACATGGCTGCAGTGCAGAATTCAGATTGCCATCACGGGGAGAAGAGAGCGCCAGAGTCATCGTCCGATGAGGGCTGTAGTGCATTGATCTTGATAACATATTTCTTCCGAGTGGATGTGCTGCTGCCTTTAGAGCTCATGTCCAGGTCATCTGAGCCCTCGCACGAGGTGGAATCCTCATCTTCATATGCATTACCGATATGACCACTGCACTTCCGGCAGAGCAATCGCGTCCTGTTTCTGAAGAGGCCCCATGAACGGCTTGAATGGAAGTATGGCATGCAGCTCACCTCATCGGTTTGTGTAAAACGGCTCTCATCAATTGCAAAGAACGAAACAACACCTTTCTTGATCTGCTTGCCATACTTGGATCCGATGTTCGCCGTGTTCCGCGTGGAGGAGCTCAAGTTTAATGCATAGCCGCAGTATCCACAGCTGCCAGTAAGAAACAAATTCAAGATGTCACCAAAATTGAGCTACATGCTTTCACACCTGAAAGTACCACACCACATTTCAGAATGTCTAAATTATGCCTATCATTTGTCTGTCTTTACTAAGCATCAGGAGACAATTTTCATGAGCCAACATCAATTTCCACTGAGTCATATTCACCGGTCATAATATACTGAAAATCAAACACATTGGTTCTAGACAGTTCTTTGGGAAAAGGCCATGATCTCTTCTAAATACCGAATATGCAGTGGATTCACTGTGGTTAATGGAATTTATATGCTCTTTTATCTGATCAACCAGGTTTAGTAATTCGTAAGAAGGCCACTAATTACAGGCAAGCAAAACTAAATCCAAAAGAGTACTAACTATCATCACCTGAACCGAACAACTTGATTTCCAGATTGAATCCCATAGAACACCCAAGATCATATTTGTCAGACAAAAACTACACTTTGGCACCAAAAACCAGGTGAACAAACACCAGCGAAGTGACGTTTCCTAGAAAAAGGAAAGGGGCTAATCAAATACAGAGATCTCGGAAAACTACCCTGCAACCCTAGGGTTTGGTTCTCGATCCAACTAGCCCAGAGAGCAGCCGTGGGGAGGGGACGAACCTGTAGGCGACGTCCTTGATGGAGGAATAGCTGTCGAGGGCCCTCACCATGCTCGCTCCCTTCGCCTCAGCGGATCAACCACCCTCGCTTGCTCCGCTTGCCGAGGGGTGGGGGAAGGCGTCTGATTTGGGATGCCCAGCCGCCAACGGTCAAGGCGGGGTTGGGGCGCCGCGCTGGCTCGGCTTTCCGTTCTGCCTGCCGTACAGGGGGGAAAAGAAAGGAGACGACGGACAGGCACAACCTGGAACTGTTGCCGAAACAATCAGGCAGGGGGGTCGCTGGTCTTGTGTGCTGACCATCGCGGCGGTGCCGTGATTTCTGCGCCGTACGTGATTGCGATCGATGGTGATGGCAGCTCGCTCGCTCGCTCGCTGTACGTGTTCGTGAGAGGCCGGCCGTGCTTGTTCATTCCTGGGGATCCCTCAATCCTGATCCTGACGCTGAAGTGAACCCAACATCAACACGCAGGAGCAGTGTTTTTGGTCATGCAGTTCAGTGCGCCGAGGACACGTGTGTGGCTCCATCATAGATCCATGGGATTGATCGTAGAGCACAGCTAGATAATGTGGACGGCAGATGGCCCCACTTGATGTGATCATGCGACTGTTCCTGTGACGAGGACGAAAATGATGTTTTTTTTGCCCCTTGGGGAGAAGCTTGTACGAGAAATTGAGGATAGCAAAAAGGTGAAACAAATCAAGCAAGCTATATTTTCTTCGCATTTTCCGGCAGGTCTGTACCTTAAAATGGGTTAAAAGCAGGCTTAAAATGGAGCTACGTCGAAATTTAATTGATGCTCGTCAAGTAGGAAAATTGAATTCATAACTTTCAAAATAAAAATAAGAATCTGTTTGCCAAGTAGGGGTGGCAAGTAATAGGTTTTGTTTTTAGTTATAACTAATGTTACAATCACCATATTTCCGTTTTCATAAGCTAAATGCTACTCTCCATCTGTCTCAAATTACAATTCTTTTTAACTTTTCTATGTACATGAAGTTTGCTACGTATCTATACAAACAACGCTATGTCTAAAAACAACGCTATGTCTAAAAGCATAGCAAAACTTACGTATCAAGAAAAGGCAATGAACTGTAATTTTGTAATTTTGAATAGAGGAAGTAGATACGATACTGTTTATGTATATATGTTAGAAAAAGAAAAGCTATGCGTTATTGAGAGTTGCATTGGGAGACTTGAAATCATAGATTACTCTAGTGCAATAGACTCACGGACGGCAACTAATGAACAAACCGAGGATGTATGTCATTGTTAGGTTAGATTATTGGATTTTCCTTGGACATTATTTATATTTCCTTTAAATAAAAGCATTTTGCAAAGACTTGCTAAATTGTGAACCGGGCCTGTTTGGGAGAGCTCCACTCCAGAAAAAATAGCTCCGCTCCATCAACTCTATCATTTTGCAGCTCCACTCCACTAACTCCACAAAAACATGGAGTTAATATACGTGTTTGGCTAACTACAGTGCTCCAACTCCAAAATATGAGATCTTGTTGTAAAATGTCTATTTTACCATTGTAAATGGACCCACGTGTCATCCTCTACTCTTTGGTCCTCTCCTCTTCCTCTCTCTTCTCCCCTCTCTCTCTCACTGCTGGACACCCCTGCAGCCCACCACCGGACTAGAAGACATCAATCATTAAACTGCTACCAAATGTACGTACCAATAAAGAACAACGCAAATCTTTTTTTCAAACAATAAACAACGCAAAGCTCACTCCAATTTTCATGTACAGGGTTGATACACCAAATTGGATGCCGCCTGGTACCAATGCACAAATTTACAACATCTTCAGCTAATAGATCTCTATCTCCATGGACACAAACGACACATACGGACTTGAACTGATCCTCTGTCAGTTTGTACAGGACGGCGGCGTTGGGAACAGCACGAGGCCATGGCGGTGTGAAGTAAGGATGGGCGTGGTGTGGGTCGGCCCTGTGGATCGTCGAACCGAGCCGTAAAAATGACCCTAATGGGCCCCTATTCTGCACCATGAAGTAGCGTAGGATCAGCGGCTCTGAAACGCAGGATCGAGTGGTTCGATCCACACCCCATGCAATATGGCTGCGCCGTCAATCTACTCACTTCTACGACGTCCTCGACGAGTAGGCCACGCGGGAGTTCGTTGAGCAAAAGAATGCGAGGGTGTTTAAATGAGTGAAAAGTGATGAAAACCTTTTGCATTAGGCCGTGTGCACAGAGAGAAGAAATGAACTGACATGGATCTCTAGGTGAAATTTTTTGCAAAGTTTTGAGAAATAAACAGGGCCTAAATCACCAGGGCATGCACGAAATCGGCGCCGACGCGCAGTTGTTCGATGAGGTGGTCAACGACGCTGCCAGCACAAGATGGATCGATCCACGCTATCCAATGGTTCTCGTGGGTCAAGTGACAGGTATCAAATGGATTAATGGTGGCCCTGTTTCTGATTAATGGATCGGTGGTTCGCATCCGGTTCGCTCCACGGTTGAACTACGTCCACCTTTATTGAACTGCGTCCACCTTTAGTGTGAGGCATCCTTCTGCGTGGGACTCGGGCGCGCCGGAGCTGCGCGGGATGGGACCTGCAGCACGGGACAACACGGGAGAGACAGGGCCAGCGGTGCTAGACGGCAGCGCGGGGGGCAACTCAGGGCTAGCGTGCGGTAGCACGACGGCGCCGCAACGCGGGACGACGGATGGGGCCGATGGCGGCGCAAAGCTGCGGGGCGGGGGCAGCGTCACGGTCACGGGGGACAGGGGAGCAGGAGGGGACGACGGCGGAGTCGCGACTCGCGATGGGGAAGGGTGTCGGTTGAAAAATAAAAAGAAAGAATGAATAGTTTTATTGCGTAACCAGTGGTGGATAATTTTATCTCAGCTCTATGAGACGGTAAGAAACTGATATTTTTGGAGCACCTCTTCAGGTACTCAGAAAAGACATGGAGTTAGCCTCCAACTCCATATTTTTCTTGGAGTTTTTAGATATGAAGTTTTTGGAGCTGGACTCGTTTAGCACGAACTTTGTGGAGCAGATTTACTGGAGTTGGAGCGGAGCTCTTCCAAACACGCCGGTCCCAACTTCAACTCAAACTTACAATAATATAGTGCAGGCGTCCCGCGTCCTGCAAATCGGCAAATGTATATCAGTTCTGTTGAAACCAGAGCTAGTGAATCGGGATCACAAGAATTGTCTTTGCATTTAACCCTTGTCGCTTTGAATATATCGATGTATTATTCTCGTGGAAATGAATCTCTTTTTTTATAGTGGTGTCAAACTTTTTGAAATTTTCAGCCGTGAAAGTAAGAACGAGGACGAGGCGGTATTTTGTCGGCTGTCGCAGGTTTTCACAGCTCAGCCTCAGCGGCCCCACAAAAACAGAGCAGGCGCCCCTCCATGATTGCTTCCTCCCCGTTCCGAGTTCCGACCTCCCGGCTAGTCTCCGCCTCGAGAAAGATGTCGGCGGCGACGGAGGTGGCGCCAGTTCAGCAGCGGGGCCATGCGGCGGCGGCGGCTTGGCGGGCGGTGGCGGAGTGGCTCGGCTTGCTCTTCCAGATCCTGCTCCGGATCATCCGCGGCACGCCCTCCTCGTGGGCTCAGCTCCTCTCCTTCGTCGGACTCCGCCACCCGCTCCTCCCAGTCGCCGCCCAGGCGCAGCCGTCGCCTGAGGTGGCCTTCGTGCAGCTCCCCTCCGAGGCTCCAGTCGACGCGTCGCCTCCGCCACTCCGGCGGCTCACGGTACGGACCTCCACGCTTTGGTCTGCTGGTCAGGCGAAATTATGGTGACTTGGTAGTTTGGGGAGGTCAAGGTATCAGATGGAATTATGAAGTTAATCGTAGCAATTGACTGCGGATTGTAAATGAATATGGTTTTGTAGCTGGAGTGCTGGACTCCTGTGGGCGCAGGGCACTATCGAGTAGAATGGTAAAAAACTGAAAAAATTGTGATCGTTACTTACACAGCTTTTCATCAAGTTCAATTTTGAGATTTGGTGGTCTGGTGTGTGTTATGATTTGTTTGTCAAGACTACTGACTAGCTGGTGTGTACCAACATGATTTTGGGCTATGATTTTCCATAGTTTATTTGCTGCTTTCCTGTTTCATCATCAAGACTGCTTGAATGAACTTCCTATGATACCTGCCCTGCATAATCTTCAGGTGGTACTTGACTTGGATGAGACTCTAGTTTCCGCATACGAGTCATCGAGCCTTTCTGCTACTGTGCGCACACAGGCTGTTGAAGCAGGATTGCATTGCTTTGACATGGAGTGCACATCATCTGAAAAGGCAAGTATATGCAGTTGGTTGTGCCTTTTGCTGATCTATTGCTGTTTTCAGTATATTTCTTAGATAGGGACTTACAGGAAGTTATGCTTCATGGTTTACACTTTACAGGATGCTGAAGGAAGGCAGAGGGTAAATCGTGTAACTGTCTTTGAGCGTCCTGGCTTGCATGAGTTTTTGCAGCGAACTAGCGAATTTGCAGATCTTGTTCTCTTTACAGCTGGTTTGGAAGGTTTGATTTTCTCAACTTTTTGTATCTTTGGCGACAAGAGCCTAGTTGATTTCACATCACGCCACTGATCTGTGCTCTTATGCAGGATATGCAAAGCCTCTAGTTGACAGGATAGATGCTCATAACAGGTTCATTCACCGTCTCTATCGGCCATCAACTGTTACTACGTAAGTTATCATTGGCATTTCCACAAGCTGTTAGTGATGGGCTGTTCTGTTCCTGAGGGCTCTTGTTCATAAAAATAGTAAGATGCGGCCTCAACTACATTCAATTGGAGGCTAAGTTTCAAGTAGACATTTACAACTCACAAGTGATTCCGCAACATACTTGACAGGACTCTGTTCATGCTGACGGGGATTCATCTTTTCTTTGGATTTGCTGCTGACTTCACTATCTTATGTTGTTATTTTCTGGTTCATAACCACTTTATGTAAACCATAAATCTGGCTTTACTGATGGTTCCATTAACCCTTGTATCATGCTGATTATAATTTGCTTCTGTACTGTTGGCTCTTGTACCAGTTTGGCTGGACAGGTTACTTATTCAGTGCGATTAGGTCCTTTTGTAGCATTAATTGAACTGGTTCAGCCTTCTGATACTATATATTCACAATTTCAGGGAATACAGAGAGCATGTAAAAGATCTTTCTTGTTTGTCCAAAGATTTCCGGAGAATTGTCCTTGTTGATAACAATCCATACAGTTTCTTACTGCAACCATTGAATGGAATACCTTGTCTTACATTTTTAGCTGGACAACCTGTTGATGATCAGGTAAGATGACTAGGTACATCAATAATTTTTTGTCTCTACACTCACAAACTCTAATGTTACCGATCCGTTGACTTGTTCTAAAATTTGTAGCTTATGGGAACAATATTTCCGCTTCTCAAGCACCTTTCTCTGCAAGAAGATGTTAGGCCTGCATTGTATGAAACGTTTCACATGCCAGAGTGGTTCCAAAGACAAGGAATCCCCCAAGTTGAACAGGCACTTTAGGAATTGCAACCACCACATTGGATTATTGGAAGGCTCAAAACCATAGACAACCTGTGAGAACGCTTGTACAATATGTATAGAAGCATGAAGATTGTTAATACAGAGTAATGATGTTCAAAGGGTTGGAAAGAGAGAAAAATGAACTGTAATGTAGCACTAGACCTCAATTTGTGATTTGATTCTTAATTATCCTTGTATAGCACTTCTTTCAGTTTTTTGTCAGTGACAGTTCCGATAACCTAACAAATTGTTTCAGACCTACGAGGCAGTAAAGTTCTAGAAGGTTTGGTATGTTCTTTACAGTTTACACCAAGGACTACACTGATGATCAATGATGTACAAGAATATAGATGCAATGGTTATTTGTGACGGGAGAATGCATGTTTTTGCGCGGTTCGTCATCTTTCCTGAAGTTAACTTTCATGGCAGGACTCTTATACTTATCGCACCTTTGAAATTTGTCACCAAGTGATCTTAGCAGACCTTGGAACGTAGCACATCAACTATAAAAACTTAAACACGAGATTTTGGTTGATTATTTGCCGAATTAAATAAAGTAAATTAGAGGTCCAGAACCACAAAATTCAGTTAACTCGAGGCCACATAAAGCACATAAAGAGTAGAGTAAATATCAAAGGTAAATCAAGGAATACTGAAACATAACATTAACTGCTTTATCATGAGTTGGATCAATTACATCGCTGTACATGGCAACTGTACAAGTACAACAGGTAGCTTTTCTCATATTTACATGCACGAACTAGCGTGTATAAACGATCGATTCACCTTGCAAAACAGGGTTTCATTGCCAAGGATTGACCTGGGGAAAAAAAAACTCACGAAGCCAAATCCTGCTCCAAAAGGACACGTGTTGGTTCATGAGCCGAGTAACTTTAGAAACTGTAACCCTACTTCTGAGCAGAGGAGCAACTTCAGAAACTGTAACTCTACTTGTGAGGAAAGAGCTTGATCGGCAAGCTCAGCTATATACAACGGAAAGCCATCGGTGTTGCAATGCTTCAGTGGCCGTTGGTCTCTTTCTGGGATTTATTTGCAGCAGGTAAGACAGAAAATCAACAAACTTCTTGTCCGGGCATTGCAAGTGGCGCCGCAAAGATGATTTCTCTGGGATCAAATACTCCAACTGGTCTGTTTCCTGATTTTAAAGGAAAAGGAATAGGAAAAATAAGTACTCTGTGCGGAATGAAATTGTGCAAAGAATAAACAACTAAACTTCGCAGTGACAACAATTATTTCCTTTTAGGACAAGTGCAGGGTTAAACTTTTGGGCTCTTCTGCGCCTCAAAACTATGTACAGGGATCATGCACAACTAACTGGGATACTAATACAAATCGACAGGGGACCCAGATAGAAGTAAACAGCAACCTGTTTGATTGAGTGTTACGCATCATGCCTGCACCTGCAGATCAGATTCTTAGGGATGAAGTACAATTGAGAACACCTCTTTTTATTTAGCGAATTGAGATTTCTTCAAAACAGTATCTTGTTGCTATTGGTAGTGTTACTTGGTATAACATTACTTTTCTCAGGCACAGGTATTTGAGCTATCAGCTTTTACTTCTACACTAACCAAGGTTATGTATATTGCATAATAGAATTTAGAAAAAGTGCAGCATCATAGCCTCTATTACAAAGTAATTGTACTGCAGCTGGCATTAATAATGTGATACAGAGGTCCTTAAAACTAAACAAAGACTAGGATTTTCAGGTTAATGCAAAAAATAACACGTACAACATCATAGATTTATTTTGAACCATAGTGCACATTCAAACTAAGTGATGATGACAATCATTGCATATAATCCACTAATTACCTCGTTTTTGTGGAAAAGGTCATACTCATCTGTGAAGTACTTCTGTGTCTCCTGTCCCGACGCAAGCATTTCCATATCAATTGGACCAATTGTCCCGATCATACGAGCAAGAATGATTGGTACTGACTCATTAGGAAAGAGCACCTGTGACATGTCAAAGGGGTTGCATGTTGCAATCACATATATCAGTTCTTTTGAAAAGTGGAAGAACATGGTCTCTACTATTACTGTTAAATTTAAATAGACACATCGGTAAAGATCATATCAAGATAATTCCCCATAATTTGCATCCTTAAATTGCAAACATTTTTTTTCAGATGTTTAATCATAAGCTTTTGGAATGAACAAAGCCACCATCCAGGTTAGAGTCTTCTTCAGCTTGAATTTGAGCCTCTATTTCTTCTTAATGCCATGCCGCCTAAGGTCCTACCAACATGTCAAGCACCTACAGAAGTTCTGTAAATTGGTCTTCTCTAGAACAAGTAACATAACATAACGAGAGCATCAAATGCCAACACAATGACAAACAAGGTTGTGTTGACAGTTGTTTAGCACAGTACTGGCTTCTACTGTTATTGCTTAAAAAACGCCAACAGTTGCAAGATTAAAAAAATACATGCAAGGATTTAACTCTCAGCACAACATTATTTGTCATTTTAATTATTCTTTTTGAACCATTTGAAGCTTCACTGCACAGAATATCTCAATGTGTGTTGAAGTTCAATATAATACCAAACAAAACAGAGAATAGGAAGTCATGATGAAAACTTACTTCACCAGTGTACAATTCAGCCAAGATGCAGCCAAGAGACCAAATGTCAATTTTCTGATCATATGGCATACCCAGGATGACCTCAGGAGATCGGTAAGAACGTGATTGAACGTATAAATTTAAATTGTCTGACAAGAAGCAGCTGCTTCCAAGATCAATAACTTTTATTTCACATCTGCTGTAGCTCTTCAGAAGGATATTCTCTGGTTTCAGGTCACAGTGAACAATGTTTAAATGATGCAAGTACACCAAAGCCTCCAAGCACTGTCGAGCTATAGCCTGAAAGCAAGACAAATGGCTCATATTGCAGTAGGACTTCTATGTTTCCACCAAAAAAAAAAATATTCAGAGATAGTTGGTCAACAGAGACCCAAAGAAAGAACTTTCCTTTACGTAAGTTACACCCTATGTTCCAAAATGTAAGAGGCTTTAGTTTTGTCCTAGGTCAAACTTATCACTCTGACCAAGTTTATAGAAAAATAATGTTAACATGTTTTTCTATAACGTTAGTCAAAGTTAGAAAAGTTTGAAATAGGACAGAACTAAATTCTCTTACATTTTGGAACGGAGGGAGTAGGGTATTACAAGGTTAACTGTATATATTTTTTTCTGATCACTTGAATTTTAATGGTCTCAATTCATAGAATTAACTGATCCATATGACAGTTGTATGGAGTGATTTATTTGATCACAAAACAGGCACACATATGACATACCTGTATTCTGGGCAATGAAAAGTATATTTCATCACCAGACTCCTGGTTATATTTCTGAAACTCATACAGATTCGCTCGTAGTAATTCAGTGACAATGAAGAGATGTTCCTGTTGAATTGTTTCACCATCAACATTTCGCAAGTTAAAACATGAGCAAAGATAAAGATCAAACAGGGAAATTATTGAAGTATACATCATGAAATTGGAAGAAAAAAATGTGTATCTTTAATGAATCCATAGGACTTGGAATGAATAACCTCTTTAAGAGCAATATGAATGTACATTGAATTCAATGGTGTAAAACAAAGAAAAATGCTTAGTTCACTGAATCTATTAATCACACACCTGATAGTAGAAATAATCATAGAGACGCAGTATGTGATGGTCATCATCTGGGTCATACTTATTGACAAACTTAAGGAGCTTTATCTCATCCAAGCTCTGGTCAAAGAAATCCTTGTCATTTTTTATTATTTTAAGGCATACATCAACTCCAGTTTGAAGGTCGTGTGCCCGTACAACCTTGCTGAATGCAGCAGAACCAAGATACTCAGTGACACGATATCTTCCAGCTATAACTGAATCTATGATAATAGGGAATTCTTTGTTTTCCTCAAAGCCAGTCCTGCAGTGAACACCTATAGCATGAGCATACAATATCCCTAGAATTATTTGGGGGCAGAAGAAAATAAGAAAGGTATCTGATGGTGAACCTGTTCTTCCGGTGGAAAATTTTCAAGGCAAATACCTCATACTCCTGATGAAACTTAGAGAGTGCAGGATCAACTTTTGGGTCTTCCTGAAATTTGTGAGTACTAGAGTTTTGAACAAATGTATCTGCTGTCACAAAATCTTCCACCCCATAAACATCTAAAGGGTCACTGCTCTCAGGAAAAGGATGTATGCTGTAGCTATCTTTTAGTAATTCTTCTTCAACAGCAATTTCTTTGTTTGTTACCATGCAAACATCTAGTTTTTCATTGCCTCTAAAGTCATGTCCAAGCCCAGTATCTGCAAAAGGTAATTACAGTTTAAACGAAATCATTTACTCCAAGCAAAAAAGGAAAAAAGTCCTTGGGGTTGGATAAGTAAAGGATGAATTTCAGAGTTACAAATACATACAGATCTGGACTAACAAGAATTAAAATCACATCATGGACATGTAGAATTAGATTCAATTTTGCTTTGTTGCGACTATATCCACTGGTGTGCAATTTGAGCAGTGATTCTAAATTCAATATACCATCATTAACCCTGAACTCGATGCCTAAAAGGTAGGGTTTAGTTTATATTTTGAGAAAAGGCATATGTGTCAAGCAGAATGGCAGCCAGGGATTAGTGAAAATTCCGATCTCTTAACATAAAAGGTGATCCAGTTACAACATTGTAACACCCCGTCCTCCAAAGCCGCACCGCCCAGCCCTTCCGAGGAGCGGGCACGCGTACACATATCACCCTGCTTACACTTTCGTCCTCGCTTCGTGTAAAAGGATTAACCCGAAGGTGCTATGGCTGGGGGACAAAGGCTTATAAGTTGGCTCCACCCTTGCTCAACTAGCAATGTGGTACTAAACACGCGCACACCGCGCTAACAGGCCACTACTGGGCCGAAACAAATGGGCTGGGTGTGACACACACCCACCCTCAAAGAACCCGCCGTCCTCGTCGGTGCCAACTCACCCACACGGGCAAAAATGTCCCAGACCGCCCCCTCTTGGCGCACGCCCGTACGTCCAGTGCTGGCGCCATATGCCATGCCGTGTGTCCCATCCGAGCCCACACGCGCCATGCGCCCTATGCCCGCACACTGACCCGTACGCGCAACCGGGAGGGTCGGCTCTGATACCATTTGTAACACCCCGTCCTCCAAAGCCGCACCGCCCAGCCCTCCCGAGGGGCGGGCACGTGTACACATATCACCCTGCTTACACTTTCGTCCTCGCTTCGTGTAAAAGGATTAACCCGAAGGTGCTATGGCTGGGGGACAAAGGCTTATAAGTTGGATCCACCCTTGCTCAACTAGCAATGTGGAACTAAACACGCGCACACCGCGCTAACAGACCACTACTGGGCCGAAACAAATGGGTTGGGTGTCACAAACATCATGAAGTGAGCTCCTTCTTAATTTGCTAGAAAATTTTGCAAAATGCAAGAAATGAAACTTAACAGAGAAAAGAGGTCAGAAACTTACTGTCAAGAGCATCTGCATCAGACAAGTATGGACTAAGCATTTGAAGCTCCTTCTCCAGAGCACTAAGATCCAACCCATCGCCCTCCCCTTTCTTTAAATCCAGTATCGGATCACGAGCATCAGCGAACTCGTTCAGCCTGAACCGGAATGCTTCTGCGACACACTCATCAAGCACTTCCGTATGGTCGTCCATGATCTGATACCTCCCATAAACAGCAGAGCAAGAATCTCTCACCAACTTTTCATCATTCTTCCTTTCCCCGTAGCAGCACCGACAGGGCGGTGATGAGCAAGCATTCACCTCCGCGCACCCATCAGAATCCGCAATGCCATCTCTGGGTACGTTCCTGCCGCCACAGCCATTGCCAAGCTCCCGCGTCTCGCTCCGCCGCAAGCTGATGTCAGGACCAACAATGAACTTGTCCTCCCCTTCGCTGCCGTCGCTCTCCGGCTTGCTGTGGAACAGGAGCTTGTCGTAGAGCCAGTTGTCGCCGAAGAAGGGGTCAGTGGTGTCGTACTCGCGCGCCGTGCCGAACTCCATCTCCGACGAGGACCCCTCGGACGGAGCGCGCGGCGGCGACCACAGCCCGGACGGGTTCGGCATTTCTGATTTACACGGGGAGCGACCGAGCCAGCAAAACCGACCAAAATTAGGATCAGAAGTAAACAAACTCAGAGCAAGCACCATCCGATCACCCGAAGGATCGAGATTAGGAGCGGTGTCGCATCGGGGGGAAAATTCACTGTCGCAAGCAAGCTGTACCTGAGGGCGTGGAGCTCATGCTGACGAAGGCCTCAGAGGAAGAGCTGGAGCACGGACTGGCGATCGCGGCGCCGCCGCACGAGGCGCGCAGCCGCAGCGGCGGGAGTTTGGGATCATCGAATCCAGAGGATAACTCCGCGGCCCCGAAGGCAGAGGAGGCCGCTCGCACGAAGCCGCTCTCTCCGACGAAGTCCGCCATGGCCCCCTCTGCGCCAGGCGCCGACATGTTTGGCTCGGGAGCCCACGCGCGCCCGGGGGTCAAGCTCGCGGCCGCTCCGCCGCCGCTGACATTTGAAGCGAAGCGAGGGCGAAGCAAAGCAGGCGGGCGGGCAGGCAGGCGACGCAGCGGCAATTGACTGAGACGGCGGCTGGGCGAGGCGGCGGGCGGCACGGCACGGGATCCAACGGCCGCCGCGGCCGGGCGCCCGCGCAACAACTCTTCTAGAGCGAGCGAGCGTGCGGCGTAGCTCTGGGCGCTGGGGCCCGCCGCTCCCCGACGGCACGGGCGGCTGGCCCAGCCGTCGGCGTCTCGCGGGGATCGGGGGGCGGTGGCGGGGCGGGGCGGGGCGTCGCTGTCGCGTGGCGATGCGGTGGGTGGTCGGGGAGGTGGGGAGTGGAGTCCGATGTGGAGTGCCGCCATTATTGTCGGTCGCTGCCGCGCGGGCCCGCAGCATACCTGGACGCCGTCCTCTCCTCCCCTGCTTCGCTGGGGAGGTGGGGGAGGATCCTCTGCGCCTGCCGCGCCGGCGGCGTGCCCGTGACAGCTAGACGCTACGGGCCGGTGGCTGGCGCTGGCGTCGGATCCCAACAGCAGAAGGGGACACCAGATCTGCCGAGGCGCCGGCGGCTTCGTACCATACCACCCGCATCGACTTGCTATGACGCATGCGCCCTGTAACGTACACTTCGAAATTTTAAACGACTTCAATTGCTGCATTTGTGATCGATCCGGTCAATTTGACATTCAGAACACAAGAAGTGATCACGGGCGCTGAGTTTCAATCTGAAATCAATGGATTTCCTTGCCATTCAGACTGAAACAACACAACAAATCTGGTCACTGGGTGAAGCACCGCAAAGGATTAGGCGCACCCTGAACTTTGGACTAGGGAATTTCGTTGTCACGGTGGTTAGGGTCTACAAGGGGGTAAAGCGCTCCTTTCTCTGTCAACGAATACTTAACTACTAGATTGACGCTTAATTATGCACGCGTCGTGTCGTGTCTATACTCGTTTTAAGGCGAATGGTATTTAGATGGTACTACGGGTGTACAGGTCTCCATAGGATCATGCCGGAAAAGCTATCAGAATAAGATGGACGAACATGCAAACAGTTCACCCTGGGTCCCACAGTCGGTCGGTGACGGCTGCGAGCTCACACACTTGCATCTCCAGCCAGTTCTTGATCTCTCTTTTTGTCATGTGATTTCTTTATCGCATGATCAAAGCAGTTAATGGTAGTTCGGTAGATCTGGCAAGCGTCAGGTACGACTCCACAATCCCAAATACATCGGACGGAAATGGAAAGGGAAAGGGTGGCAGACGATGTTTGATTCTCGTGTAGCATTGCACCATTGCCGTATCTTCCCAAAGCCAAAGGCCAAAGCCATTGCCTGAACCTGAAAAGCGAATGCTATCAAAAAAAAGAAAAAAGAAAAAAAGAAAAAAGACAGGCCCCTCTCACGAGCTCCACCGCACCAAACTACAGGGAATCCTGATCCCGATCTTCTTTTCTGTTTCTGAAGACTTCTTCGTCCATTTCTGGTATCGGGCTACTGGAATATGCCAAAATACCGCCAGAAGTTTTTACCGTACATGTAAGCTACTGTACATGCCTACAGCTAGTGCAAAGAGAACAGCATCCATACCATAGCACTGTATATGGACTGCAGACTTACAAATTGCATTATGCTCTTTTCTGCTGATGGTATAGTTGAAGCCGCACGTGATCGCTGTTACATGCTCTCTTCACTCTTTAGAGGACGGTGCATCTTAACTGCTGTTTGAAAATTTCAGTTAAGCTTCAACAAAACAGTTGACAGTTTGAAAGTCAGGCCTACAGCTGAAAAGGAATCGACAACTCAGTAACTTCACTCTTAACAAATTACCAAAGAGTTTCATATTTACGCCCTGTTTGATGGCTTATGAGCCCGTAGATTTTCTCCCTGACAGCACAATATTGAATAAGTGCAGAATCAGCAAAATCGACAGACTTTTCAACCTAGCGGAGCCACAAACAGGGCATCCTTGTCAGCAGTTTTGTTTAATATCTACATCTACACCCTCCGTTTTAAATTATAATTCATTTTGGCTTTTCTAGGTACATAGATTTTGCTATATAACATATACATAGGTGCATAACAAAACAATGAGCCTAGAAAAGCCAAAACGGCTTATAATTTGAAACGGAGGGAGTAGTTCTTTACTATTGCAAATAATCTACAACACCAGTACACCAAAGCAGCAAATTGCATTTGAGGCCAACAGCAAAACATTTTACAACACTTGAGCGTCAGGTACATCGGGGGAGATGAGCAAGCAAGCAGGCGCACATCATTCAGTACATGCTCCTCAGCGGTACTGAAAAGGCTACTAATTACACGAGTGAACCAATCAGGGGGGCTCTGCCTATCTAAATCCCAGACAAAATAATAATTAGCAAGTGGATGAGGGTTTCTGCTTAGTGGGCCAGAGGGGGCAGACTACAATGCATGGAGCAGCGCCGGCTGCAAGCAGCAACCTCACTCATTACCCAGTTTTACGGACCCATCTTTTATAAGCTTTATGCTAAGGCTATTGAAGCGCCCTCTTGAATAATGCCTTGACGCCTTTCTCCAATCTGTGCCAGTTTTCATCATCGCGACAAATTCTTCATAGCTAATTTTGCCATCCTGCAGAGACAATAAAAGTTTTTGCATCTTTAAGTGATAAATAATATTCAAAGACTAATTATCTCAGGAGGGTTATGAATAATCACCTTATCCGTGTCAACCTCATGCAATATGTCATTGACCACGTCCATACTATCGGCTCCTCCATCCTCCACCAGGGCTTCCTGAAGCTCCTCAGGCTCAATGAAACCATTGCCATCTTTGTCGAAGAATAGGAAGGCCCGCCGAAGGTGCTCATCATTTGCCATCCTTTGTAAGTGAAGCGAGACAGCCAAAAATTCACCATAGTCTAGTGCTCCTCTACCATTTGTATCCACCTATTATTCCAGCTGCAAAATTAGATACGCAACCAACATCTTCTTCTCAAAAATACTACATGATGCCAACCAATTCACCTAAGTTCTCGAGCTGGCACTCAAAATGCAAAAATGGCCTTATATGGATCCAGACAACTAAGGGGAAAAATAAAGGTTGAATTAATAGGATTAAATGTTTCATTATGTCCTTAATACCATATTGTTAACCTCCACAGTCCCTAGGACAAAGTACTGAAGAAAAGGCAAACCATTTGCACCGCCTGCCCATCTGGTACAGCTATAACTAACTTGCTGGTTTCATGGAAACTAACAACCCAACATATTACACCATCAAAGGTAGCAGAAACCATGTGATTCCAATCAACTACAACTGAAAATGGTGACTCAATCGATTAAACAGAAAGTACTTACAGCTTCGATGAGCATTTGCACTTCAGATTCTGCAAGATGGGAACCAAATTTTGCAATCCCGTTCTTCAACTCTTCATAAGAAACTATACCATCATTATCCGTATCCATCATTTTGAACATCTCTTTTATGTCCTCAACCTCTTCAGCAGATAAGTGATCAGCAATCACCTAGTAAAGTACCGGGTTTTGTCAGTAAAGCAAATGTTTCCATGGTAGCATGAGACAGAACACAGTAAAGCACACTGAGTCAGTTTCATGAGAAAGGAAGGTTTCGAACCCTTAGAGCTCTTCTTTTGAATCTGTTCATCCTTGAAAACTGTTTCAGTCTTGACTTTACGATATCTCCAAGAGGAACATTTGGAGCTTTCTTAGCATTTTGAAGCCAGGGATGCTCTGCGACAACAAAAATAAAGAAGGCGCATGAGCGCTGTATCAAAAGAAGTCAAAAACCTCATATCTGCCTGAACAGAAAGAGGGGACAAAATTGGATGGTACACATGCCAGACGGACTTTGAACATTATTTAAGATCTATACAGTGCAAAAAATAAATATTTCACGGTTTGGTTATTATCCAAGAGTGTAAGAAATAATGTTTCCATGGTGGCATGAAAGTAACAGCAATAAGTGAACAAACTTGGTGGCGCCTAATTCATTTGGGTAGCAAATAGTGTTAGACAAACAGTGACCTTTTACCATATTAATTTGGAAAATAATAATCTACCAGTAACTGCCATCTGGCACTTGCCATGAGGCACAATAACAAAATAAGTCTGCCTTTAAACACTATCTTGAATTAAGTACACAAAAACATATTTCTCTGTTTACTTCAATATTGCCCATACTCACTTTTACAATCACGGCATTACACGACTATACTTAGCAAGATTATCTAAGCAGTAAGCAGGCAGATAACACTTGGGAGACAGAAAGATGTCAGAAACTATAGCTGGACCAGGACCAACTACTGGAACAAGGATTCAGACAAGATCAGACAGAAGTTTTATTTAGATGTGATATGCACTTCGACTGAACACGTCTAATGCAATGTGCCAATGTAGCAATGTGACAAAAAAAAAAGCGCGATATAAAACTTACCAAGAACTTGTTTTGCTGTTAACCTGAGTTTTGGATCAGGCTGGAGCATCTGTCGAACAAGATCTTTAGCATTGTCTGAAACATTGGGCCAAGGTTCTCGCTTAAAATCTATATTTCCCCGAAGAATAGCTTGTGCAACTCCTTGTTCAGTCTCTGCAATTTTTGCCTGGTAAGATCATTTGCACAAGAGTAACACTGAAGGACAAAAGGTTCTCACATGAAAGCCTTTTACCAGCCCAAAATGGAGGAACACCACATAACAAAATGTACAAGATAACACCAGCGCTCCATATGTCTATTTCAGGTCCATAGTTCCTCTTGAGGACTTCAGGAGCCATGTAGTAGGGACTTCCCACAATTTCCGAAAACTTTTCACCTAAAAAGGAAAACAATGCCTTTATGAATTGAGAAAAATAGCATACACACATTTAACAAAGGCACACATCACAAAAGCAGGTAAGTTAGATCATCAAACCACAATCGATTTCCACCACACCCACACAGTGCTGTGGAAAGTTCATACCAAAATGGTTTCTGTGACTATATGTGGATGCTAATTTACAGCAATTGCCAAGATGATTGCATTGCAGCCAAAGAAACAGATCATTTGTTTAGGTGATACAGAGTTATGTATGTGCATTTCTAAGTCTAATGGAAGTTACTTGAAACATATGTCCAAATTCGTATTATTGTTGCACAAATCTAGTTTCGCAAAATGACTGAACTCAGTTGCAACGGAATAAGCATACAAGGTTATGTACTGGTTGAAAGACAAGTCAGCCATGCTGGGCAACTGCTAAGCGACTGTGACGTATGCTCCCACTAATTGTTTCCAAATTCTAAAAATAGCAGTGAGGCACTGAGCCAACAGGTCAACCTAACTCCTAGATTCGAATATCTGAGCTCACCACATAGTCTGCAAGGTATAAATGCCTTCAGAAGCAACAGCAACAAGTTACATTAAGCTGCTAAGTGCTGTCATGTCCAACATCAGAACTTGTTCCAAAATGTAAATCTAAGGAACTCCTAACGTTACAGGCTTACAGAAGAAGAGAAACACCAATTCCTCCTCAGATTACGCAAGCACGAGAAAAGCAATTAGCTACAGCAGCGACCACTACCGGCGACCAAACCCATGGATCCAGCCAGAGTCCACGAAAAGAAGTCCAAAATTGCGGCCGGGAGTTCGCCCAAATCAGGGGCGGATCTCGGTGGCGGGAGCTTACCGGGCTTGAAGAAGATGGAGAGGCCGAAGTCGATGGCCTTGAGCGGCGAGTTCTCCTTCTTATTAGCGAAGAGGAAGTTCTCGGGCTTGAGGTCCCGGTGGATCACGCCGTGGCGGTGGCAGAGCTGCACGACCTCGACGATGGTGCGCGTGACCGCGGCCGCCGCGCGCTCCGTGTAGTGGCCCCTGGCGACGATGCGGTCGAAGAGCTCCCCGCCCTCGCAGAGCTCCATGACGAGGTGCACGGCGCCTTCGTCCTCGCACGCCTCCCGCAGCGACACGATGCTGGGGCTCTTGGGCAGGTGGCGCATGATGGCAACCTCCCGCCGCACGTCCTCCACGTCCACGGGCGTCCTGAGCTTCCGCTTCGAGATCGACTTGCAGGCCAGCAGCTCCCGCGTGCCCCTGTCCATGCACAGGTACGTCACCCCGAACTCGCCGCGCCCGAGCTCCCGGTCCAGCGCGTACTTCTCCTCGATCCCGGCGCCCACGTCGCGCCCCTCCTCCCCGAGCACCGACAGCCGCTTCTTCTCCCCGGCGCCGCCCGCGCCGGCGCCGGCGCCGTTCCGCGCCTGGTGGGGCTTCTTCTTCCCACCGGTGGAGGCCGGGAAGTGCGACGACTTGACATCCTCCCGCGCCGCGGCGGCCGGCGAGCGGCAGCAGTTGCCCATGGCTGCCGCGCGAGATCGGGGGTGGGGGCACTAGGGTTTGCGCGGCATTGGGCACTGTGCGGGTGGGGGAGGAGGAGAGGAGGAAGGAAGGAAGGGGGGCTAGAGAGAGAAGCAGGTAGAGAGAGAGGGCGAAGCGAGAGCGAGGCCGAGACGGGACGAGACGAGGCCAGGCTACCAGCGAGACCTGTGTCGGGTACTAACGGTAAGGACGAGGCGTGTGGGATGGGCTCTCGGGTACGCGTAGCAGGGCGCCGTGGGGCCCGTCGGCGCTCCCACGTCGTGCTGTTCTCACCTCTCTCGAGAACCCGATGGGTCACTGGGATGCGGGCCCGGAGTGGAATCTGGTTAGTTTGCTGGGCGTCGGGAGTGGGTGGGTCCCACGGTCGCCGGGGAGTTTGAGTGTTTGACTGGGTCCGGGCCTCCGGGCACGGACCAGAGGTTTTCGTTCGATTCGACTCGACAGTCAGACAGGCAGGCCGTGGAGTGGACAGGGGAATCGGATAAACAAGCGCTCGAGTGTTGGTGATTAGAGAATTGTTTAACCTGAAAGATTCCAAGATGAAGACCTGTGAGTGTCAGGGATTGATTTGTTGCGGCTTGGAATGTCGAGGTAGTGTTGTTTTGCAGGGTAGGGTAGGTGTTCTCTGTGGATTTAAATTTAGATGGTTTTCGAAATTGTTCATCATGTGAATAAGCTTAGCAAGCTGCGACTGCGAGTGCTTTCTTTCTCTAAACGCTTGTGGTTCCGTTGGCCTCGCCTCCTTTTCTGACCGAGTCAGATGCTTCCGATTACACACTTTTTGCTCCTGATTTTTCCACGCTAATCAGCTAGCAAGGTTTGTCCAACAACAAATAAATCCAAGGTTGGTTTCGTCGGTTTCGCCTAACCACCGTGAAGGCACTTATTCCCCTTTTGAAATAATCACGCGAATGCAAGCTGTAATCCTTCTCTTTTTATCTTTATTTTGTTGCTAAGGTATGTCAAATCAGAGGGGTTGGCAAGAGTCGTTGAAAAGTGTGGTAAGCGTGAGGATGAAGAATTCCTCGGGATATTCTTCCTGGCTGACTTGTTTCCTCCTCCGAAACCAATCATTTCCAAATGTGAAAAGATTTGCATGATTATTTGCAATCTTTTTCTTGTATTAATGATATTTTTGTGTACATCTACCGGTATACATACATCTCCCAAAATGCCGTTACGTGTTGGCAGGATTAACTACGATTGGATCGAAAAAACATTCATGCTTGCCCCTCGCAGATGACAAGACCAGTGCCAAAGCTCTACGCTCTACTACTGTGATCACGCCGTCACGGCCAGCTTTGGCTGCACGTACGTACTACATCGCTCCCATGATTTTTTTTCCTAACAAAGCAGCATGTGTTTTTTTTTTTCTAAATCCTGTTGAAAGAAAAAAAAAACTGCCGAAACACGACCTGCCGTGATGAGACTACGTGTAGTCTTTCAGAAACTGACCCATTGAACTGCATAGTTTGCGTGTCCTGCCGGGGCCCACCTTGTCAACGCTTGCTTTAAAAACGGTCGTGGTGGAGTACTTTGGTAGCAACATCTCACAAGCTGAAAGATCCTGCATTATGCGACCGTTCTAATTTCTGAACGATACACGGACTCAATTTTCGCCGGTGCGGCGAGGCTGATTACCATTTGCCATGTGCCAACTATTTACCAACTTAGGCGGTGTTTAGTTGCCCTATAAAATTTTTTCCATCTATCACATCGAAGAGAATCTTACACGCATGAAGTGCTAAATATAGATGAAAAAAATAATCCATTACATGGATGGAGTGTATGTCGCGAGACGAGTCTAACGAGCCTACTTAATCCACGATTTGCAACAGTAATGCTACAGTAACCGTCCGCTAATTCTTAATTAATTACCCATCATTAGATTTGTCTCGCGATTTGGTGGCTAGATCTGTAATTAGTTTTACCAATAGTTTACGTTTACTACTCCTGAATGGTAAATTTCCTCTGATTTGACATCCTAAAAAATTTCCACTCTCCCATCTAAGCCCGTGTTTAGTTCGCGAAAAGATTTGGTGAAAAGATTTCGGGTTTTGATTTTATCAATTTAGAAGTAGTAAATGTAGACGAAAAAGGTGGAAAGTTATATGGATAGGTTGGAAACCTCGAGACTAAGTAGACTCATTAGAATCGTCTCGCGATACAGTCTATCCATATAACTTTCACCTTTTTCGTTTACATTTAATACTTTATGCATTAAAGATTCTCTTTTAATATGATGAATGAAAATATTTCGGGTAAGACCAAACATTAACATTGGCCTTAATGAACCCGCGACAGAGGACATTGCAGAGGGCAGAGACCCGCCTGCCACGGTGAACGAATGACAGAAAGAACGAGTCGTCACTCGTCAGTGCTCGTACCACACATGTTTAAAAATGGCGCCAGTCCCCGCTTTACGCCTCCTTTTTACGTTGGGCGCCATCATGCGGCCGTGTTTCTTGTGCCCCAGCTTTGCCAAAAAGGGACCCCTCTTCATCATTGATCGCGCAACGGGCCTACCAAGCTAGTACGGCCACCCGCCGTCTCACCGCCGGCCATCGATCCGATGAACGGTCGCGATTCCCCGGTCCCGCTCGCGGTGTGTTCCAGCCTTCCGGGGCATCGATCGATGACGGGTCGACACGTCCACGTAGCCAAGTGCCCAAGTCGCCCGCGTCAGGCTCCCATAGTCCCATGCAACCTCAGGCTCGCACGTACAGAGGACATGACGCACCCAGGGCCAGTAGGCCACACCGCCACAGCGCGCTCGATCGGGTCGTGACTCGTGAAAGTGTACGAACGAGGTCGCAGCGACGGGTCGCTGGCACGTGGGTCCCTGCTGCCTGTGTACGTGTCGTGGGGCGCCGGCAAAGAGGGGCGCGCCCGTGTTTGGTCGTATGCCTGGCGTGGTGACACCTTCAATGCAAGCTGCTACCTGCAGTACTGTGTACCAGCGTTGACGTGGTGGTGGCAAGGTGTGTCGGCCCGTGTTTGCCCAGACAGGGGAATCGAGCGGACTTCACAGTGCAGTGCATGGGCGCAGCGCTGCAGATGTGTACCGTGGAGACGAGATCGAATCACTGCGATGCGAGGACATCGTTCGTTTCACTTTACAGTTTACCCCGCGCTGAGTTTAGTGAGTTTACTCGGTCGGAGGGGAAGTTTTCGGTTGCTGCCGTGGAGGTCTCGTGCCGGGCGCGCGGCGGTCTTGGCCTCCTCCACCCCCTCCCCGTAAGCTCCTCCTCCCCGTCCTCACGCGGTTCGATTCGGGGCCCGAGAGAGCTACGCTGGTGGCGGACGAGGGAGGGCGGCGGTGGCGGCAGCCGGAATCGGCCATCCCCTTCATCCGGCGGCCGAGATCGAGACGGTGGGCCTTCAGTGCCCCGTCATGCATGCCGTCGAGCCGAGCTGGGGGCGACGGAGCTCGCGCCCGCCATGCACGCCACCGAGCGTGGCGACGGAGGAGCTCGCGAGGCAGCGGCGGCGACGGGGGTAAAACCGCCGAGGGGGGTAAAACGAACTGTTTTGAGACTTGAATGAGGCTAGATATCTGGTTTTGTGGTTGAGGGGGGAAACGCGAACTCGGCCTCACGTCGATTGAGGTAAAAGAGCCTTTTTCCCATAACAAATGAAGGCGCGGGGGGCCGTGTCAAATGGACATCAAGTGAAATTGTACGGCCCACGGTTGATAAATGGAGTTAGGCTTCCATAGTTTCATGTGTTATTGAACCCACTTTCGGCCCAGCCATTCTAGAAACGCACGGCGCGGCATGGCCTGTCACGCACGGATCACATCGACACGACAAATCCGAGCCCGACGCCCCAGCGGCCCAACCTCTCCACCAGACGATGCGCACTAGTGGGTGGGACCTGCATTGCCGGTTGGATTCGGCGAGCCCACCTGGCAGTGCGACACTTGAGGCTTTTCCTCCAATCCTCTGAATCCTCTCTCCCCTGCAAAACCGCGTCTCGAAAGGGGGCGAAGACCGGCAACGAGCATCCGAAGCCGTTCCTCGCCGCGCCATGGATCGCGCGCAGCTCCTCCTCGTCGGCCTCCCGGCCCTGCTCTTCTTCTCCGACCTCACCCACATCTTCGCGCCGCCGCCTCCCCACCTCCGCCACCCCCACCACCACCCCCCTCACCACCACCATCCGCCGCACCACCACCCGCACCCGCCGCACCACCCCCATCCCCACCCGCCGCATCACCACCCGCACCCGCCGCACCACCATCACCCCGACCCCGCGGCGGCAGCCATCCAGGTGGGTCACAAACCCTACCTGCGGGGACTCCCCCTGCTCTCGAACTGCGATCCGATCTCCGATCTGGATTGCAAATTGACGTGTTGTTTTGATGCGATTGCAGGAGCCACGCGTGGAGGGGGCTGGATACGGCGCTACGGTCGAGCTGCAGTTCTGTGCCTCCTGCTCCTATAGGTGAAACCAGCGCCCCAGCCCGTCCACCGTGTCTTGGGGTTATTGGTGGTTGCTTGCTTAATTTTAAGGTTATCTGATGCGTGCTTATCTGTCTCGTGCTTGCTGCAAACGACCATACCACGTGCAATTTCTCTTGTATGATGCTAGTTATTAGGATCTCTAGTTCACTACTGCCACAAGTGAATGATGGATATGTGACTGTAATGCTGTTTATAGATGCACTAACACTGTAATAGTATTGAGCACAACAGTTTGTAACTTAACACCAAGTCATTTTATAGAACTCTTTGTTAATTTGCAATGGTATTGGGGAACTGGGTAAGGGATATGTTTGGCCACTTATCCTTAATGGCCGTGTGAATCATCTGCTGAAGACCTTACAAAGTTACAAAGAACAAGAAAGATTCAAAGAAGCGGATTTGAGTGAGTGGAAATAGTTTCTCTTTTTAATGTTTGGATTTTTATGTCAATCATTTATGTTAAAGTTTAATCTAGCAGCAGTGACACCCAGTCATGGTAGGATGCTTTAAAGTTCACAAACAAATCCATGGCATCCTAGCTTGATGTCAGGTATTCTATGGCATTGATGAGGGATATGCATGATTTATTTTGTGTGAGATGGTAATCATAATTCATAACAATACTTATGGGCACTAGGTTACAGGCTTAGCTTGAGTTTAGCTAGTTCTTAAACTTTTTGGTCTTATCCTTTAAATTTGGTGAAATGCATCTTGTATGCAAATATATCTTCATGATGTTGTGATAGCATGGGTTATCCACCTGAGAATTATTCCAACACTCCAACTAATCTTATATGCTTTGCTCTTGTTGTTCTAAAGGTATGCATATCAAATTGAGTGGATAGGAAAATTGCGCCAATGATTCTGCAAGGCTTGATAATTTGGCAAACCAGATTATCAGTGTAAGCCTATAAGGTCATGGTGTCATTGAGAGTAGGGCAGTTGATAATTAGACAAACATCACTCCTCAGTTTCAATGCTACAAAGTTTGGTAATTATGGAATGCCGTGAGACATTCTAAAGTCCCATAAAAAAACTAGCTTGTTGTGCAATCTGCATATGACAGTATGCAACTTCCTGTAGCATTCATGCATTTTTCATCTGCAAATACCACTGTAACATCAGGAATGTTGTGCTGTCTCCTGTCTGGTCATGGACCTTGGTCACTATAAAAGATTTGCTACCCTAGTGGAATCTGAGAAAATTCAACCATATTGAAAATGAATTCTATAAAAGTGTGATTTTAAGTGGAGAGAATAGTTGGCTTTAAAATTTTGTGGGCCAGCAGATTGAGTGAAGCAATAGTTGGTGTACAAAATAAAATTAATGTTCTAGGATGGTGAGTGGAGGTGAAAGAGTATATTTCTTAACATGTGTCCAGTTTCACATGAAATGCATCACAAAGTGACTTTTTGTTCTCAACGGAAGAAAACCTAATCATTGTATGATGTGGCTGCTAGTGCCTCATTTGATTTTCCCCACAACTGATCTAGCATTTCTCCGCCGCACCAATACGTTCTGTTTGTTAGGCCGCATACTGTTGCTACCTCCATTATATAACCGACTACATTGAGCCGGAAACACTTTCTTTGGGAGGGCAACTTAGTATGCAGTGAAAGGGAAGTACATTTTAAACATGAGACACATGGCAGTTCAGAACTAATTATTCAGGTGGCTCCTAATTGCTGTATTGTGATATGGATGTAGAACTTCTGTACCTATGGTACAGCTAGTTAATTAACTATTTTTAGCAGAAAACTGAAAGAAGCAGTATAAATTATATATTTGGTTCAACATGTTTCCTCAGTTTGAGTTCCCATGGATTGTACTAAAGGCACATGAAAGAGATGGGGGGCAAGTAACCGTCCTTCTATCTGATCTCTATATAACAGATTTCACTTGAAAAGTAATACTTCAATTGAACTCATGCTTTACATCTACATGTTATACTGATTTTTTAATTGATACTGTAGGGGAACTGCAATGACCATGAAGCGCATGCTGGAAACCTCATTTCCTGGCATTCATGTTATCTTGCTTAATTATCCTCCACCCTTCCCCAAGCGTGTACTTAGCAAAGTTATCCCAATTGTTCAAGTTGGAGCCGTTGCAACCATAATGGCTGGTGACCAGATTTTCCCCAGACTTGGAATGGTTCCACCTCCATGGTACTACTCTCTACGTGCCAATAGATTTGGAACTATGGCGACAATCTGGCTATTTGGCAATTTCGCTCAGTCCTTTCTACAGAGCTCTGGTGCCTTTGAAGTTTACTGCAATGGAGAGCTGGTATGCCTTCTGTTGTCCTTTCTGTTGACTTGTGGAATGCATTTCTGCAGTGCATACGTGATAATGAATTAGTATTGCCTGCTCTTATGAAGTGTAATGAATTACCACTTCTAGGATTGCTTTTAATTCCGGCAGAGTAAAATTTATTCTGGGTTCAGTTATTTCTTGTTGAGCATGTTTGGGAATCGCAGTGTGTTGAACCTATAGCATGTCTGTTTCCCCCACCCCGCATTTTCTTCTTCCCTGTCTACCCGTTTGCTTTCTGGAGAACACCCTTTTGTAGGAACATGCTTGATTTGCCAGCATGATTTTTTTGAGAATATTTGCCAGCATGACTAGAGTAATGAGTATAGTGATATTAGATGTCATCGTTGCTTCTTTACCAAAATCACTCTTAATTTTCAGGTATTCTCAAAATTGACTGAGCAGAGGTTCCCAAGTGAGTTCGAGCTGCGTGATCTCATTGGCAGCAGATTGCCTGAGTCGCCATTTGGGAGGAATATGGGGAAAACGTTGATATGATGATCCCAGGAATCGAAGCTCAGAATGCAAGATTTTCGTCTGTTGCTATTTAGGTATTAATAGGTGGTAACTTTCAAATGTTGATCTATTGAAGCTGCACAGCTCTTCTGTAAACACAACTTCCGGATGTATGGCTTGTATAATGGGTCGCATGAGTACCTGACACGAGACGGTGACTACCGTTATGAAACATACATAAGCCACTGGAGTATTTAGGGAACATTGTGTATGCTGGAGTAACACTGGTCTTTGTCCGTGTGGCCTTTTCTGCTTTTCTTGCAATGATCACCTGTGTTCGCATGAAAAAACGGTTCTGTTTGGCATCGTTAAACGCAAAGCATGGAACAAAGTATTTGCACACAGAGCCCGCTGTCAAATCTATCAATCTACAATTCTACATTAGCGAATTTTACAGGAGGCCAAGGGTAGAGCACTCAATAATTGTCTTTCCAGTAGGTCGTTTTCAAAATCGAAATCACCTCTTTGTCGTCTTGTGTGCTGCAAAAGGGTGGCAAACTTTTCCCTCCCCTAATTGCAATTTGCAACCAACAGCAAAATCCCCCTTCACGCTAGGCATCAGCGAATCCCCCCTCACAGAAGCCAAGCACAGCGCCACGGCGGCTCCTCCGAGATGCCGCTCCGGCGCATCCTCGGCCTCTCCGCCGCCGTCTCCGGCCGCCTCCGCCGCAGCATCTCCTCGTCCGCCTCGCACCCTGCGTGGGCTATGATCCATCGGCTCGCGAGGCTGCAAGCAGACTCGACGGCGCCGCGCGCGTCGCTCCGGTTCGCCGAGCCCCCGTGCCTCTCCCACCTCGTCATCCCCGCCCACCTCGCCGACCCGCCCCGCCCCGACCCCAACGGCGACGACGTGTCCCTGCTCTACGGCGGCATCCTCAAAGCCTCGAGCGGCGACGACCTCCTCCTCCTCGCCTTCATGGATTTAGCCGGCACGGCCCCCATCGTCGCCACGCGCGGCGGCACCCAGGAGCGCAAGCTGACCGGCATCA
This sequence comes from Urochloa ruziziensis, assembly GCA_015476505.1. Taxonomy (NCBI): domain Eukaryota; kingdom Viridiplantae; phylum Streptophyta; class Magnoliopsida; order Poales; family Poaceae; genus Urochloa; species Urochloa ruziziensis. The sequence continues at coordinate 23,078,857 of CM027121.1, forward strand.
ACCTCGACGTCGACATGAGGCGATTCGTCTGCAACCCTCTCAGCGGCCAGATGTTCCGCCTCCCGGACATCGACGGCACGAGGAAGACGGCGTGGTACTCGGAGATGAGCATCCTCACCCGATCTGAGCGCCCGGACCGGCCGCCTGACAGGTACGCTGTCGCCGTGCTCAGCGAGGACCGCGATGGCGGGGAGGAGCGGAGCTTCGTCATGCGGCGGTTTCTGTCGCAGACAGGGGAGTGGGAGAAGCTGGTGGGCTTGCCGTCCCCGCTCCCGCTCGCTCGGCAGATGAACATTGACAGCCAGGTGCTGGCCTTTGCCGGCCGGCTCTGGTGGGTCGATGTGAGCTGGGGCGTCGTCTCCTCCGACCCGTTCAGCGACCGGCCGGAGCTCCGCTTTAGTTTACGATTAACGTGATTAACAATAACTTAACCACAGGATCTCTAGTCTAAAACTTAATCACGCCTAACTCACTGATTAATGCGGAAACTTAGTAGATCTTAGGACTTACCAGTGCAGTTCATGTCCTCTGTCAGTAGCAGACGAAATAGTAGATGCAGAAGAACGGGACTCCGTGCTTCCAAGCCCTCCAGCGCCTTAACGACCGATTCGAGTAGATTAGGGTTAACCCCTGTGATTAACTCGAGATTAACTTCGTTAATCTGACCCAGGGGGTCTTCCCTCACTTATATAGCGCTGTGGACTTGGGGCCGGGCCCAATGGACCTTAGGGTTGCCTCCCGATCAAGGCAACTAACAGGGATTAATGTAGGATTAAGATTTGGGCCTAATGGCCCAACAAAGCCTGACCGAGGTCAAATCCAACATTCTCCCCCTTGACCGATGGTCAATAACTTTATCTTATAATATTCAGTTTCATTGATCACGTGAAGGTGGATTTACACAGATCAATAATCTCCCGCTTAATCGAACAGTCTTAATCTTAAACTTACTTGTGTTCGCCTTATGTTCACACTCAATACAATAGCAAAACCCAGCGAATGAGTCATCGGCAGACATGACAGACATACCGGGACATCATTAACTAAAGTCCACTATAGTATCTTAATAGAACACTTACTAACTTATTTGGGAGTCTATTTATTCGGCCTCATCCAAAATCATATTTGAGGTTAATCATCAAATCCATACTAATTTCGCGAAAATAGGATAAGAGACAAAACCCTCAATTAGTCACATGACTATCAATTCACTTAAAGCATTAAAATAACTTGATCCTGGGACCCTTCTTTCATAACAATATATTTGTCAATGTACTTGACACCATCAACTATATGTCATTACTTGAAAAGGAATACTGTAATCAAATACAGCAACATTGATTTGAAATTAATGTTAACACATTAATAATACCGGAATATATCTCATATGCCTGTCTAAACCATGCCATACAAAATTAGCCTTAATTATGCTAATCTTGTTTTAGAGCTTTCTGCAGAATCGCTCAAATCTGTAAGAATGAAGGACGTAAACTTAATGTGCACAATTACATCCATACACTTTTACAAAACTTTATCTGAATGGTACTTAATTTAATAAGCATGATATTTGGTGCATTCATCTTTTATACACCTTTCTCCAGTGGACCTCCCCTGGACTAAGACTAATAAAAATTTGTCAAGCATTCCGGCTTGTCATGCTAAGTCAATCACTTATAGACCTTAGCATATAGCTTCTAATTGAAGCATTAGGAACGTCTTCCTATTTAATTAGACTTAACCTTTATACTTATGATAAATAGGCATAGTTGTGTATGCATTCACATTTTATCACTTCAGAGCTACTCTTAATATTTGCCCTTTAGTGACAATCCTAATACTCATTTTTGGTCTCATCTCAGTGTTATGCTCCCCCAGAACTTAGGAGAGCTTCACTAAGATGCATCTTATGATATGATGAAAACTTTTCCCCGTTGTTGGAATGCAAACTTAATAATGTTAGCTTTATGGAGAAAACATTCACCTTAGAGTATCAGGATAATAATTAATCCACATTAGCTTTACAAATGAATCATGGTTGCCCATGATACACACAAAATTATTGTGAGCTATGAACTTAGCATCTTAGCTTCTTTTGGAATCACTTTCAAACCTGTAGACCCTTTATAGCCTACTGCTTTGACCCCAATAGAAAATTGCTATGAAAAGAACTATTCTTATGTTAAAGTTCACAGACTCCTTTATCGCCTCTTCATAATAGACTTAAAATAATTGAGGCTCTCACTTTTGTGCCTAATACTTATCTTATCATTAATCATTACATGTCTCTGTTGTGATTGAACAGCTAATGTACTTCCTCAATAGAGTTAGATAAGGAATGGAGGGAACACTTATGGCACGATATAAATATATATGAGAAAATCATATATGTATATATATCTCATCTTAAATCATCAATACAGAGAAAACTTATCCTCTATCTCATTAAGATTTTCTTCTCCCCCATTTCCTTTCTTCTTAGTGAGCTTCCATTGAACTCTGAACAATCAGAATATTAAAAGTGTCGAACCATAAACTTATCTAAAGTAATTTACAATGGATGCTCTTTAACTTATTTATCTTTGCACGACATTTACTATATCTTTCTTAGATACCACTGATGAACTTCCCTTGCTAATCTAGCCCACATCAGCGGTGGCCAGAAGATGAACTAGAGAAGCAAAGCTATGATTAAATGTTCATAAAACAGCGGTGGCCAGAATCATGAACATAAATCATACTTCAACCGTCTCTAATTCAAATTGAACTAATCCACAACAGCGGTGGCCAGAAAATGGATAGAACAACAGAACCGGTGAAAATTATCCCGTATCCAGCGGTGGCCAGAATAAAGAATAAAATCACACTGACTTATTTGAGGCAGTTGGTAATTGTGGAGTATGACTCCTATTACAATGGTATTATATCTGAAGCAATGAGATGTAGTGAGTATTATAAAACTTATTCTTAATTTTGCCCTTAAAACTTATGGACAATAAAATATTATGGAGAGAAAATTATAACTCTACTAGATGAGAGCAATTCTTAACTAGTATTGTTAGCAGGAGCATCTCAAAACTGATGAGACATTCCATTCTCCCCTTCGAATTAGTGGTCTAAACGTGAGTGTGCCACATATTCGACAAGGTCTCATCACTTCTTAACTCATTTAACTTAAATAACAGTCAAAGACAATTGCGATGAAAAATAAGCACTAAAAGAACTTGATGATGTATTATTACTTATTGAGAACACAAATATCCAGAATTTCTCATTACAGAAAACAAATATGTTCTTTCTTAATATAAATTACATCATTAGCTGGAAATAAATCTAAAACTAATGACTTAATGCTAGTGTGAGGCTCCAGAGTCTTTGACTTTGATGAAATCTTGTAAACTTTGCTCCCCTGAATCTCCCCTCCTTTAAGGTTCAAGAACTCTAAATTCCTGAAGGAAGTTTAATATGTGCAAATGCACCTGAGTTATTCCACCAAAATCAGTGGGAGCAAATAAACTTAATAAAACTTATGAGACAATTTAATTACCTATCTTCTGAAGCCATGTAGCTAATCCGGGGCACCAACTTTGCATGTGTCCAGGTTCCTTACAAAAGTTGCATATGCCTAGGGCATAATTCTCAGCGAGGGACGCAGTGATCAAATGCGAAAGCATTGTACTCGAGGTATGAATCCCAAGCGCTTTTAGCTTTTCAGCTATGTAGACCATGTTATTAATATGCGTCCCTAATGCACCTTGACCATTGTAACGTGAGTCACTAATTTCTTAATGAGGAAATTGGCTAACTTACGTTTATACATTTTCTCAATTGAGTATATAAACTCCTTAGCTGATGATTCCTTACCTTTGATCTCAGTAGGAGAAGAATCTCTCAAGGCCTCAATGACAGTATGTCTAACGACCATCTTTGCCAAGTGATTGGATCTCTCCCATTTTTCTGAATTTGAGTTGTACTCACTTATCTTAGCAACATAATTTTGGGTTCCAACCGCCGGAGCAGTTGGCTTATCCTCACGTAACGCATAATCAAGATCCAAGGTCTTGAGAATGCCTAGCACATCCTGATTCCAACTAGGGAAGTTTGTGCCATCATAATGCTCAATGGTGCTTAGCAACTTTGAATAATCAACTGAAAATTCATAAATAAAATATGTCTCAGTAATAGTACAATAAGATGCACATAAAAGCATGAAATTCAACCCTACGTTGGTCTGATAAAAAATCACGCAATAAGCAACAACTTGCATCACCGTTGGGGAAAACAAGCGAAGCTTAACTTAAACTCATAATTAAAACAACGTTGGCCAGATTTAATTACAAGTGTACTCTAAATGAACTTCTCGTTGGTTCCATTCAAATAGAGGCATCTAAATGCACTTAGGTGGAAAAGAGAATTTTCAGCTTAACTTATATGAAAACAATGCAAAACTTTAATCATAATGCATAATTATCTAACATAATATGCTAAAAGCATTCTTAAACACAAATAAACTTATCATGAATTTAAACTTAAACTTAGAAAGAATACTTAATGGTAAGGCAAAACAGTGCAAGGAAATAAATAAAATTGCACCATAAAGTTGTCATGCTCATGAAAACTTAAAACTTATTTTATAAGTGCATGAAAACTTAACATTTCTTGATTGCATAATGGTAACATGCAAAAGCACGACATAAAACTTAATAGCTCAAACTTAATTTGCAATTAAGAAATAGACTTGCACGGAAAACAATGAGCCACTGAAAACTCATATCTCAAAACTTAAATACACAACTTAAATAAATAATATAACTTAATGTTTAAATTTCTTATGCAAGAAATAATTTATACTTAATGCGGAAGCAATAAACTTAAATATTAAAACTTAAATTTAAAGCTTAAATCTTAAAACTTAAAGCTTAAAACTTAAAACACAACTTACTAAAATTTCAGTGAAACTATAAGAGCACATCAACCACTTATAAAGTTGACTCATTCAAAAATTAACTCAACTTAGTGCTGAAATAAATATAGCCTTAAAAGAAAAAAGGACTGAAAACTTAAATAAAAGAAATGACTTAAAGCAGCCCAGTACAATTCCTTAAAACGCGCTCAACCCATCTCAACTTTCGCACGCTAGCGGCCCAACACAGCGGTGCGGCCCGTCACGCGGCACAGTACGGCCCAGCCCATCACGCGTGCGCGCGGCTTGCCATGCAGCTCACGGCGCAGTCGCTTGGGCTGGCGGCTCAGCGCGACGCGGCCCAGTGAGCAAGGTGCGGCCGCTTACTTACTTAACGGGCCTTAGAGCCCAGAGGGCGGACGGATGGGCTGCCAATCCAGCCCAGCGCCTCAGCCGCACCCCCCACCCCCCGCGCCGAGTCGATCTCGTCCGTCGGTAAGATCCGACGGTCGACAACGGCCGACGGGCGTATAAAACGCCGAAATCGTCGGGGGGAGGGCAAACCCTAACTCATTTGCTCCTCCCTCCCCCGCGCTCTTCTTTAATGAGCGCCTCCGGCGGCCGGCGGCCGGCCGCCGCCCGCTCCGCCGCCTCTTAGCCTTTCTCCCCCAGATCCGGTGGGTGAGACGCTAGGTCTCGAAAAAACCCATCACCCCACGCATCCGAGCGCCGGCGGCGGCGACACATAGTGCCACTCGCCGCCTCGTTCTTCCCCATGTCCGGTGAGTGAGAGCCCAAATCCGAGAGACCCAAGCTCGGCGCTACTTATGGCGCGACTTATGCGCCGCCTCACCGGAGCCTCGCGGGGCCTCTCTGCGGCGCCGCGTGCGTCACGCGCGCGGCCCGTCGAGGGGTTCCGACGGGGTTCAAGGTCCCGCGGCGGCGCTACCACCGGAGGTGGAGCTGACGGTCGTGCGCGCAACGACTTATGCTACGCGCGGCCGCCGAGGCTAGGTGAGCCTTACCTGCTGATCTTAGGGTTTGCGGCTTAGATCTAGGGTTTGCTTTGGTTGGATCTGAGTTTCCCCTTTCCTTCTAATTTCTTCGGATTTTGGGCTGTGATGTTTGTTACATGTGCATGGTAAAGGGGTTATGGGCTGAGATGTTCATGAACTTCGTGCTAAAAACTTAATTTGACGCACTTTCTCACATGAAGTTTAACCGTAACCGAGAGAGATGTAGGTAATTTGCATAGATCTTAAACTTTAACATGAATAATGCTTCAAAATATGACTGATCTAATCAAAAAATAGGCACTGAAAACGTTACTGACTGAAAGGAAACTCATGAATAACACCTAGAAAGCTACTTATCTCACGTTGTAGGCATAAAACACCACTGACTTAAAACAAACTCAACTAAAACTTAAACTTAATCATGACATGAACAGAGGCTTAGGGGATCAAGATAGACTAGATCGGGCTCTGATACCAAATGTTAGTTTACGATTAACGTGATTAACAATAGCTTAACCACAGGATCTCTAGTCTAGAACTTAGTCACGCCTAACTCACTGATTAATGCGGAAACTTAGTAGATCTTAGGACTTACCAGTGCAGTTCATGTCCTCTGTCAGTAGCAGACGAAGTAGTAGATGTAGAAGATGCAGAAGAACGGGACTCCGTGATTCCAAGCCCTCCAGCGCCTTAACGACCGGTTCGAGTAGATTAGGGTTAACCCCTGTGATTAACTCGAGATTAACTTCGTTAATCTGACCCAGGGGGTCTTCCCTCACTTATATAGCGCTGTGGACTTGGAGCCGGGCCCAATGGACCTTAGGGTTGCCTCCCGATCAAGGCAACTAACAGGGATTAATGTAGGATTAAGATTTGGGCCTAATGGCCCAACAAAGCCTGACCGAGGTCATATCCAACACCGCTTTGTCGAGCTGCCGAGGGGCAGCGTGACAGAGCCCGTGGAGAGTCGGGAGGACCAGAAGGTGCAGAGCAGGTACCGCCACATGGGGGTCAGCGAGGGGAGGCTGCGCTACACCGAGGTGTCTCAGGAGAAGCCTTTCATGCTCAGTTCCTTTGCCCTTGATGATGATGGTTGCGGCTGGACGCTGGAGCACCGGGTGGCGCTTGGCCGAGTCTTCCCGCATGGAGATCACTTGTCAGGGGAGGACACGCCACAGATCAGCACTGTTAACCCACTGAACGCAAGCGTCATGCATCTCACAGTCGCTAACCAGGCGTTCTTGGTAGACATGGAAAGGAGGAAGCTGCTTGCGTGTTCGGTGAGAGCGAAGGTGTAGGCGTACCGTGCGTGCTCCCACCATGGCTTGGATCAAGCCGGATCCCTTCAGCAGGTAATGGCCTTTTCACTTGTTTTCTTCTAAGATGTGTGCTTGCTGCATGAGGTGTGTTTATGCACATTAGAAGTTGTCAGATCTGTACTCCTTATTTCACATGTTCTTAGACCATGTGGCTCGGGAGGCATGTTTATAGTGGTTTTGTTTTGTTTTATGAATCACCTCTGATGTCAATTTCTTATAGTGCTCAAAGGGTTTATTGTTGTAATCTGTCATGTTGGATTTTTCCCCTGAAAAAAAGGAAATGCTAGTTGTCTAGCGCATGAAGTCCATTTAAATTGCAGTCAATGTGCATAGCCTATTAGCCATCCGACTCTGTTTCTAGATGAATGTGTTGTGAGATGTGCCAGTCCAATGGCACTAAAAGGTGATTACAAGTTCACACATGTTGAGCCAACTAAGCTGAATGCATTTTAGTGCAGAAAAGATGGTGTATATCTCCTTCTAGAATGTTTCATATGACGATGCTACACTCTTGCGCAATCTGTTTGTTTGGTTTGGCACTTCAAGTCTTCAACTGTAATATGCAATGTATAGAAATCTATTTTTTTTGTGATTTAATTGTTCAAATTTCTCAATTCAAGGAGCCTTTTCAAGTACCAAGACTGATGCCAAAAGCAAGACTTTACCAGATATATTGGTCCGTGTAGACAGAGACAAGAGGAATTGAGGTGCACAAGCAAACTCATTACTTGTTTCGTTCTTAAGCTACCTCTTGTGTTCAAGATGTTATCTATTTCATTTCTTGTCAACATAATGCTTTTGTGACTATTTACTTTTCATTGCCTGTATGTGTTTTGTGTTCGTGCCATCGTTTCTAAAATGCATACTCCGGATCATAACATGCCAGAAACTGGCTTTACGTATTGGTTAAGCTGTTGTGGAACTTTTCTCCCTTCAATCTTATAAGAGCACTTGGGATTCAATGTGCAGAAGCAAATTATAAAGTTATACTTAGGGTAGAATACACTAGATTTTATTAGTATCATGTTTTACTCTCTACTACATTCCAGCAGCAGTGCAGATTATAGCTATCTGAACACTTAGTAGCTTGGCACAAGTTATTTGGAATTTCTTTTTCTTTTTTCGGGTTGAAACATTAGGAACTTCAAATTGGGTCAATAACAAGGCAAGTAAGAGCATCTTCATCAATAGCCCCTACTTTGGGCCCCTACTTTATTGAGTAGGGGCTGGCCCCAACTTTATGGGGCTTAAATTTTCTGCTCAACTCCAGCAACAGCTCCTGCAACCAAGCCTCAACTTTTATTCTGACCGGTGGGACTCATCCGTCAGTGGCTAATATTTTTTTTCCTTTTATGACATGGGGACCCCCTCTCTTCTCTCACCTTCCTCTGTTCTCTTCCTTCCAAATCCCGATCCAGAGCATTCGAGAGGGGGCGGGCGAGACTGGGCGGCAAGCGGCGCTCACTTGCTCGGGCGGCCTCCCACGCGGCCGGCCGACGGCGGAAGCCGGAGCTCCGAGCGCGCGCGGAGGCGCTCGACCTCCCTGGCCAACGGATTCAAGGCACCGGTGCTTGATTCAAGGAGAACCCGAGGTCGCGGCGGCGATGGAGCTCCGGCCGGGCGGTGGGGGGAGCTCGTGGGCGCGGCCACGGGGTCCCCGAGGGCGCGGCGGCGGAGCTCAGGCCGGGCGGCGGGGGAGCCCGAGGTTGCGGCCGCGGCGGAGCCCAAGGGCGCAACGGCGGCGAAGCTCTGTCCGTGCTCGGTTCAGTGAAGGAGCTCGGGACCGGCCACCCTGCTGCTCAGGGACGTTCGTCATGGCCTCGAAACGGCCGGATCTGCCAGCCCCGGCATCAAATCGGCACCCTCGCGACTTCTCTCCTTATCTCCGCTGGGCGAGGTGTTGGCTGCTGGCCGGCCATGGCGGCGGCGGCGGTTGGAGACTCCGGGAAGATGTGGCGACGGTGCGGCGAGGATGACCATCCTCGAGCTCGATTTGGCCTGCGAGCTTGAAGAATTGGCGCTTGGTGGCCGACGAAATCGCGATGAAGAGGAGCAGGGCAAGGCTGACGGTTGCTTCCAGCTCGACGCGCATGGAGAAAACTGCCCAACGACCAAGTAGGGGCCTCCCTACGGGTCCGTGGGAGTTGGGGCTGAAGAAGGAAAAGTAGAGGCCTCCCTAGAGTAAGGACCCGAGTAGGGGCCTTGCTGGAGTGGATTTTTTTGACCTCGACCCCTGCTTTTTGAGTAGGGGCTTGAGTAGGGGACTTGCTAGAGTTGCTCTAACAAACTCGCGGTGTGGCCTCAAAACACGAATCCTGGCCTCAAACCGCGGGCGAAGAACCGGTCCACGTCGCCTGTTAGATCTCAAGCCGTCGGATCTTCCCAACTCGCGATGTGGAACGTCCGATTCGGATCGCTTTCGGGGTCTCAACCCTCTTCAACGCGGACCCGATCACCCGAACACGCCAGAAGCATCGCGGCCGGCCGATCACCCTCTTCGTCGTCATGTTGTGCCGCCCCTGCTCCTCAACCTCGCCGCGCCGGCCGGGAGTGCCTCCCTCTCTCATCCGCCCCACCGCCCATGCTCCTCCGGGCAGCGTCTCTACACTCCGCCCGCCGCTGTCTTTCCATGCACCCTACCCCCGACAGTCGCAGCTTCCCATCCTCCGATCGCGCCGCCGCACACTGCCCCTGGCTTTCCTCTGCCTCCGCCCGCTCTGCTGAAACCCACGTAGGCGGCACAGACCGGTTGCGCCCGTGCGGGTCGGGCGCTGCTTGGGCGAGCCGAAGGGGGCGACCTGGCCGCGTCCTCCGGGGCGGAGGCACTGCCAAGGCCACCACCGCGGGCCGTTGCGCCTTGCCGACCGTCGCCCACGGCAGGTCACCTGCAGTTGCTGCGCCCCAACCGGGCCGACGCACCACTGCCTGCCACCGCTTCCTCTGCTCTTCTCGGCTCTACTCTCTGCGCTGAAGCACCCAAGTATCTGCTTGCTGCAACACGCATATCGCTCCTCTGAATCTCCTCCACCAAGCAGGCCCTCGATTCAGCTGGAGAGGGACTCCATCTGATCGTTCATGCTCTGATTCCAGAAAAAGAATAGCCGTGTGCGCTGTTGAAAGGCACAGGGAAGAAGGAAAAGCAACAGCCATGGTTGTGCTTAAGAGTTACTCGACGAAATGCCTTGCCCATGGCAAGCTTCATATTGTGGTACATATCTCACATCTGGACCCTCTGTTTCACCAAAAACTGATGGAAGCAACTACATATCTCAATTTAGATTTGGTCATCACAATGTCAGACTGCTAATTGCTAGATTTAGTATGTATGGTTTTTTTTTGAAGGTAAAACTGTGGGGGAGTTCCCCACAGTGCTTCTTTTTCATTTTAGTTAAAAGGGATACTTACAGCGAGAGAGTTTATTTACAGTTGGGGTTAGGAAGAAATTAGTAGCAGCACATTACAGAGTATCTCTAAGCCATTGATTAATAGTATGTATGGTTTGATAGAAATATTTACATTTTTATGGTTATCAGATCAAGGGTAAAATATAGCTGTCATGTATGAAGCATTGAACTGCAGTGCTAACCATATCGTGCTAATTGCTAAACAGATTACTCTATCAGAACAGAGGTTGCTTGCATACAGTCATATCTGTGATTAATGCAAGTAAGTATTTATTCAGTTAGCATACCTTCTAATCTTTGGTTGAACTTGGAGAGAATGTAAAAAAAAAAAAAAAACACCACGTGCAATATTGGCTGCTTTCTGAGTTAGGATTACGCGTAGTTTTGGTTTAATTGCATGATCTACATCCCTTGTTGTATTAGCATTGACTATTTAGTCTACTGGAGAAAAATGAAAGATCAAGATGACACACCCTTGTAAAGTCATCTTGATCTTTCATTTCTTTTCATTGTTATACTATACTACAAAACTATACAACAACAAGGACACAGACTTTACAAGGGTGTGTTCGTGCCTCCAGTAACATCTTGTTCTACTGATTATCGACATGTCAATTACAGCACATGGGTTGAAAACAACAAATACACCGACTCAAACTCAATAAACAATATCATAAGGAAGAAAAGAATCTGCTCTCCTATTTCGACAATGCAATTTTATATATTCTTTTTCTCTCTATCAAATTTGGCAAGTTTTCTGAAATGAGGCCTTAAAAACATATCAGGACACCAAAAACATCTTATTGTACCATTTGATTTCCCCTGCTAAGGTAAACAAGAGTTGCATAGACATTGCAGTTGTGTATGCATAAGAGCTAAATCTTATCCATTCCACCGACAAGTTTACGAAAGCACTGGCTCACTCCACACTCCAATGGTCAGTGCGGCAACACCGCACCTGGGTTTCTAGTTAGAGCCTGAAATATGTAGTCTTGCCATTTATGGTTTATTGTCTCCTAGAACACTCTGACAGCTATTTAAGAGAAACACTGAACTAAACATGATCCTGTTGTAACTTGTAAGTAGCCAAAGTAAGCATACCATGAATATTTTTTCAAAAAACAAAACAAATGGGCATATGGGGTTATGCTAGTGTTTCTGTTATACATTATACTGAACCAGCAAAACTGATAAAATGTCAGCTACATGTTCTGTTTATGAGCTGAAAGGATGCCTATAACCTTATCATAATGATGAGGCATGTGATCCCAAATCTTGGAGCGCCTTATCATTGATGAGCCACTGTGATCCATTTCCTTACCTAACATATTATGAGCAACCAGTCGAGCCTGAGAGAGCTTTCTAGTATTTTATAACAGGGGTCATGGTGTAATCTTCTTCTGAACCTGGCATAAATAAAACACAAACATACTATGTTTATGTTTTCACGAGTCAAGGGACTAGATGGACTATCATAGCTTCATGTTTACTTGTGTTTATGCCGAATTCATTAAATTCTTGTTTTCCGTACTGCTCATTATCTTCATATGATATTCAAATGTGTCCTCTAATAATGTCTCCCATTTGTTTCAGGTTTCAACAGATACAGCTGGCATGTGAGTTCTAACGAATTATGAAGCCTTTTTTTTTGAAGGGAACGAATTATGAAGCTGATGGATGGTAGCTTGCACCCTTGCAGAACCCTCGCTCGCAGATTAATTTGTCCAATTTTGGGAGAAGTCCCGAATGGGTTTTTTTTTTTGGAGCTTTTCTGTGGGGTGGGTGTTTTCTATTGCAGAACTTAGAACATTGCAGTTTCAGTAGAATGAACGGGTTCAGTCAGCACGTAACCGGTCACCAGATGACTATCGATTCTGTGTTCACTGCAAGACAGCACTCTCATCATTTGAGATGAAAAATTGTCTGATGGGTGTAGTTCTATAACATGTTTTTTTTTTCCTTCTATGAAACTATGACGTTCTTTTGAAACAAAAGGTTCGATGACTTGACACTTGACAGGAACCTTATTTACGCATCTCTGATTACTCGTTTCTCTGGATGGTTACTCTTTGAAGTCGATCAATTGAAGCCGCGCTGCTTGTAACCACAACTTTCCGGATGTACGGCTTGTGTGACTGTAAAAGGATTACTCTAGCACAAGATAGATGCGAGTCGGTTGACTACTTCTACCGTACTGTTTTTGCACCCGTCGCGTTTTACTCGCCGCGGTTTGTATCAACATCACACCATGGGAAGGTGGAGCCGGAGCTTTCATTAGAGAGAGTCCGAGCGCTAATCAGCGAGATGTATACGAGATCATTTCGTACGAAAAAGATAGAGATGGATACGGTTTTCTTTCTTCTTCTTTTTTAGGGGAGAGAAGGGATTCAGTTTTTTTTTTTAAGAAAAAAAGAAGGGAGCGGTAGGAGAACATTTTGGCCCACATGTGGTTCCTAGGCCCAGGCCCAAATAGCGCAGTAGGAGAACATTTTGGCGGGAAACTGGTCACGGGAGCGGTAGCCAAAGGCAAGCTAGCAACGTGGCAAAAAGCTGTCGAACTTTTCCCTTCGCAGCCAGTCGCGATCAGATATTTCCTAGACAAACCTCACTGAACCATACGCACTGCATCTAGGCCCAGAGGAAGATCGGTCTGTGAATTCCCTAGTGGAACAAGCCCACGCCGAACACGCCACTCCAGTGACTCCACTTGCCTGTGCACGCCCCGAGAGTCTGCAAAATTTCCCCTTCTCGCGAGTCGCGACACAACCAACGCACTTCTCGCGAGTCGCGCGACACAACCAACCCACCGCCGCAGCCAAGCGCAGCGCCGCCGCCGCGGCTCCTCCGAGATGCCGCTCCGGCGCCTCCTTGGCCTCTCCGCCGCCGCCGCCGCCGCCGCTTCCGCCGGCCTCCGCCGCGGATTCTCCACCGCCGCCCGGCGCCCTCCGTGGGCCATGGTCCAGCATGTCGCGGCGGTGAACATGCCGGCGCAGGCTCCGCGCGCGTCGCTCCAGCTCGCTGGGGCCCCGTGCGCCTCCCGCCTCATCGTCCCCGCCCACCTCGTCCGCCCGGAGCGGGACCTCGACCCCGAAGGTGACACCATATACGCGGCCTTCGGCGGCTGCGTCAGCGCCGCGAGCGGCGACGGCCTCCTCCTCCTCACCTTCTTCGATTTCCCCGCCACGGCTCCCGTCGTCCCCGGAGTCATCAGGCCCAGCGGCCTTCGGGCACGGAGGGTGACCGGAATCTGCGAGGAACCCGAAGTCACGCGCTTCGTCTGCAACCCTCTCAGCGGCCAGCTGTTCCGCCTCCAAGACATCGACGGCACGACCAAGACCATGTGGTACTCGGACATCGGCATCCTCACCCAATCCGAGCGCCCAGATCACCCACCCGACAGGTACGCTGTCGCCGTGCTCAGCAAAGGCCAGGACCAGAGCTTCGTCATGCGGCGATTTCTCTCGCAGACTGGGAAATGGGACAAGATTGTGGATTTGCAGTCCCCACTCCCGCTCGCGCGCCCGATGGACATGAACTTACCCCACGAGGCGGTGGCCTTCGCCGGCCGGCTGTGGTGGGTCGACGTGACCCGCGGCGCACTCTCCGTCGACCCCTTCAGCGACCGGCCGGAGCTCCGCTTTGTCGAGCTGCCGAGGGGCAGCGTGACAGAGCACGCGGAGTGGAAGAAGCGACGGGACGACATGTACAATTACCGGCGCATTGGCGTCAGCGAAGGGAGGATGCGCTATGCAGAGGTGACACAGGAAGAGCCTTTCGTGCTCAGCTCGTTCACATTTGACGACGACGGCAGCTGCTGGACGCTGGAGCACCGGCTGGCGCTACGCCGAGTCTGGCCGCATGAAGACCTGCTTGAGGGCAAGCCGTGGATTTCTGTTGTTGACCCACTGAACGCAAGCGTCATGCATCTAACAGTTGGCAAGCAGTCTTTTTCCTTGGACATGGACACGGGGACTTTGCTTGGTTGCACGCTGATAGGTGAAGATGATCGCCACCGACTAGACTTTCACTTCCTTAAACCGTGTGTGCTCCCACCTTGGCTTGAATCAAGCCAGATCCCCTCTTCAGGTTATTGTCTTTCACATGGAGATTCATTTTTGGTACATATATATTCTTATGTTAGACCAATGCCTTTTAATTTTACATCTTATAATGCTGGATTGGGGCTTGGGCATAGTAGTATCATTTTGTTTTGTGGATCATCTCCAATTGCATTGCTTATAAGTTTCTCAAAGGAGGTGTTTGTTGTTCATAATATGATTAAGGTAGAAATGTTAAAGGCATTGGCTTCACCCATAGTCTGTGAAATATTTTTCCTGTCCGCAGTAGCAACAGGCTGATCTCTGGGGAACAATAGCAACTCTCCTATCTAATTTTTAGTATCACAAACCCTGAATTACATTAGAATTTCTGCACTTGATTTTCTTCACTAACCTGTTCACTTGTCACAATGTAGCATCGAATGGTCCAATTGGAGTAATGCTACCTGATTATATAATTTCTCCACAAACGTCTATTTTATGATTCTTTGACACTCTGCAGTGTTATCTAGAAAAACAGGTTTCAGCATAGATACTTGATATTACTATATTAATTGGTTATGCTTTTGTTCAATGCAGCAGTTTATGTGTCACTTTAACTATGCAGCATAGGAAAATGTATACTTTCATTTATTTTTCTGTAGTAAAAATATTCAAGTCCTATATATTATTGAAGGATCGCTTTCGAGGAGCAAGGACAATGTCAAAAGCAAGAGTTTATCGGACATCTTAGTTCGTGTAGACAGGGTCAAGAAGAATTGAGAAGAATATCGAATGTGTTACTTGGTACTCCCTGAATCTGTCTCTCAACTATTGTCATATTCATTCTTTCTCATCTTAAGGATACCACTTGGTGACTGGTTACTATTCAATGTCTCTCAATTATGTGTTCAGTTCCTCATTTTTTGAAGTGTATACCCTGAATCCTGAGCGATCGGTTTATAAAATGACTATTGTTGTAAGCGTGAACTTGAACAACAAAGTGCTTTTATTTTGTCTTGTAGTAGCACTTTAGGCACTGCACTTTGACGGAAGAGTACACTAAACATTATCACCATCTTGTTCTACTTTTGAATCTTTCAGATTATAGTTGTTATATACGAACAGCATTGCATAAATCATTACAAACTCCAACTGGGCAAAGAAAATATACCAAGTAACTATATATGTACAGAAGCCTTAAAAATGTTTGACGGGTCATCTTTGTCATTTATTTGTCTACTATATATTTTTTTGAAAAGTGATTATAATATTATCAGCAATTAATTAAGATATCCATGTTTCTTCACAAATGATCTTCTTTGTTGCTGTTTTATGGATAAAAAAGGTGATAGAAAGTAAGCATAACGTGTAGATTGCTTTTGAAAAAGCTACAAAGAACAAAGAAGTACATGGGCTTGTGCAAGTATTTCTGTTAGGTTCCGTATATTTTTATCATCATACATGGTTAAGTGAAAACAAGAAATTCTATATATAGAACACAGTAATGTGTAAGAGGTACTGCCATCATGGTGAGGCGCACTGCAATTCCTTTTCCTAGAACCTAAAATAATATCACCTACACGTCAAGCCTGAAATGAGGCTTTTCTATTTGGTAATTAAGATCATGGTGTACTGCTGAATCAAGGCATGGATAAAGAACAAACATGCTATCTTCCCATTTTCTTGAAGAAAAGGGCTACATGGACTGTCATTGTTGTTTTTATACTGCTCGTTCTCTTTCATATGGTTAATATTTTCCATTTGATCGAGGTTCCATAGAAATCAACTGATAGAGGTGTTTTAACAAACCAGGAAGGTGATGGATGGCAGCTTGCATAACTTTCAACTGGGGAACTCAGGACTCAGGAGAAGTTGGGTCTATTCGCCCTTGCAGTTTAGCTATTTATCTTTTTGAGAAAAGTTTGGAAGAGGTTTTGGTTTTGTCGGGTTCTTTTTTAGTGGACGAGAAGCTTTGCTTGCATGCGTATTCAGAAAATTGCAGTAGATGACTCAGTTTAATCGGCATGTTACTGCCACCTCATAACACTATCCACGCTGTGTACCTTGCAAGTCAGTGGCCTCAATATTTCCCATGAAAATATAATGGCCGATCCCTGTTACTATAACTTGCCAGAAATTTAATTTGTGCACCTCCTCAGTTTATTCAATTTCTGGAGATACCTCCGTGACGCCGTTGTTCAGGTGATTAAGCAATTTATTTTGCTTGCTGTTGATTAGAGGGCTAAAACGATCTCCATGCTTTGCTTGCACGAGTATGAAGCAGAAATAACTGCTGAGTCATTTTTTTTTTTGGGAATAAAACAGTCAGGGTTCTTTTGAATCGAGTCACTCTCTCTTATCCGTATTCTCCTGTATCCAACAACATAGATTCGTCCGATGCCATTTGAATCTTCATAGTCCGCCATTAGTATTTCAGAAAGGAAAAATCCTTGGGGGGCAAAAACAAACAGTTTGTTTAGGTCTTGTTTAGTTCTAAAATTCAAAATGAATGTTTAGACACATGTATGGCGTACTAAATGTAGGTAAAAAACAAATCGCATTATATAGATGGACTGGAATTTGCGAGACGAATCCAATGAGTCTAATTAGGACCAATGTTTTAAATAGCTGGCTAAACCTACAGCTATAGCCGGATATAGCCGTTTCGAAAGAATTGCAGCTAAGATATCACACTTTTAGTCACATCCTTAGCTTTAGGGCTAATAGCCGCTATTAGCCGGCTATATCCGCTAAACGGGCCTTTTTTTAGCCGCGGCTAAATCAATCCGCGAGCCAAAATCAAGCGCGGGCTCTCCGAATTCCATGTTCTAATAACTTTGTGTCTTGGACTAGAGCCATGTACTAATAACTTTGTGTCTTGTAGGCTGAGATGTATTCTTGTGTGTATTGTGTTGTTGGTGGTGGTGGTCTAATGAATAGATCTGTTATTTTATATAAATTTGTAGTGTATTACTCTTTGTTGCGGCTAAATGTCTTAGCCGCGGCTATAGCTAGGTTATATCTGTCCTTAGCCTTTTTAGATAGCAACAGCTAAGAGGCTTAGCCAGCTATTTAAAACATTGATTAGGACGTGATTAGACACTAAATTGCTACAATAATGCTACAGTAAACATATGCTAATGACAGATTAATTAGGTTCATTAGGTTCGTCTCGCGAATTCCAAACGTAATCTGCAATTAGTTTTTTAATTAGTCTATGTTTAATACCTAATTGCAGACGAAAACTGAGCAGTTTGCCTTCTGCAGGAAACGGCCACACGCCATCGAGTTCGTACGGCGACTCCCAGCCGACATCCTTGGGAAACCGAACCCAGTAGACCGCACGGACTGTAACTGGGCCCGGAAGAATCTTCACGGGCAGACACCCAGTGGAACAAGTCCATGCTGCACTCATGTCTAGCATTCCCAGTCACCAAATCCCCGCTTCAGAAAACCCCACTCCCCTGGCTGTGGCAACCAACCAGCCAATCACCACCAGGCACCAGCCCCAGCGACCCCTCGGCCCCACCAATGCCGCTCCGGCGTCTCGTGGGCTTCTCCGCCGCCGTCTCCGGCCGCCTCCGCCGCGGCCTCTCCACGGCCGCGGCGCACCACCCGTGGGCGATGATCCACCACACCGAGCTGGTCGATTCGCCGGCGCCGCGCGCATCCCTCCAGCTCGCCGCGCCCCCGTGCGCCTCCCACGTCCTCGTCCCCGCCCACCTCGTCGACGCCCCGCCCCTCCCCGCCCCCGGCAGCGACACCGTGCGCCTGGGTTACGGCTTCATGCTCCGCGCCGCGAGCGCCGACGGCCTCCTCCTCCTCCGCTTCTCGGATCTCCGCGGCACGGTCCCCTTCGTCACCAGGCACGGCTTCGACACGGCACGCGCGCTCGCGCTCGCCGGCGCCCACATGGAGCCCGACATCACGCTGTTCGTCCTCAACCCGCTCAGCGGCAAGATGGTCCGCCTCCCGGACATCGACGGCACGACCAATACCCTCCGCTGCTCGGTCTTCGGCATCCTCACCCAATCCGAACGCCCGCACCGGCCACCTGACAGGTACGCCGTCTCTGTGCTCAACAAGGACGACGACTCGGGGCGGCGGATGTTCGTGATGCGGCGGTTTCTCTCGGAAACTGGCAAGTGGGAGAAGGTGGTGGCTTTGCCGTCCCCGCTCCCGCTCGGGCACCAGATGGAGATAAACCAGGAGCCGGTGGCCTTCGCTGGCCGGCTGTGGTGGGTCGACGTCAGCTGGGGCGCTATCTCCGCCGACCCGTTCAGCGACCGACCGGACCTCAGCTTCGTCGAGCTGCCTAGAGAGAGCGTGACAGAGCCCATGGAGAGTACGCTGGGCCTGAGCAGGTACCGTCGCATTGGGGTCAGCGAAGGGAGGCTGCGTTACGCCGAGGTGTCCCAGCAGGAGCCTTACCTGCTCAGCTCGTTCGTCCTTGACGACGGCAGCAACGGCTGGACGCTGGAGCACCAGGTGGCGCTCAGTGGGCTCTGGGTTGGAGAATGCCTTCCGTGCCAGGAGATCCCGCGAATTGGTGTTATTGACCCGCTGAACGCAAGCGTCATGCATATCACAATCCGCAACCTGGTGCTTGCTGTAGACATGGACAAGGAGAAGGCACTTGGGTTCTCAACGACATGTTGTGATGGCCCAGACAGACTCTTTGGTTTCCTAAAACCATGTGTCCTCCCACAATGGCTTGGATCGTGTAGGATCCCCTCTGCTGGTAATCTTTCACATGGTTTCTTTTTTTAGATTACTTTTCACATGGTTTCTTTGAGATACATGTTTAATACATGGGCTTAATTATGTACTTATCTATATATAATCGTTTGCAAGTTTCTCATAAACAATTAAATGCATTGGCTGATGATTTCACTAACCCATAGTTTCTGTTCCAGTAAAAACAACCTGATCTTTGGGGGAAAGTGACACTGCTCCTTTCTAAGTTTTGGTTAGGTTTATCTGTAACATAACAATTAAGAATAACATGGATTTTAGATTTGATTCTGCCCTTAATTTGTTATGCCATTCAATATAAGAATTTCTCTATAAACTTGTATTTTGGAAGTGATTTTTAGCATCGTTGAACAAAAATTCAGAGTAGAAACTCTGTGTTGCTAGATTAATTGGGTACACTCTTTTTCAATGTCTCGAGTTTGTCTAGAATCTAAACTGTTTATATGCAATTTAAGGAAACATATACTTCAATGGTTTTTCTGTGGTACAATTGTTTACCACACCTTCTGTTTACAATTTAATGAACTATTTCAGGCAAGGAGAATGCTAGAAGCAAGACTTTATCTGACATTTTGGTTCGTGTAGACAAGGACAGGAAGAATTGAGATGAAGAAGCAAATAGGACACTTGGTACTCACTTAAGCTAATTCTTCTTGTTCTGTCTATTATCTACTTCATTCTTTTCCATGTTAATGGGTTACATTTCATTGCCTATATATGTTGGTGCCATCATTATATTCTGACTAATGGCAGACCAGTTTGGCCAAGCATGATACATGAGCAATTACTGTTTGCACATCCTTGTATAAGGATTTAGAACTTTAGGATTAACTGTGTGCAGACACAAAAAGGTTTTGTTTAGTTAGAGTACACTAAATATTATCACTATTGTGTTTTACTCTGGATTTTGCATCAGCTTTTGTATATTACAGTTGTCTGAATCAAGACATAGATACAACACAAAAAAATGCTGACTTTTCAATTTCAAGAGTAGGACTAGACGGGTTATCTAATGTTTGTGCTGATTGATGAACCTAACAAATTGTTGTTTTATCAGTCAGTGTGTAAGGATTGTCGTTTCTGAAATGTGCACACCAAGTCATAAGTCCATGACTGACTAGTTTTTCGTTTTAAAAAAATGATTGACTAGTTTGCAATATAGCAATTTCTGGTTAAGGATGATGCCTTAGCAGTTACTGTTTTTCTTTGCAGAAGCACATTAAACGTTATGTTAAGGGTAGTGCACACCAAACATTTTCACCATAGTGGCAGAGTGATTATACTATATGTTTTAACAGCTTGGCACAACTTATTACTAAATTTAAATTGTGCCAATAACATTCCAGGTAGCTAAGTGTGAATTACAGCAGCCTATAAGATGTAACATCTTTATGATTTATCGTTTCCTAGAATACTATAAGGATTTTTCCACGCCACTCCTAGTATAATTATTCAACCATGTCCTGATGTTTCTCATTTGATTCAGGTTCCATCAAAATCAACTGACAGGTTCCTTTTCAACTTAGGAAGGTGATGGGGGCAGCCTGCAGAACTCTTCTCGTAGGGAAACTCCGGAGACAGTTTGGATTCATTGGCCCTTGGAATTTGGGTTTTTCTTTTTTGAAGGAGTTGGGAGCTTTACTTGCACGCATATTGAGAAATCTGGTAGAATGAATGCTTTGAGTCAGCTTATTATGGCTGTCACATAAGATTATTAGCTGCAAGACTATACACATTATTATTCATGGAAAAGGTCTATACATAGTGCTCTTCTCCAAGCTGTGTACCATGGCGATGGGCGATGGCTGATGAATGCCCATGTACTCATGTGACGATCATGCTGCCTGACAGCACCAAACTTGGGAGAAGATGAACAGCATGATGCAGAGAATGCACCTGAAGGTTTATATGTTCTGCAGTTTATATTTTTTGTAACAGCTGTTTGCTGAAAACTTTGTATCACTAGCTGCTGCTTCTTCAGGGGGTTGGCTTGTTTTCTGAACTGGACAACTTGGAATCAAGTTCAACGGTTCAGGTTCAGAAAAAGCTTGCAGTTTCGGTCCTGATCTTCAACTCCTGTATCTTCTGGCAGGTTAAACCACTAGTCCACTACAGATTGTTCTTTGCTTTTCGGGGGGTTTTCAACGGAAATGAGTGGCGTTCGATTCGTTTTTTTTTAACTAGAAATATCATTTTTGGCATCTCCTATGCGTCTCTGCTGATTCGTTGTTTGGAGATCTGTGATTCCCCACATTTGCTTGCTGATGGGTAAAGAACTAGTAAAGCAATCTCCATGCTAGTTATAGAATTAAGCAAGGTACTCCATCCGTCTCAAAATATAAGCATTTGTTGACTTTTAGACATCACATTTGACCATCCATCTTATTCAAAAAATTTAACAAAATATAAAAACAAATAAGTCATACCTAAAATATACCTAATGATAAAACAAGTCATAATAAAATAATTAAGATATTTATAAAATTTTTGAAAAATGTTTATATTGTGAGACGGAGGGACTACAAGAAATCTCTCTCATTTGAAGCATAAAACGACTCTGAAGTGTCAGAAGTCCATTGAATACTCGCACTGGATACACTAGCGAGCAGCGTGTTTGCGTTTCATTGGTTGGTGTCTATCCTATAATTCCTACTCGTACCTGACAGAACTCGGGATTGGTGAATGCTCCGCAGACCCAGGGACAAACAAGAGCGTTTTGTTTGGCGGGAGATTAGCGACGCGAGGGCAGTCCCAATGCAGACTCGACCGTAGAGTCTAAAGTCATTAATTATGCTGGCATGTACTCCAAACAACGAATCTAATGAACCTAATTAATCTGTCATTAGCACATATATTATTGTAGCATTACTGTAGCAATTTAGTGTCTAATCACGTCCTAATTAGACTCATTGGATTCGTCTCGCAAATTCCAGTCCATCTATATAATACGATTTGTTTTTTACCTACATTTAGTACGCCATACATGTGTCTAAACATTCATTTTGGATTTTAGATTTTGGACTAAACGAGGCCTTAGTGCAGCGGACGGCGCAGCGCTGGAGCTGCCCACGTCACTTTGAACTTTGAAGCCAACTGGTCAACCGTCTGAAATGTGGACCCCGACGGAGCGTGGGATGGAATGGAAAGTGAAACAATTTGAGCGTGTTTAGTTCCATAGAAAGCCCAAAATATTTTCATTTAAAAAACATATCAGTTTATTTTTTTCTCCATATGTAGGTGACACAATGAAAAGCTTTTTACATTTTTATTTTTTTCATTTCACACGTCCAAACACCCCAAAGCCCCATTTCACTTCACGTCCACGCTTTCCATCCTTCGCGACTGTGCGTCTGTGCCTGCCAGAATCGTCGGAGCGGCGCGAGCGTAGTCTACGTGCACCGGGTCAGACCATTTCAAAACCCGACGCCGCACAGAGCCGAAGCACTGATGGACCAAGCGCACGTACTAGTCCTTGTTCTCTGCCACCTCTGTCAGCTCCGCGCCTCCACGTGAGGCGAGGACCAACCCACCTACTCCTCGGCTTCTCCGTTCTCCGGCAGGCACCCGCACCGGCGGCGCACCGCCTCTCTCCGCCCACAGTCGCAAGCCCCCTCCCTCCCCCCCTCTTTCCCCCACCCGCCTCCGCCAAAATGCGGCTCCTGCTCCGCCGCTCCCTCTCTGCCGCCGCGTCCGCTGCCGCCTCCGGCCGCCTCGGCCGCGCGCTCTCCACGGCCGCCTCGCGCCCTCCGTGGGCGATGATCCACAACCTGGGGGAGCTGGTCCGGTCGCCGGCGCGGCGCGCGTCGTTCCAGCTCGCCGAGCCCCCCAGCGCCTCCCACTTCACCGTCCCCGAGCACCTCGTCGACCCCCGGCCCAAGCCCGACCCCGACAGCGACATCGTCTCCCTCCTCGGCGGCGGCGTCCGCGGCGCGAGCGGCGATGGCCTCCTCCTCCTCGACTACTTCGACGCCCGCGCCACGGCTCCCATCGTCGGCAAGCACGGCGCCGACCGAGAACGCCAATTGCTCGACGTCCACCTGGACCCCGACATGACGCGGTTCGTCTGCAACCCCGTCAGCGGCCAGCTGTTCCGCCTCCCTGACATCGACGGCACGAAGAAGACGCCCTACCACCAAATTCAAGGCATCCTCACCAAATCCGAACGCCCGGACGGGCCGCCGGACAAGTACGCGGTCGCCTGGCTAAGCGATGGCCGCCACGAGTTGGAAGGGGGGATCATCCTGATGCGGCGATTTCTCTCCGAAACAGGCAAGTGGGACAAACTGGTGGGCTTGCCGTCCCCGCTCCCTCTCGAGCGGCGGATGGACATAGACCACGAGGTGGTCGATGGAGTTCAAGCCCTCAAATCACTCTTGCTCTCGCGCCGGACGAAGGAGGAAGAAGAACAGTACCAGTGGCAACAATGGCGACGAACGCCCCGGCCGCTCGAACGGCCTATATGTTGGCTTTGTATTGACTAAATGGACTCAAACCATACACAAGGATTACAAGGCCATATATAGCCACAGCGTCGCAGCGCCCACACGAACCACCACGACGAGTTCAGCGCGCACGAACGCATCAACTCCGATAGACCCGGCCTCTCCTGCGTGAAAGCCACGAACTTCCTGCAGTACTCGGTCTCCATCTTCACTCGTCCACCTGAACGTGATTCCTTCCGCTTATGACGCCCTGCCCAACGACTTGGCCATCCCTGCAGCTACAGACTCTAACAACTTGACAAAGTGCACGACGTGAACGGACACAAGACGAGCCCACGCACGCGCCGTCCGACTGGACCTGCAACTCGCACCAACACGAGCACATACTCGTGCACGACGTTGCACAACACCTCACGCTCGTGCTCCTGCTGCACCACCTTGCCAGAACGTGTGCACGCACACAACGTCCAGACCTACACGACTAGCTACCATGAACGCGTGCACACACACAAGACGTTCATGATGCAGACACACACGCACGCATATCCTAACAACCTAAACAGAACCTGGCCATACCGACGTCCTGGACTTAACACACGAGCACGCCCTGGCCATGGACTCCATGGCGTGGTTTATTCTTACAGTGGTGGCCTTCGCCGGCCGGCTGTGGTGGGTTGACGTGAGCTGGGGCGCTGTCTCACTCGACCCGTTCAGCGAACAGCCTGAGCTTCGCTTTGTGGAGCTGCCGAGGGGCAGCGTGACGGAGCGCAAGCCCGTGGCGGGGCTGGAAGCGCTGAGGGGTCTGGAAGGGCTGAGGGTGCTGGGGAGGTACCGCCGCATGGGGGTCAGCGAGGGGAGGATGCGCTACGTCGAGGTGTCCCAGAAGAAGCCTTTCGTGCTCAGCTCCTTTGCCCTTGACGACGGCGGCAGCTGCTGGACGCTGGAGCACCGTGTGGCGCTCAGCAAACTTTTGGCAGATGGAGGCCACCCAGTGCTGCAGGAGGACACACCGCGGATTGGTGTTATTTTTTTTTCGAACAACTTCGGGGGGAAATCCCCACCTACATTTATCATTGATCGAAGTGCTTTGTTACAGCATGTGCATCCTGGCATTCCAGGGAGAAATTACATGAGATAGTAGACAGAGAGGTCGCTAAGAACAAGATGAGATATAATCCTTCCAAGTTTGGAGTTGGGGCAGTAGCTTCTTGTAACGGCAGCTCCAGAGCTCAAGATCGTGGACAGCCCTGCGTAGAACAATTGAAGAAGAGATGTCTTGTTGTTCAAAGATCTTTGCGTTCCTCGCTTTCCAGATGTGCCAAAGGATTAAGAGCATAACATCAGTTTGAACATGCCAGGGCAAATGTAGACTGCAACCAACCATCCAGGGTGTTTTGTGTTCACCCTGTCTTACTATGATTCCCAGCCATCCCCAAACGTCAGTAGCTCGCGGACAGAGAGTGAAGATGTGCTCGTCTGTTTCGAGGACACCGTGGCAGAACTCGCAGTACGATTCCTCAAGTGCCCTGATATTTTTGTAGTGCAGGTTTGCTCTGGTATTGAGGCGGCCAAAGTACAGGAGCCAACCAAAGAACCTCACTTTTGTAGGCAGCTTTGTCTTCCAGATGTGTGAAGCGTCAGGCACTGTCTCATCATCTTGGTGAAGAGTGATGTAGGCACCCCGGGTGGTGAAGGTAGAGCTCTGTTGGTCGACTAGATGTCGACGATCAGGATCAGCACCAAGGGAAACCATTTGCAGACAGCTCAGTAGTACATCCTTTTCAGTCGATGCCACATTTGTCAAGCGCGGTCGGAGTTGGTCTGAGAGAGGAGCAAGCATCGCAGAGTGGACAGTAGTATCTGGGCGAGTGCAATGCGAGAAAAGAACAGGAAAGGTGTTAGCCAGAGATGTGCTCAGCAACCAACGGTCATGCCAGAAAGAAGCGGTCCTCCCATTTCCAATTCGAACAGCAGTCAACGCGCGGTACCGTTGTATCTCAGTGTTAACCACCCGTCCCAAGAAGGAGTCGTCATCAGAGAATTGTCCATGGAACCATTCTTTCCAAGGCAGAGGAGAAGGATCATGTAACTTGTGTACGAATTTCATGAGAAGGCAATGATTTTGGTCCTCTAAGTTCTTAATTCCTAGCCCTCCACAGTCCTTTGCAACACAGACCCGCTCCCACTTTATTAGGCACTGAGAGCCATTGCATTTTTCTTCCCCAGTCCATAGAAAGGCTCGGCACCGTGCATCGAGGAGTTCTCGCACCGTTTTTGGGAGGAGTAGAGAGGACATGTAGTAGATCGTAAGACCCCCAAGAACTGCGTTTATCAGAATGAGACGACCACCCTTTGCTTTCCAGCCAGAGAGGTAGCGGTCAAAACTCTGTATCAGAGATGTGTAGTCGGAGGCTCTCAATTTGTATGGTGAAAGGGGAAGTCCCAAGTATGTCTGTAGGAAGGCAGAGACTTCACACCCTAGAGCTGCAGCCATGTTCGCTGCCTCTCCGTAGACATGGCCACGGGTAAGGTGCAAGGGGAAGACCCACTGAATGCAAGTATCATCTATCTGACAATTGGGTACCATTCTATCTCCGTAGACATGGCCACGGGTAAGGTGCTTAGTCAATCGCTGATACATTGCACTTCACGCCCAATGACATGTGTCACTGGTTTCCTTATACCATCTGTGCTTCCTCCATGGCTTGAATCAGGCCTGATCCCTCCTGCAGGTAATCTCTGACATGGTTGCTTTGAGACACATATTTGATACATGGATATATGTTTCATGTTTGCAGGTTTCTCATAACCATACTGAAATTCAGTTAGGAATGTTATAGGCATTGGCTGATAATTTTGCCAACACAGTCTGAAATTTGTGCTCCACACCACCACCACCTGGTCTCTGAAGAACAGGGAGAATCCTCGTGTAATTGGCTGATAATTTTGCCAATCCATAGTTCTGATTACTAGTAGTGAGCATTGAATAAAAAATCTGGCATAGAAATTTGGTATTAGTAGATTGATTGGCCATTCTCTTGTTCAATGTCGTCTCAGCCTTTTGACACTTCAGCTGTTATACGGATTGTAGGGAAACACATAATTGAATCATTTTTCTGTCGTATAATTGTTCACAAGGCATTCTATGTTTACTTGAAGGAACTTCTTTGAGCAAGAAGGTCAATGCTAGAAGGAAGACTCTTTCAGATATTTTGGTTCGTGTGGACACAGATAGGAAGATTGGGACGAAATAGCGAACAAGGCACTTGCTTTGGTAAACCCTTAAGCTAACTCTTATTCATTCTTTTCCATCTTAGAGACTGGTTTACTGCTTTGATGCCTTTATTTCTGAACATTCCAAATATTTCAGTTAAGCATGATACTCGAGACAAAATTGCTTCTTCCTGTAATCTTGTAGCACTTCAGAATTAACTCTGCACTTTAGAGCATGCCTGAAATTTATCACTATCGGATTCTGCTCTTGACCTTTCACCAGCTGTGCGTATCATTGTTTTGGAAGGCCTTGCACAATTTACAAACTCTAATTAAATTGGGACAATAAAATAACTAGAGTGAAAAGTTTGAAGATGCTTAGTCTTGTTATCATTGTATTTTTTTGTCTCTTATAATACTAGTAGGACTAACTAAGAGTTATATATTGAGCTGAAATATGTTCCTTCCAGTTTATTGACGTTTGATCCTATATTCCTATTGTACTTTTATTTGCCTGAATCAAGAATTTGATAAAATATGGAGCACCAGTTGTCAGGATGTAATTTTCTTCCTTTTACATCCGTACTAATGTTGTACAGCGGCTGGCATTTGGTTTTGAGACCACCCTTTCTTTGTACTGTTCTTCTACATAATGCAACAATATGCACCTTCCCTGCATATTCAAGGAAACAAATATGATGGAAAATAAAAATATGGTACAATTAATCTTTAAAAGTTAGTAAAAAAGAAGATACCAGGAGGTATATAGGGCTATGATACTCCCTCCGATCCAAAATGTAGGCCGTTTTGGATTTTCTAGGTTCATAAATATTAAGGTGCATAGCAATACTTATGAATATAGAAAATCCAAAATGGACTACATTTTGAAACAGAGGGAGTAGTTTTTCTTGTTTGCTTGCGTTTTTAGTGGGCAAGTAGAACATTGTTTATCAGAGCTTATAGCATGATCAGCCTTTCCATGTTGATAAGCAACACTGCCATTCCATTTGTTTTATCGCCCATGTAACGATCAAGCTTGAGAAGCTTGCTGTTACATCACAAGGATCATGGTGTATCATCTGCAGGTCTGCTAAATCAAGACATGGATAAAACATGAACACCTATCTTTCAAATTTGGTAGGACTAGATGGGCTGTCACTGTTTCCTGTTATGTTTATGCTAAACGTAATAAATTGTTTTTTTCCATGGCATTCATACTCTTCATATAGCTATTCAAATTTGTCTAACTTTCCTGTTTTATTCAGGTTTCGTAAGATACATCTGACAGGTGTTTCAATGAATTAGAAAGCTGATGGATGGTAGCTTCCCGACCTCCCATTTTGGTAGAAGTACGCCTGGAGGAGTGTGGGTTTTATTGATCCCCTACAGTTTTAGGGATTCTATCTTGTTCTCGGAAATGTCTGAAAAGAGGGGTTTTTTTTCTGTCTGTTTTCAAGGGTGAGGGCTTCGCTTGCACGCCTGTTGGCCGAACACTGAAGTTTGAGCTTTGCTGATGGTTTTTGAACATACCTGAACTTTAAAAACCAGCTGAGTAGAGAGTTACCGCAGCCAGCAGGTGAATTTGTGCTGCGGGTTCCCAGCTGCAGCAGACTGTTAAAAGTCTCCACTTGGCAGGAATGTGGTAAAACATAAAAGGCCCTGTCTTGGATGTTGTTAGGAGCAAAACTCTTTGATGCTGTTTTTTTTTTGGAAGATTCATACCTTTGCCGGTTAACGTAGCATTCTGGATGCCATTTTCTGATTACGGTATGGCAACTGGTAATATGTTTCGTGTTTGATACCTTTCGGATGGTGTGATTCGTGCAGTTTGCATACTCTGTCAAGACTTGAAAAAAAAAAAACCATGAGTTTGATTAGCGAGTTGGATGTCCGTCGGCCCATAGACTTTTGATTCCCCAAGCCCAAGCAGCCCATGGCCTGAACATTTTGGCGGGAAAATGTTGGTGACGTGGTGCGGTAGATCGGCCAATCAAAACGTAGCGTTCAAGGTGAACCTTCTGGAACGAGGGTGGGTAGCAAAAATCTCATCGGTTAGCTGTTACTCTGTTCATGGACTAAGTTCAGTAGACCACCAGGCTGCTTCCGGGTCCAGCGCAACAGTAGACCTCATCGCCCGGTGGAACAGTTCCACGCTATTCTCTCTTCGCTATCAGAGCTACAGTACTATAGTTGCGTCCGCAGTTCCACCCCTCTCGGCAGTCACCAACTCACCGCCGCTCTTTACACAGCGCCGCATCGGCTTCCCCGAGATGCCGTTCCGGCGCATCCCTGGCCTCTCCGCCGCCGTCTCCGGCCGCCTCCGCCGCGCCCTCTCCACGGCCGCATGCCATCCCCCGTGGGCGATGATCTACACCATCGAGGTGGTCAGATCTCCTGCTCCGGCCACTTCGTTCCGGCTTGGCGTGCCCCCGCGCGCCTCCACCCTCTTCGTCCCCGACCACCTCGTCAAGCTGCGGCGCCACCCCGACCCCAGCAGCGACATCATACCCCTCCAAGGCGGCACGGTAGCCACCACGAGCGGCGACGGCCTCCTCCTCCTCGATTTCAGGGACGGCAGCGCCACGGCACCCATCGTCGAGACGCCCGACGGCAGGCGGGGGCGCAGGGTAATTGGACTCGACCTTGACCCCGAGGTCACGCGCTTCGTCTGCAACCCGCTCACTGGCCAGCTGTTCCGCCTCCCCGACATCGACGGCACGAAGAAGACCGCGTTCTGCCGCAACATCGGTCTCCTCACCCAGTCCGCACGCGGGCAGGGTCCGCCCGACAGGTACGCTGTCGCCGAGCTGAGTCAGGACATCTACGCGGAGAAGCGGAGCTTCGTCATGCGGCGGTTTCTCTCCCAAACTGGGGAGTGGGAGAAGCTGGTGGACTTGCCGTCCCCGCTCCCGCCCGCGCGGCGGATGGACACATACTACGAGGTGCTTGCCTTCGCCGGACGGCTGTGGTGGGTTGATCTGAGCTGGGGCGCCGTCTCCGCCGACCCGTTCAGCGACCGGCCTGAGCTCCGCTTTGTCGAGCTTCCAAGTGCCAGCGTGCTGCCGATGCCCAACACGATTCCAGAGCGTTTGGCGGCACAGCAGGTGGAGGGAGTGTTCCGGCGCATGGGGGTCAGTGAGGGGAGGCTGCGCTATGTCGAGCTGTCCCGGAAGATGCCTTTCCTGCTCAGCACATTTGTCCTTGATGAAGACACCAATTGCTGGACGCTAGAGCATGAGGTGGAGCTTGGTCGATTCTGGTGGGAGCGTGCAGATGCACCTCCTGAGGAACACACCCCACAGATTGGCGTTGTTCACCCACTGAATGCAAAATTCATGATTATCACACTCGGCAACCATTCTTGGGCCTTAGACATGGAGATGGAGATGGTGCTTGGCGTGCAAATAGATGAACCAGGATCTGTTGTCGACACCACATTGCTCAGACCATGTGTGCTCCCGCCCTGGCTTGAATCAAGCCGGATCCCTTATTCAGGTATTATCTTTGACATGCTTGATTCATGAGATGTAGTTAGGCATATTAGAATTGTTATATATTTCAAACATTTTCCATTTACATCAATGTGGTAAAAGAGGCTTGTGCCTGGCAGTATGATATAGCAGCTTGGTTAGTATATATATATATATATTATATACATATTTCAGCCATTTATGTTGTAAAGCATACTTTTGAACCCTTATATATATGAATGTTTCAGGATTTGGTGGGGCTTGGAAGTAGAAAATATTCATTATAGAATTTGATAGAATAATATGCTGTTTGGTCTTTCAAATTACACTACATGATCTACATTCCATTTCCATCTTTTTTTTGTTTTGTTTTTCATAAACTACCATTATTACAAAATATGTTCATTCAAGCATTTCTGCACTTTTATGTTTGTCTGGCCAGTCAAGTCAAGTACTACATTTATTAGAGTGTAAATTTGAAGCAAATATCATCATATGAACTTGTTCGCAGCAATCTGGTTCTGGTATGTATATGTTAATTGCGTCACATGCCGCTGTCTGTTTAAATGCTATTGAAAACAGTTATATTCCTTTAATTAATGTCAGGTATAATTTTTCTGTGCTAAATTAAATTCATTATAACCTGATCTATGTGATTGCGATCAGTTTGATTGCTAGCTCAAATCCAATATTCAAATGCACGGAACTCCATTTTGGTATAGCTTGTTTTGTGTTGGTGTTACGCCAATTGGATGATGATTGAATGAACCTATTTCAGGCAAGAAGGAAGGTGCTGGAAACAAGACTTTGGCAGACGTTCTGGTTCGTTCAGGCAGAAGTTAGGAGAGATGAAGTCTACCAGGTTATCTTTGGACACTCTCTTCCTCCACCAATGCTTCTTGTCTGATCCACTGTATATAAGTTATATATCCAGTGTTCTTCCTTCCAGTTGCCGCCTACTGCATTACTCTTATCTGCACCTCTTAGACAATATTTGATTTGGAAAAGAATTATCTTTTGAGGGCACTCAGCTGCCAGTTAACTGGTTTGAATTGGTTCTATTCCTGCTGTGTCCAATATTATTGGCTTCTTGGGAACAATCATATATTTATGGTCATTTGTCAAGTCCTGCTTTCCTTTTAATTGAAGTTACAGATCATCTTGTGTGATCAGGAGGAGCTCAAATCATTCATTAAAGATAGGCATGGAATTCAAAGTGACATCGCTTGTCAAAACTATTCTCTGTCAATAGAAATGGACATAAATACACACCTCATGTCTGCTAAGTGATCACTTCCAAAGTTGCATGCTGCTTATTGTTCCAACTTCTAAGGAACTGAGGCGAACTCAGTTGTTGGGAGGTGCTTAGGGTGCGTTTTTATTCTTAATGGAAAGATAGATAGTTCCCCTAGTTATTGTCATTTTTGTTCGCCTTCCCTCCTACCCATTACAGTCTTGACATAGTGACAGGCTGGTGCCTAGGAGAATTCTCATATTTTGTGATCAAGGGTGGGCATTTAATCCCCATGTTTTTCAATTTTCTGGACCAGCAAACATGACCAAGTGCAAACCACAAATGGTGCCAATCATAATATTAAAAAACTGAAAGATGCCCAGCCTCAATTTCTCATCACGTGGAGACACCATCTTACTTTTGTGTAGAACATCATCATCTTGTGATCAAGCCTGGGATGAAGCTTGCTATTTCATGATAAAGATCATGATTCAACCGAGATATAAACAGAACATGAGTATATTATCTTCCACAGTTAAGTAGTAAAGTGACTAGGCAGACTGTAATAGTCATAATTTAGTTGGCATTATGCTGAACTCAGAAAATTGTTGTTTCCCCATTTTACCTTTTTTCATTCTCTTTACAATTATTCAAGCACATCCCTAATATTCCACATTCTATATTTCAGGTCTGATGGAAAAGTTAACTGGTAGTGATGTTTTAATCAATCGGGAGGTTGATTATGATAGTTTGCCAAAGCTTTCATTTTGGAGAAACTCTGGAAGTTTGGGGGTTTTAATGGGTTGGTGGTTACAAGCTTCGTGTTCTTGTTGGAAAAGCCTGGAAGGTGTTTCTGTTTTTTTTTTTTCCGTTTGGGCTTTTGCATGCACACTTACGGAGAGCACTCCATTATTGACCTAAGTTAAATTAGAATGTTATTACTCAGTTTGGGGAAAATGTTGGATTAAATTTTATTTTGTGGAGTATCGCTGATCCAGCTACTGATTGGGAGATATCATTTTTTTTCTTGTTTGCTTTAATTCTTCTAAACTAGATGAATATTACTGGATTGTTCAGTGTTGAATTATTGGCATTGCTGGATGTCTAAGATGATGGGTTAGGAGGTTTTTGGAAATTGCTGGATGATTCAGTTGAATCGGCATGACTCTAGCATGCAATGATTTTTATGATTTATGAAAATGGAAACAGGAAATAGCTATGCCTATGCTGTTACTCGTCTTTGCCACATCTGGCACTGGTTCATGCTAATCGTCACGCTCAGTAATTTTGAACAATGAAAGTATTTGCTTCTTCTATATGTTGGTGCTCATCCTTCACCTTGAACGAGAGAAAAAAAAGATGGCATAACTCTTTTTTTAGAAGTTTTTCGTTACTAGCTTGGTACTCTTCCCTCTTGATTCAATATGTATTTTTTTCAAGATCGTTCGATTGGGGAAAATATAATGTGGGAAAGCGTTGCTTCGAGGAGAACATCATTTTCATGTGCACCTCATACGTTTGTTAACTTTTTTTTTTGACACCACAGCTCTATTCCGTTTGCATGAACATTTGAGAAATCAAACTGGACTTACGATAAGGTTCTTGCCTTCGGCCGACCGCCGTTCAACGACCGACCACAGTCCACAGCAGACGACAGGTCAAGGCATCAAGCGTCGTCAAAGACAGATCAACGCCCTGACTTGTGGACCCTGGGACCTAGTAGGCCTGAACACTACGGTGGAACCAGCCCGCTCTGCTTCGTGCACCAGGTCTCGCAATTCGAAAACCCAAACGTCGCACAAGACCGAGCACCAGTAGACCACGCCCACGGACGGATGGCCCTTTGCCCTCTGCCACTTCTGCCAGCTCCACGCCTCCACGTGAACGAGTCCTCGTGGACCAACCCACCCACTCCTCGGCTTCTCCGGCAGGCACCACCTCTCTCGTCCTCCCCGTCTTCCGCCGCAAGCCCCCTTCTCTCTCCACCACCGGCATCCGCCAGAATGCGGGTCCTCCTCCGCCGCTCCCTCTCCGCCGCCGCGTCCGCCTCCGGCCGCCTCGGCCGCGCCCTCTCCGCCTCCACCTCCCGCCCTCCGTGGGCGATGATCTACGACACGGAGGAGCCGGTCAGGTCGCCGGGGCTGCGCGCATCGTTCCAGCGCGCCGAGCCCCCCTGCGCCTCCCACCTCCGCGTCCCGAGAACCTCATCAACCCGCGGCCCCGCCCCGACCCCAACGGCGACATCTTGCCCCTCATCGGCGGCGGCGTCCGCGCCGCGAGCGCCGACGGCCTCCTCCTCCTCGACTTCATGGACGAGCACGCCACGGCTCCCATCGTCGGCAGGGTCGGCGCCGGCTGGGCGCGACAAATCGAGGCCTTCGAGATGGACCCCGACAGGACGCGCTTCGTCTGCAACCCCCTCAGCGGCCAGCTGCTCCGCCTCCCTGACATCGACGGCACCAAGAAGACCTCCAAATACCAATTCCTCGGCATCCTCACTCAATCCGACAGCCCGAACAGGCCGCCGGACAGGTACGCCGTTGCTTGGCTCAGCGACGACGACGGGGCTGTGGAGGGGAGCTTCGTCATGCGACGGTTTCTCTCCCAAAAAGGGGAGTGGGATGACGAGCTGGTGGGTTTGCCGTCCCCGCTCCCGCTCGCGCGGAAGATGTTCATGAGCCAGGAGGTGGTGGCCTTCGCCGGCCGGCTGTGGTGGGTCGACGTGAGCTGGGGTGCCGTCTCTGTCGACCCATTCAGCGACAGACCAGAGCTTCGCTTTGTCGAGCTGCCGAGGGGAAGCGTGACGGAGCCCGTGCAGGGGCTGCCGACGCTGGGGAGGTACCGCCGCATGGGGGTCAGCCAGGGGAGGATGCGTTACGCGGAGGTGTCCGAGAAGAAGCCTTTCGTGCTCAGTTCCTTCGCCCTTCAAGACGGCGGCAGCTGCTGGACGCTGGAGCACCGGGTGGTGCTTGAAAGAATCGGGGGCTGGGCGGATGGTGGCTACCCAGGGCTGGAGGAAGCACCCCATATTGGCGTTATTCATCCACTCAACGCAAGCGTCATGATTCTCACAATCGGCAATGGCAGTCATGCTGTTTCTGTTGACATGGACAGGGGCAAGGCACTTGGTTGCTCACTGTTGCGTGGACGTGGTGGTGAAGACCCACTTCCACATTTCAATGGTTTCCTTAAACCATGTATTCTCCCACCGTGGCTTGGATCAACCCTCATCCCTTCCGCAGGTGACTGTCTTTCTCATGTTTTCTTTGAGCTGTATGTTTGACATACGTGTTGTGAACTTGTGACTATGCATATTATACTTGTTAGACTGCACATTTTCTTTTACATGTCCTTTGTAATTTCACTATGTGGTTAGAAGCTTGTTTATAGTAGTATGATCCGCTCTATGAATCATCTCTGGTGTACAATTTGTGGTTGTAATCTGGAAATTTAGATAGGAATGTTGGATCTTGCAAAAAGGAAAAGGAATGCTAATTTTCACGTGCCTTAAGTCCTCTAATTTTGGTCAATGCGCAAAGCCATTTGATTTTGTTTCTAAATGAGCACGCTGTGTGATCTGTGGTATACTGATCTCTGCTAATCCAATGGGGCAAGACCGCAAAAGGATGAAGAAATAA
Source organism: Urochloa ruziziensis (assembly GCA_015476505.1). Lineage (NCBI taxonomy): Eukaryota > Viridiplantae > Streptophyta > Magnoliopsida > Poales > Poaceae > Urochloa > Urochloa ruziziensis. Next base: position 23,114,288 of record CM027121.1, read on the forward strand.
ATATATGTATTTTCAATCGACTAGGTTGAATGCTATTCAAAGTAGAAACATGGCTTTATCTCTTTTGAATGTTAGATATGAGGAGGTTGTGCTCTTGCTATGCAATTTAGAGAATGTACTTATAATTTTCGTTGATTGTTACACTCCCTTTATGTAGGAACTCGTGCAAGCACCAAACCAAATTTCAAAAGCAAGACTTTGTCGGACATATTAGTACGTGTTGATAGGTGCAGCAAAAATTGAGGTGCTGAGGCTCCGTGTCATTAGGTACTTTCTTTTTCTATTGTTGTTAATTCCTCATCTGTTTCATGAATAATTGAATAGTCAACTTTTGCTTCTAATATATGGTTGTATATCATTTCTGAAGTTATACTGCAAACTAAGGCACATTAATTAGTATAGCAAAATGACTACTTCAGTTTTGGCGCAATCAGTGAGTGACTATCTTGTAGTTGCAGTTTTGAATTCACTGTTCAGGAGTATGCTAACAATTATCTCTTTCTTGTTTTACTCTAGACCTTGTATCAGTTGCTGCACAGATTAGCTGTTGTGGCTTGAAGTTTGAACTTCTATTTATGACTTGATACAAACAACATATTGGTCCACTGAACTGAAATTTATCAAGTCTGAAAATCTGGAAATAGAGCCTATAATCCATACTAAAAAGAGCGAAAGAATTTTGTTTCGTCAAATCCGACAAGTGGACCCATGGGTCCGACAGGTGGGCTCAAGGGTCATGTACGTGAGCGTCCAGGACTCTTTCTCATGCTACACAACAGCCACTACGACTTTTTTTCTCACGCTATATTATTCTTAAAACACGTGCCGGCACGTGCCATTGTGCTAGTCCTGTTAACATCTTTAGTTTTTGTCTATACTGCTTCCTGTTTCTTGTGCAAGTTGTCCTGCCATGAGTTTTTGCTGCAACAAAGAAATGGTATATAGTAAAAGAACATGCAATGCTCATTTCTATTACAAATGCAAATAGGTATATGGGCCTTACTTTTATTTCTGCTTGTTTGTGTAGTTGTGTTTTTATTGAATAAAGAAAATTCAGTTCTTTCCCATATCATTCATCACTCCCTTCTCATCATCAATGAGATGTCCCTAACGTTTACAATTTGCTTTCCAGGATTTTGGAATTTAACAGGCGAAAGCTGTTCTGAACTTTTGATGGATCAGGAGGTTTCTTCTTTTAACTCTGTGAGTGGAATTCTCATTTTGGGAAAACGTTGGCCTGGTTGGCTGAACACTGAGTTTGTTCTTTGCTGATGTTTTACGGACACCTGAACCTCTAAACCAGCTGTGCAGACAGTCACCAGGTGATTTTGAGCTGCGGGTTCTCAAATGCAGCAGATTGTAAGAGTATCCGTTTAAGAGGAATCTTGTAAACGCGTTACTGTTGGTTGCTGTTTCTTTTTTCTTTTTTTTTGGAAGATTCACAGCTTTGTCTGTTAACATATGTTGATGCGTTTGACAATTGACACGGTTTGGCCGTGCGATTCGTGCAGTTTGCATACCCTGCAACATCTGAAAAAACTCTGTCTTTTGTATTTCCCTTTAACGCTTCGTCACTTCAGATATTTTTGGATTGCGTTTTTCTTTTGAAAAAGATTTTATTTTTTTTGCAGGCGAGAGGTAAATAAAGAATCCAATTAATGAGTTGGATGACGGATGGGCCTTGAGGTTTAGGGGATGGTAGCCCATATCTCCAGTCCAAGCAGCCCATGGTGTAACACACTCAAAATTAAGTAGAACTAATTTAGAATTTATTTAGGATTAATCACTAGATTTATTAAAGTAAATATAGACTTAAAAGAAAGTGGGTAACAAACTATAAATAATTATGGGAAAATAAAAGGGATGCTCTTAACTCGAGTGCTCGACTAGGACCAAAATAAGTCTTTAAAACCCTAGAATAAAACTAGAAAAGGTTAGATTTAAATTTGAATTGAAAAACCTATTCAAATAAATGGAAGAACTACTTAAACGTTAATCGGGTCGGAGGTTTTCAGCCCAACCTTTCTTTCAAACCTGTCGTGAAGTCCACAAAACCCCCCCTGAATCCTCCACTCCGTCCGCCCTCTCCCCTCCCCACACGCGGCCCGCGGCCCAGCCGCCTCCCTTGCCCCTGGGCCACGCGACTTCCCCGCTCGGCCCAATAGGTTGTGGCCCACGCCGCCCCTTCCCAGGCAGCGCGGCCCACACGGCCTACGCGACCCGCCTTCCCTCCTTCCTCCACCCTGCCCTAGCGCCGCCGCCGCCTATCTCCACCGCCGCTGCTCTTGGCCGTCGCCGGCCAAGCTTCGCCGCCTGCCGGCGCCTACCCCACCGCCCTGCGCGGGCGCCAGTCACACCGCGCAACCAAGCGCCACGCATCCCCTCCCTTCTTTTAATAAATCTAGTTCAAGTGGTACGTGCCCGTGCGTTGCTACGGGACATCAAAACTTTTGTACTCAAAATACATATCTGCCCACTTTCTTTTGTTATTGTACAAAAGTTTTGATGTCCCGTAGCAACGCATGGGCACGTACCTTTTGTTAGTGATAATCACTCCCACTTCCGACCAATAACAATGGCTACCAAATTCTATTCCCGAATTAGTTCCCGCTCAAAGTTAATCCCAACTTTCCTTGCACCCAACAAGAAAACACCCCCTTTTCCTGCCTAACCGCATCCTCACACCGGGTCATACAAAGAAATGACCAATCAAGTTCATAACCCCAGGCCGACCATCCTACCTCCCACCTTGCAAGAAACCCTCCCGCCACCCTCCTATGGAAAAATCCATGGTGATAGATCCAAAAAATGATATAAGAAATGATCATGACACAAGAATGGATCATGACTCAGGAATGGAATAAATGGGTGATTTAGGAATCCTCGTACCAAGATTTGGGAAAATTGAAGTCACCAGCAACCCCGGGTAAGCAACCATGATCCAAGGATATGATCAGGATCAACCGCCATGTAGCCACCCAAATTCCATAATCAGTAGACTTACCAACTGAAGAATCCTGAACCACCCAGCCCTAGCTATTTCCCTAGGGAATTCGAGACAACCCGTTCCAGATGAAAGAAACATAAGGAATAAATCTTGGTGGAATAACTGGGTGATGTGGCAGAAGAATCACCACCCAAAATTCGGAAACCAAACTCCACTAAGACATGGTTAGCGAACCCTCCGACCAATGGACCCTAACCCGCCATCCTGGAAGGAGACACTTCTCGAAGTACCTAGAAGAATCACCGTACCAAATTTTCTGGTGAGAAGTGGTCACCCAAGTTTATCACTCTTGGATACCTTGTCCCGCCCGGTAACCCCGGAATTTTTAAAATTCCTTTCAGGAAAGGCCGGAGCAGCAGCAACTCTAACGGCCATCAAAACTTTTCCCGAGCGTAGAAAGATAAAGGCATCAAAATGAAGGATAAAGAAGAGGCGACGCTCACAATCGGGAAATTAGATACCCAGTAGTTGCACATGCTTCAAAATAAAGGGAAAACTGGATCAGAACTAATACTCTCAAAGATGAATTTTTTTTGAGAGTTAACCAAAAAGAAAACCTAGGTAAAGACCATCCCTATGATCAAGAATAGGACACTTGAAGGAGTAGTAAGGCCAGGCAAAGGAAAAACTTGGATAAGAAGTTTGGACGGAAACCCTGAGAGGTTATGTGTCACACCCTGAAATTCTCCAATTTCAGGATGTGAATTTTAAGAAAAATTAAACAACGATTTTCTCTCAATTTTAAAATTTTTCCAACATTTATTTATTTTACAGAGAATTTAGCTAGAAAGAAAATTAATTGGGTGTGTTTCTAAAAATAAATTAATTGTTCTCTGCTGTGTTGCATTCATGCCGAGTTGCATCTTGGTGTTTCACTGAGTGCTAAGATTTCAAAAATTGCGTTCTTTAAACGTCTAGGTTTTTCCGAGAATTTTCCAGACTTTTCTGGAATTTAATCTCACCTTTTGGGAGCTAATCTATTTAATAGAAGGATCTAAAATCCTTTTCACGAGCTCCTGATATTTTATTTGGACTCCTCGTGTCCCAATCTATCTCTAGGATTTTTCCTAGAATTTTTGGAATTTTCTGAGTATTTTTTGGGCTTTAAAAACATTTTCTAGATTTTTCTGGAATTGTTTTCGCATTGAAAAGTATTTCCGGAAATTAATAACTTAATCCTTTTCCTTAACGGATCGGGCCGGATCCGGCGGAACCTGACCCGACCCGCTCGACCTAACCCGCTCCGCCCCTTCTCTCTGCCGTGGGCCCCGCCTTCTCTTCTCGGGCCGAGCCTGCGAGGCCCGAGTCAGGCCCGGCAAAGCCCATCATGGCCCGCACGCGGCCAAGCGCCGCCGCCGCTTGGCAGGCCGCCGGCGCCGCGCCCTTGGCGTGCGCGCCAAGGCGGGCCCGCGCCACGCGCCTATAAAGGGCGGGCGCTCAGCGCCGCGCCCCCTGCAGCTCCGCCGCCTTCGCCCCTCCGCGCAGCGCGCCGCCACCTTCGCCGCGCAGCGCCGCCGCCGGATGAGTCGCCGCCGGCCGTCGCCGCCGTTCCGGTGTGAAGGAGCGCAGCCGGACGACGCCGTGACCGCCAGGAGCATCGCCGAGCCGAGCCGCTTGTCCGCCGCCCGTCGCCGTCCTCTCCCGGCCGCCGGAGCGCCGCCGCCGCAAGCCGTCCCGACCCGGCCGCCCTCCGTCCGCCGCCGGCCGATTTCCCGCCGCTCTCGTCATCCTCCGCCGCCGGCGAGAACCTCCACGAGCCCGCCGTCTCACCCTCTTCCTCTTGCTCAGGTTCGCCGGAACCCTAGGAGGCCAGAGCGCCGGCGATTTAGCCGCTCAGCGCCGCCGGCCGTTCCCGTCCGGAGGAGGAAGAAGATCCCTGCGTTTACAGTTTGACCCTCAGAGAATTCTGTAACTTTTAATCTTTTCTTTGTGTCTTGCAATTCTTCTAGAAAACCCCCTAGATCTATTGGATCCTTTCAATCTAATCCAAGCCTTGACCTTTTGCAGATCTAACCCTGACCTTTGATCTATTCGCGGGTACTGTTCACTGAGTCTACGGAATCTTCTCAGCTAGCCCCTGAAATCTACGGTTAATTCCGTTCGGGTCCCTCAGCTTTGTTTTAGGTATAACTTCCACGTTTTAAATCCGTTTCGACCCGTTCTTGTTTCGTTAGACTTGTAATCACTTAAATTACGTGTTAGTGATGTTATTCATGATAGTTATGTTTTTCTAAATTAATTTTAAATATTAATTTGATTAATTGCTTATAGGCATGTTTTGCAATTAAAATCTATATAGCTTTATACCACGTGCTTTCATAATGAAATTTAATTTGGATAATGTTTATTCAATTACCTTTTCTGAATAAAATTTAATTAGGCTATATCTCGGCTTTATTAAATAATATTAACTTGATTAATGCTCACTTACAACTAGCTTTTCTAATTAAAATCAAATTAGGCATACCACGGCTTTTATAAGAGAAAGTTAATATGATTAATGTTATTATAATTTATTTATGATAATAACATGATTAGTGGAACACGTTCGATAAACTTATTCGTTTAGATGTTTCATATGTCTTTCTTTTCTAAAGTTAAATGTTTAATTGAAGTAACAAATACTTGGTTATGTTTAAATAAAATATGACTAGGTCTTATTGCGTCTTTCTAACATAAATGTAATTTTGATTAATCTTAACATAGGGTATTTCTCTGAAGTATCCCTTATATCGTCTTTTCCCAATTAAAATAAATGAAGCACCTAGCTCTTGTTTTGATAATTAAAATCTTTCGTTAGTTTGTTTATAATCGCAGTTCCAGCGTTTCCTGCGTCTTTGTGTTTGTAGCAACGAGCCCCATCGTTTAGTACACTCTTTTAAAGCTTTTATTTTGATTGGTGTATTGTTCTTAGTTATCTTTGTTTGTTTGCTCTAGAATGTTTGCTTTACTTGGATGATTGCTGCGAGTAGAAGGAACTCGGTTCAAGAGCTTGAAGAGCTGAAGAATATTCTGAGCAGCTATTCTCTGGATTTAAGGCAAGTGTGTCCTTGTGCTTCTATCCCAATAACTATATTTAATCACCTTTGCATGTGCTTGCATTAATATTGATGGGTCCTATGAAGGAGTGCCTAGTCTTTATGCTTATTCCTTGTCTGCCTGGGTTTATCTTTATGTTGGGTAGCACTGCTAGTTGCTATACTTGGGTTATGGTGGTTCTAATGAACATTAATGATAAACATGCTTTACTTTATGTTATACCCCTGGTTAAATACAAGAATACTTTGCATTAATTGAAACATGGAGAACCACCCGGGAAAACAGTACAACCATAAGAACTAATGGGCTCTGGTCTTGGCTAATTAATTAGAGACTCTAGCTTGGGATAGTCTTACCTGTACTGGGCAAGAGGGGAAGCGTTGACGGTGTATAGCCCGGCCCTTTTTGGGAGGAAGCCTTTGCTAAGGTGTGCCCATTAGAGAGGGTTATGCCTGCTTCGGCTTGGAACCTTAGCGGACTATCACTTGTTAGGGAATCTTTGTAAAGGCCTTGTTGCGTCCCTATGCGGTCACACCTCGGTAGTGTGATACGTGCTTGGCCAGCACAGCGTGGTTGGGTTTAAAGTTCTTTTGGACTTTTACGCGACTTATGGTGAAAGTGTACAACCTCTGCAGAGTGTAAAACTGATATATCAGCCGTGCTCACGGTCAAGAGCGGCCTGGACACTCACATGATAATTGAACTTGAAGATGGACTTAAATCGTGGTTCTCGTTGTGCCATGTGCTTATGGCGCTCTGTTTATATTAATGTGGGTTTTGGTATATACTTATATGTTAGTAAATATGTGCTAATAAAAGTTTGACCAACTAAAATTGCTTATCGCTTTAAACCCTCAGCCTTCCTTGAATTCAGCCTTGCATTCATACTTTCCCACACTTGCTGAGTACGACATGTGCTCACCCTTGCTATAAACAATGTTGCTCAGAAGAAGAAAGCTACTGTGGAGTTCACTGAAGACGTTGCTGAGTGCTAGGCGTACGCAACCCCCGGTCGTCTGCTTGTGGAGTTGGAGCCTCCGTTTCCAGGATTTGAGCTGTGTAATACTCTGATTCATTTTCTTTTACGTGATACTGTCTCTATTATTCACTTTTTGTTCGCCGTATGTGTGAAACTTGATCCTGGCACACATACGGTGTGCACTCGGTTTTGTTTTGCAGAACCGGGTGTGACAAAGTGGTATCAGAGCTGTATCGACCGTAGGACGTAAGCCTAGATAGCAATGGTCATTTTCCAAGGTTTATTTCACTATGAAACTTGTCCGTATACAATCCTTGACCTTCTCCTTGTCTGCTTGTCTAATCCTTGATAATTTAATTCATAAACGTAACCCTTGCTGTTTATTACCTTTTCTTGTCTTAAAATTTTAATTCTTATCTATCTGCTTTAATCTCTCCCTTGACCATTCATTCCCGTGTCAATGATTTTACCATTCTCAAATCTGTTCGCGTCACCGTCTGACCTTACTGTACTCTTTGAATTAATTCTGGAGCTACAGGTCTCGGTTTGAGGTGAAACCAATTTTCCTGGATTCAGATTTTGATGGGCTACTTTCTGGTAATTTTTCACGATTTTTGGACTTTGGACAGAGAGCTATGTTCCTGTCTTTCCAAAATGTCTGAATCTGCCATGATTGTCATCCTGAATCCAATTTATATAATCCTTCTCTTTTATTCTTAATCTTAATCATTCTTTTACTCATTTAAATTTCTATTTCACTCTTTATTCCCTTGCTTCCTCATTTATTCAACTTTTCCTAAACAGAAACCTCATGCTTAGGATAACCCTTTCTCCCTTACTAACAACGTTTAGATCGTTCTTGTTGTGCGAGTGGTGGATTCCCATGCTTGAATGATGATGTTTGTTTTATGATCATGTTTGATTTGATTCTTTGTATTGGTTGTTGGTGTATTGTGAGTCTTATACTTACAATAACATCAGTTGTCTAGTTGGGTTCTTCTTTTACCTTCCACCTCCCTGTCTTGCTCCTTTCTATCTGTTGTTTCGATGGAGATCATAGAGAAGCAAGCTGAAGGCAACACCAATGTCGACAAATAGAGATATCATCGTCACCACCGGCCAGATGGAAGCAAGTTGAAGAAAACAAGAAAAGTTGAAGACTCAAGATTTTGCCTGGCTCGACGCTAATCCTGTTTATCTGTCTCCTCCTTGTTTCTTCTTTCTTTGAATCTCGGGACGAGATTCCTTTTAAGGGGGGTAGTTTTGTCACACCCTGAAATTCTCCAATTTCAGGATGTGAATTTTAAGAAAAATTAAACAACGATTTTCTCTCAATTTTTAAAATTTTTCCAACATTTATTTATTTTACAGAGAATTTAGCTAGAAAGAAAATTAATTGGGTGTGTTTCTAAAAATAAATAAATTGCTCTCTGCGTGTTGCATTCATGCCGAGTTGCATCTTGGTGTTTCATGAGTGCTAAGATTTAAAAAAAATGCGTTCTTTAAACGTCTAGGTTTTTCCGAGAATTTTCCACACTTTTCTGGAATTTATTCTCACCTTTTGGGAGCTAAATCTATTTAATAGAAGGCTCTAAAATCCTTTTCACGAGCTCCTTATATTTTATTTGGCCTCCTCGTGTCCAAATCTATCTCTAGGATTTTTCCTAGAGTTTTTGGGATTTTCTGAGTATTTTTCGTGCTTTAAAAACATTTTCTAGATTTTTCTGGAATTGTTTTCGCATTGAAAAGTATTTCCGGAAATTAATAACTTAATCCTTTTCCTTAACGGATCGGGCCGGATCCGGCGGAACCCGACCCGACCCGCTCGACCTAACCCGCTCCGCCCCTTCTCTCTGCCGTGGGCCCCGCCTTCTCTTCTCGGGCCGAGCCTGCGAGGCCCGAGTCAGGCCCGGCAAAGCCCATCATGGCCCGCACGCGGCCAAGCGCCGCCGCCGCGCCCTTGGCGTGCGCGCCAAGGCGGGCCCGCGCCACGCGCCTATAAAGGGCGGGCGCTCAGCGCCGCGCCCCCTGCAGCTCCGCCGCCTTCGCCCCTCCGCGCAGCGCGCCGCCACCTTCGCCGCGCAGCGCCGCCGCCGGATGAGTCGCCGCCGGCCGTCGCCGCCGTTCCGGTGTGAAGGAGCGCAGCCGGACGACGCCGTGACCGCCAGGAGCATCGCCGAGCCGAGCCGCTTGTCCGCCGCCCGTCGCCGTCCTCTCCCGGCCGCCGGAGCGCCGCCGCCGCAAGCCGTCCCGACCCGGCCGCCCTCCGTCCGCCGCCGGCCGATTTCCCGCCGCTCTCGTCATCCTCCGCCGCCGGCGAGAACCTCCACGAGCCCGCCGTCTCACCCTCTTCCTCTTGCTCAGGTTCGCCGGAACCCTAGGAGGCCAGAGCGCCGGCGATTTAGCCGCTCAGCGCCGCCGGCCGTTCCCGTCCGGAGGAGGAAGAAGATCCCTGCGATTTTTGCACTTTGGTCCCTGGGAAGTTTGGTAATTATTCCAAGAAGTTTTGTGTCTTGGATTATTTGCAGAAAAACCCCTGGATAGATCTGCTCTTTTCAATCTAAACCCGGTCCTGATATTTTGCAGATCTAACCCGAAGGTTTTGGCTATTCTCGGCGACTATTCACTGAGTCTACGGAATCTTTTCAGCTGGCCCCTGAAATCTACGGTTAATTCCGTTCAGGTCCCTGCAGCTTTGTTTTAGGTATAACTTCCACGTTTTAAATCCGTTTCGACCCGTTCTTGTTTCGTTAGACTTGTAATCACTTAAATTACGTGTTAGTGATGTTATTCATGATAGTTGTGTTTTTCTAAATTAATTTTAAATATTAATTTGATTAATTGCTTATAGGCATGTTTTGCAATTAAAATCTATATAGCGTTATACCACGTGCTTTCATAATGAAATTTAATTTGGATAATGTTTATTCAATTACCTTTTCTGAATAAAATTTAATTAGGCTATATCTCGGCTTTATTAAATAATATTAACTTGATTAATGCTCACTTACAACTAGCTTTTCTAATTAAAATCAAATTAGGCATACCACGGCTTTTATAAGAGAAAGTTAATATGATTAATGTTATTATAATTTATTTATGATAATAACATGATTAGTGGAACACGTTCGATAAACTTATTCGTTTAGATGTTTCATATGTCTTTCTTTTCTAAAGTTAAATGTTTAATTGAAGTAACAAATACTTGGTTATGTTTAAATAAAATATGACTAGGTCTTATTGCGTCTTTCTAACATAAATGTAATTTTGATTAATCTTAACATAGGGTATTTCTCTGAAGTATCCCTTATATCGTCTTTTCCCAATTAAAATAAATGAAGCACCTAGCTCTTGTTTTGATAATTAAAATCTTTCGTTAGTTTGTTTATAATCGCAGTTCCAGCGTTTCCTGCGTCTTTGTGTTTGTAGCAACGAGCCCCATCGTTTAGTACGCTCTTTGAAAGCTTTTATTTTGATTGGTGTATTGTTCTTAGTTGTCTTTGTTTGCTTGCTCTAGAATGTTTGTTTTGCTTGGATGATTGCTGCGAGTAGAAGGAACTCGGTTCGAGAGCTCGAAGAGTTGAAGAATATTCTGAGCAGCTATTCTTGGATTTAAGGCAAGTGTGTTCTTGATATTTTATCCCAATAACTTTACTTAATCACCATTGCATTGCTCTGCATTAATATTGATGGGTCCTATTAAGGTTTGCCTAGTCTTTCATGATTATTCCTTGTCTGTCTGGGTTTATCTTTATGTTGGGTAGCGCTGCTAGTTGCTATACTTGGGTTATGGTGGTTCTAATGAACAACAATGACAAACATGCTTTACTTTATGTTATACCTCTGGTTAATTACAAGATCATATTATTTAATCGGAACATGGAGAACCACCCGGGAAAACAGTACAACCATAAGAACTAATGGGCTCTGGTCTTGGCTAATTAATTAGAAACTCTAGCTTGGGATAGTCTTACCTGTACTGGGCAAGAGGGGAAGCGTTGACGGTGTATAGCCCGGCCCTTTTTGGGAGGAAGCCTTTGCTAAGGTGTGCCCATTAGAGAGGGTTATGCCTGCTTCGGCTTGGAACCTTAGCGGACTATCACTTGTTAGGGAATCTTTGTAAAGGCCTTGTTGCGTCCCTATGCGGTCACACCTCGGTAGTGTGATACGTGCTTGGCCAGCACAGCGTGGTTGGGTTTAAAGTTCTTTTGGACTTTTACGCGACTTATGGTGAAAGTGTACAACCTCTGCAGAGTGTAAAACTGATATATCAGCCGTGCTCACGGTCAAGAGCGGCCTGGACACTCACATGATAATTGAACTTGAAGATGGACTTAAATCGTGGTTCTCGTTGTGCCATGTGCTTATGGCGCTCTGTTTATATTAATGTGGGTTTTGGTATATACTTATATGTTAGTAAATATGTGCTAATAAAAGTTTGACCAACTAAAATTGCTTATCGCTTTAAACCCTCAGCCTTTCCTTAATTCAGCCTTGCATTCATACTTTTCCCACACTTGCTGAGTACGACATGTGCTCACCCTTGCTATAAACAATGTTGCTCAGAAGAAGAAAGCTACTGTGGAGTTCACTGAAGACGTTGCTGAGTGCTAGGCGTACGCAACCCCCGGTCGTCTGCTTGTGGAGTTGGAGCCTCCGTTTCCAGGATTTGAGCTGTGCAATACTCTGATTCATTTTCTTTTACGTGATACTGTCTCTATTATTCACTTTTTGTTCGCCATATGTGTGAAACTTGATCCTGGCACACATACGGTGTGCACTCGGTTTTGTTTTGCAGAACCGGGTGTGACATTATGGAAATCCGAGGTCTTCATTTCAAAAAGAAATTTGAGAAATCCATTCGGAAAAAAAAGAAAATCTCGGATTAAGGTCAAGGAAATCCTGAGTCGATCCTCTTAAGTGGGGTAGTAACCCAAATGAAAAAAAAGGTACTTGACCTCAAGAACTTGAGGATTAAAACCACTCAGGAAAAGCATTACATCAAGTACACCTGTGGGGGATATAGTACCCGGGTGCCTCACGAGCAAGCTTGCCAGCCCACCAAAGGGGGCGGCCCACCTCATCGTTCTGGACCTGAAGACGTGCGGGACAAGTCGGCGCACGGAGGAAGGATCTGGAAGGAGAAGTCCTAGTTGGAATAGGAATTATTGTAAAGAAGGAAAGGATTCTTAGAGATAGGATCGGATACAAACCGACTTGTAACCCTGCCCCCCGATATATAAGGCGGGCAGGGACCCCCTCCAAAACATCTGAACACATCGCAACTCACAATCCACGCAATACAACACCCCAAAACAGGACGTAGGGTATTACGTCGAGTCGACGGCCCGAACCTGTATAAACCCCTGTGTCTGTCCATCCTAACCATCCTGCTTCCGATCTTTGCGATCTTCCCTGCATTACAAATCACTTCCGTGGGCTACCCCGTGGAAGACTGCCGGAGATAATATCACCGACAGTGGCGCGCCAGGTAGGGGGTATCGCCGAGATCAATCTGGTAAGCTCGATGGATCGTGTCAAGATCTTGGACAGCTGCAACCTCCCGGACGTCGACGAACTCGAGATCCAGTTCGGGGACGTCATCACCGCCGCCTTGGATACCCGAGCGGCAGGAGCTACGGTCGCCACGGAGGTCTCCTCTCTGGCGCCGACTTCGGCCATCACGGCTCAATCCGGTCCGATCGCATCTGATCGTGCCGGATCTACCCCGCTGAGTCCATCGCAGAACGCGAGGCCAGACCAGTCGGGAACGGATCTACAATCACTCGGTTCCGATCCGACTCCTGAGAGTCGCGTCGCCGAATCATCGCAGAGCGTAAACGCTCAACCAACACGCGTCCAGAGCCCTGAGGTCATTACTGTTCAGACCCCTGGCTTTTGCGCGCTTGCTCGGAAGCAGAAGATGAAGGACACCGTCCAGTCGAATGATTACTTCTCTGGGAGCGACTCCTACGGGTTAGATCTACTGGGACCCTGTCGGTGATATTATCTCCGGCAGTCTTCCACGGGGTAGCCCACGGAAGTGATTTGTAATGCAGGGAAGATCGCAAAGATCGGAAGCAGGATGGTTAGGATGGACAGACACAGGGGTTTATACAGGTTCGGGCCGTCGACTCGACGTAATACCCTACGTCCTGTTTTGGGGTGTTGTATTGCGTGGATTGTGAGTTGCGATGTGTTCAGATGTTGTCTCTTGTGTTGAGTTTTTTTGGAGGGGGTCCCTGCCCGCCTTATATATCGGGGGGCAGGGTTACAAGTCGGTTTGTATCCGATCCTATCTCTAAGAATCCTTTCCTTCTTTACAATAATTCCTATTCCAACTAGGACTTCTCCTTCCAGATCCTTCCTCCGTGCGCCGACTTGTCCCGCACGTCTTCAGGTCCAGAACGATGAGGTGGGCCGCCCCCTTTTGGTGGGCTGCTAAGCTTGCTCGTGAGGCACCCGGGTACTATATCCCCCACAGTAGCCCCCGAGCACTTCTTGACCGATCGTTGGCTGTAATTGTTCCGTCTTTTCTTGCATGATTCAAGTGCTCCAAGTTGTCTAAGATCTCATCCGAGTGGTTTCGAAGAAGATCCGAGTGGTTTCGAGGAAGATCCGAGTGCATGCTCAGACGTTCCTGAAAACAATTCTTCAATTATAGTCATAGTGAGGGGAAGGAGTGCTCTTTTTCACGACGCGACAGCGAAGTGAATACACTTAGCCCCCGGGCTTTGGGCAATTTTAGTATGAAATTGGCCAAAGGTCTTCAATTTTTACCCATCTGTATCTTGATCTTCAATGGTGTGCACCTCCAGGTGCACCCATTGGGTGTAGCCCCCGAGCCTTGAGCAGAATAGAATATTCTGGTCGAGGGTCAAAAAGCAAAATATTATGAATCTCTTTTTAAACTTAATCCATCAATGGTGTGCACCTCCAGGTGCACCCATTGGGTGTAGCCCCCGAGTCTTGTTACGACTCAGCATGATCGTGTCAAGACTCTGAAAGCCATGAATTCCGACTGATTTTTCAGCCCCCATGCCTCTGGACATGGATTTTAGATAATCTTTTCCTTCAGAGGCTTTTTTATTTCCCCTTTATAAGGATTTTGTCCTCAAGTTCTTTGAACTCGGCATGACTTCCGAGTCGTGTCCCACGACTCAGCTTGACCATATGGTAAGCCATCTTCTCACAAGATTTATACTTGTCAGCATTTGACCCAGATTTCTGAGTCAATTTAGCGATAGTATCGCATGCCTTACGTAAAAATCAATTGCAAGGATGCAATATTAATTGCAAAATCAAGTCTGGTCGTCGACTAATTTTAGCCTCACGACCGAGTGGTTTCTGCCCCTGAACCCTAGCTCAGGAACCCACAAATTTATTATCGTAACAGAACCGAAAGGTCGTGCTATATTTCAGCCCATTTAGGCCCACTACTCCGCAAAGTCCGTTGCGTCCCTAACGGTTGCTTTACGGAAGGCGAAATATCGCGAGATATCGCGACTCCTTACCGCATCTTTGAATTCAAAGCGACGGGACGTGCCTGCGTCGGTTGAGTTCCCGAGACACGCGATTTTCCTTCACCGCATCCAAGTTCTTCTTTCTTGCCTGCGCGCGGGAGGAACGGTTTATTCCATTATAAGCCATCCCCGCCGCAATCTTTTTACTCTCCTCGCCATTTGCCTTCACCGCATCCAAGTTCTTCTTTCTTGCTCAGGCGCGAACTTGTGTGTTCAATGCCACCCATTGGGTGTAATTCTGGTTAAAAACTGAACCCAACATTGAAATGCAGAGTCGAGCTGCCGAAGAAGCACTCGAAAGAGCCGAGTGGTGGTAATTGCCAATGTTCTGTCCAAGGACGTTGTCGATGAGGCTGGCCCTTCTAGTGGTGGCGATCCTGCAAATTAAATTTTGTAGATTACCTGTAGTATTGATAGTAGAAGTACTTTGAACAATGTGTAATCTTCTGTGCTTGTATATAAGTTTTTATGTGACTACTACTCCCTTTCTTTCTGCGCTGGCCTTAATTTCTGAGTGGTTGACTTGTTACGGAGTAGATTAGCCTCGTTGGTCTCAGTCTCATGCCGCAGAGTCTTTGTCGTGCGTTTAGAGCTTTGACTTGGCGAGTACTTTCCCCCTCGATTTAAAGTTTGTTCCACTCGTACTTTATGTGCGTGACACGAAAGAGGAAATTCGAGTAGTAGATATAGATGGGAGATGAAATCAACTTTATTGATAACTCATATATATAATTCTGCCGAGTTGAGACTGGGGATGATTATCCACAAAAAACCACTCGGGGAAGATTATTAAAGAATATCTTAAAGAAATAAGAAATTTATACATGACCTGTCGGTTGGTGAGCTTCTGCTGGCGCTTCGTCTCGAAACCTTTCGGTCCTCCGTAGATCATACGGACCACTCGGTCAGCCTCATTGCTCATCGAGCATGCGCTGGAAATCTTCTGGAGTTACCCGGCCTCTGGACCGGTCCAGGGCGGCGACCATGTCTCCCTCGCTCTTCTTCTTGCGAGGTTGGCTGTCATTGCGTCGATGGTCGTCGTGTCGGTCTTCGTCCTCGCGGCGGTCGCGTTTGCGAGTCGTCTTGTTCTCTTCTTCCCAGCGACTTCTGATCTCGCTGAGCTGTTCTTTTTCCGCGATCTCTGCGTCCGCCCACGTGCTAGCGACCCGGAACATGTCATTGACAGTCGCGGGTGGCTTCCTAGTCCACTTGTGAATCAGTCTCCCGTCGGAGATGCCGCGCTGGAAAGCCGACATCACCTCCTGATCCGTGACGTCCGTGATGGAGTTGCGCTTTTCTGAGAACCTGCGCACGAAGTCGTGCAGGGTCTCGTTCTTGCGCTGCCTGATCTGACCGAGGAGTCGCTTGCTCCCGGGCCTTTCCCAGGTACCGAGATAGTTACCGATGAAGAGTTCGGTAAGCTGCTCCCAGTTGTCGATGGCGTCCTGCGGGAGTCCTGCCAGCCAGTTGCGGCAGTCCTTGGTGAGCATGATGGGAAGATAGTTGGCCATCACGTCCTCGTCGCCGCCGGCCGCTTGTACGGCGGTGTAGTAGATCTGAAGCCATTGAGATGGGTCAGATTTCCCGTCGTACTTGTCGATATCCGACAGCTTGAAGCTTCTGGGCCACGTCACGCTTCTCAAGCGCTCGGTGAACGACTGGAATCCGCCGATCCGACCTCTAGGGCGGGAATCGCTCGGACCCGATCCGTCAGCTGCTCTTGGGGGTGTGCTGTCCCTCCTGCGATCCCGGTCCCTGGGCGGGGAACGGGTCCTCCGATAGTTCCGAGTTCTGGGTGGAGTTCGGTCCTGTCGGTAGGTTCTGTTGCGCGGTGGAGTTCGATCTCTTGGCGGAGTCGGTCGCCTGGGTGGTGGAAGCACTCGTCGTCGTGGCGGAGTGCGACCGCCATTGTTGCCGCGCCTTGGGCTACCGGAGAGGTCAGAGTAGTCTGACTCTGTCGAGTAGCCGCTTCCTGTTGGGGTTACGACGGGGATTTCCATGATCCCGATCGTACTCTTCGCGCCGTCGGATTTCCTCACGGTGGCGCTCTTCGGTGCTGTTGGTGATGACGTCCCTCGCATCTCGATCTCTGTTGATCGTGGTGCGGAGGTCTTCATCACGACCCGATCCGCCGCCGGCCCGGTGTCGAGATGGACCGGGCTCAGGAGCGTCCGTGGTCGTTCTGCCTTGCATCTGGTGAACCTGGACGGAGGCGGCCTGCACGAGAGCCCTTACCTTTTCCAGGCCCGGAGTGTTAGGTGGCAGCCGATTGATTTCCTCGTTGATAGTAACGAGGTTCTGGACCGGTGTCTCGTAGACGTCGTATCCGTTGAACTCGAACATGCCGTCACGCATCAGGTTCCGGGCGCTCCTCCGGTCGTGTTGATCCCGTTGGCGACGATGATCTTCAGAGTGGGGCTCCTGGAGTCGAGCAGTGCCAGATCCTGACGCGGTGGCTCCGTGCGGTCGTGCGGCTCTGCGAGTCGCCCGACTGGCGTTGCGTCCTCGACGCTGGTTCCTGGCTTCAGTCGTCTCCTCTGCAGGAGTGACCTCATCTTCTGAGACAGGATTCGTTGGCGTTGCTGGCGCCACCATGTAGCAATATGATCCGACTCCTTCTTGCGCGAGGTAATCTTTCTCAGACTCGGAGAAGTCGGATGTGGGCGTATAACGCTCCAAACTACTCGGAGTCAATTCTCCGAGTGATCCTAGTAGTTCCGGCTCTGTAGAGGCATCGGACACTGCGTATCCTTCCGGCAGATCGTCCAGGATTGACGGTCCCAGTAGATCTAACCCGTAGGAGTCGCTCCCAGAGAGGTAATCATCCGTCTGGATGATGTCCTTCTTCTTCTGCTTCCGAGCGAGCGCGCAAAAGCCAGGGGTCTGGACAGTAATGACCTCAGGGCTCTGGACGCGTGTTGGTCGAGCGTTTACGCTCTGTGATGACTCGGCGACGCGACTCTCAGGAGTCGGATCGGAACCGAGTGATTGTAGATCCGTTCCCGACTGGTCTGGCCTCGCGTTCTGCGCTGGACTCAGCGGGGTAGATCCGGCACGATCAGATGCGATCGGGCCGGATTGGGCCGTGATGGCCGAAGTCGGCGCCAGAGAGGAGACCTCCGTGGCGACCGTAGCTCCTGCCGCTCGGGTATCCAAGGCGGCGGTGATGACATCCCCGAACTGGATCTCGACTTCGTCGACGTCCGGGAGGTTGCAGCTGTCCAAGATCTTGACACGATCCATCGAGCTTACCAGATTGATCTCGGCGATACCCCCTACCTGGCGCGCCACTGTCGGTGATATTATCTCCGGCAGTCTTCCACGGGGTAGCCCACGGAAGTGATTTGTAATGCAGGGAAGATCGCAAAGATCGGAAGCAGGATGGTTAGGATGGACAGACACAGGGGTTTATACAGGTTCGGGCCGTCGACTCGACGTAATACCCTACGTCCTGTTTTGGGGTGTTGTATTGCGTGGATTGTGAGTTGCGATGTGTTCAGATGTTGTCTCTTTGTGGTTGAGTTTTTTTGGAGGGGGTCCCTGCCCGCCTTATATATCGGGGGGCAGGGTTACAAGTCGGTTTGTATCCGATCCTATCTCTAAGAATCCTTTCCTTCTTTACAATAATTCCTATTCCAACTAGGACTTCTCCTTCCAGATCCTTCCTCCGTGCGCCGACTTGTCCCGCACGTCTTCAGGTCCAGAACGATGAGGTGGGCCGCCCCCTTTTGGTGGGCTGCTAAGCTTGCTCGTGAGGCACCCGGGTACTATATCCCCCACAGACCCTCAATCCTGGACGATCTGCCGGAAGGATACACAGTGTCCGATGCCTCTACAGAGCCGGAACTACTAGGATCACTCGGAGAATTGACTCCGAGTAGTTTGGAGCGTTATACGCCCACATCCGACTTCTCCGAGTCCGAGGAAGACTACCTCGCGCAAGAAGGAGTCGGATCATATTGCTACATGGTGGCGCCAGCAACGACAACCAACCCTGTCTCAGAAGATGAGGTCACTCCTGCTGAGGAGACGACTGAAGCCAGGAACCAGCGTCGAGGACGCAACGCCAGTCGGGCGACTCGCAGAGCCGCACGACCGCACGGAGCCACCGCGTCAGGATCTGGCACTGCTCGACTCCAAGAGCCTCACTCTGAAGATCATCGTCGCCAACGGGATCAACACGACCGGAGGAGCACCCGGAACTTGATGCGCGACGGCATGTTTGAGTTCAACGGATACGACGTCTACGAGACACCGGTCCAGAACCTCGTTACTATCAACGAGGAAATCAATCGGCTGCCACCTAACACTCCGGGCCTGGAAAAGGTAAGGGCTCTCGTGCAGGCCGCCTCCGTCCAGGTTCACCAGATGCAAGGCAGAACAACCACGGACGCTCCTGAGCCCGGTCCATCTCGACACCGGGCCGGCGGCGGATCGGGTCGTGATGAAGACCTCCGCACCACGATCAACAGAGATCGAGATGCGAGGGACGTCATCACCAACAGCACCGAAGAGCGCCACCGTGAGGAAATCCGACGGCGCGAAGAGTACGATCGGGATCATGGAAATCCCCGTCGTAACCCCAACAGAAGCGGCTACTCGACGGAGTCAGACTACTCTGACCTCTCCGGTAGCCCAAGGCGCGGCAACAATGGCGGTCGCACTCCGCCACGACGACGAGTGCTTCCACCACCCAGGCGACCGACTCCGCCAAGAGATCGAACTCCACCGCGCAACAGAACCTACCGACAGGACCGAACTCCACCCAGAACTCGGAACTATCGGAGGACCCGTTCCCCGATAAGAGACAAGTAGTTACAAAGGGAAAGAATTTCTAAAATTAAAAGGAAGAAGAAATTCCTTTTTAATAAATATTGGAAATCCTCATCGACGTCGTAAATTAGAGAAATACTAGAAGAAAATCCTAGATCTTCTTTCTAGCCCTAAATCTCGGGACGAGATTTCCTTAAGTGGGGTAGATCTGTAACACACTCAAAATTAAGTAGAATTAATTTAGGATTAATCACTAGATTTATTAAAGTAAATATAGACTTAAAAGAAAGTGGGTAAGAAACTATAAATAATTATGGAGAAAATAAAAGGGATGCTCTTAACTCGAGTGCTCGACTACGACCAAAATAAGTCTCTAAAACCCTAGAATAAAACTAGAAAAGGTTAGGTTTAAATTTGAATTCAAAAACCTATTCAAATAAATGGAAGAACTACCTAAACGTTAATTGGGCCGGAGCTCTGTTTTCAGCCCAACCTTCCTTTCAAACCCGTCGTGAAGTCCACAAAACCCCCCTGAATCCTCCACTCTGTCCGCCTTCTCCCCACCCCACACGCGGCCCGCGGCCCAGCCGCCTCCCTTGCCCCTGGGCCACGCGACTTCCCCGCTCGGCCCAGTAGGCCGCGGCCCACGCCGCCCCTTCCCAGACAGCGCAGCCCACACGGCCTACGCGGCCTGCCTTCCCACCTTAATCCACCCTGCCCTAGCGCCGCCGCCGCCGCCTACGCGCGCGCCGCCGCTGCTCTTGGCCGTCGCCGGCCAAGCTCCGCCGCCCGCCAGCGCCTACCCCACCGCCCTGCGCGGGCGCCAGTCACATCGCGCGACCAAGCGCCACGCGCCCCCTCCCTTCCTTCACTTCCCCTGCCACCACGGGGGACCTGAGCGCCATTAATGGCGCCCGGGGTGTCCATGCCGGCACCCATACCTCCGCCCCTCGCGATGCCCCTATGATGCCGTAGGCTTGGCCCCCCTACAAGCTCACCACAGCCGCCCGATGCGCACCCCATGGCCGTGATGAGGCCCCAAAGCTCGGGCCTGCCGCGTGTCACCACCGCCGGCCGCCGCGGCGAGCTGGCGCCGACCTCCCGAGCAGGAGCTTCGCCGGGCACACCCTCCACCGCGACGTGGCAACCTCCGCAGGCCTCTCATCCGCCTATAAAAGGAGGAGCACCCCTCCCTTCCCTCGCCACATTTTGAACCGAGCCGAGCCGCTCACCTCCCATGGCCGCCCCTCCACCCTCCCTCTATCCCCGAGCTGGCACCTGAAATGGAGCCGCCTCGTCCTCCTCTCCACGCCCGTGCCTTCTCCACAGGCCGCGGTAGCCGGAGTGCCAAGATCCGGGCGAGCTCCAAGCTCCCCCGCCCCTTCCCATGGCGCCCAGGCCAGAGGAGGAAGATGACCCCTTTGGGTCTGTCATCCTCCCTCCACCTGCTGGCTGACATGCGAGGCCGGGTGCCGTCCCGCCCGCATGAGCTCGGTCCACATGGACCGCAGGCGCGCGGAGCCCCGGTCCACGAACCGGCTTCACGGCACCCCGCCATCCGTGCGTCGGGTGGACTTGGTCCACCAAGACTAAGAGCGATACAGCCCCGGTCCACCGCGTCCATGGTTCTGGTCCACGGAACAGTAACCATGGCTGGTCCCCACCCGTTGCATCAGCCGCCCCGAAATTGCTACGTGCACCCCGGTAAGTGTACACAAACCTTTAGTTAGAGCCCTTCCTCACTTCTAAAAATTTTCTAAAAATACCCAAAAATACTAGGAATATTTCTAAGCCTATTAGTGCCATCCAATCCTTTTTAGCAACTCATTAGAGTCTAAATCCAATTATGCTGGGTTATAACCAATAGGAGGCCTCCATTAGTGTACCCAGAAAATTCCGTTTTCCATGTCTTAGCCCCATAAATCCTCAGAAAATTCCCATAAATACTAGGAGTTATTCTAAGCACTTCCATGTACTTAGTTCCCTAATATTTATATCCTAAACCTAGCCTAGCCATTATAATGCCTGAAACCCCGTCGTTACGCCACCCGTGTAAACCCTAGCCCCGTCGAAACCCCCGTCATCGCACCAACCGTCCGCAAACCCGTAGAAGTCAATAAAACCCTAGCCGTCTTTCTGCCCAAAGAATAGATAAGGATTCTCTAGAAACCCATATCAGGTATTCGGGATTTAGTCATTAGAAATCCATGTAATTCCCAAAATACCGATAATCATCATTCCAGCCATCTTCTAGGGAATTATTTAATAGTTGTCTTCCAAATTCCCATCCTTTAATCCATTAATTATTCTATATAATTAATGGATTATCAATTCAACCCCTAGCCATTAGAATCCCCGCCTTCCTTTCCATTCTTCTTTTCCCTTTTACGAATTGATTGGTGTACTGTTATACTGATTATTATTTTCCTGTGTTTTATCGATAGCATGACCGGGCCCTGACGAGATGCCGAAGCTCCAGAAGGCCCGAAGCCCCGCCCGGGTCAACATACGGTATACGCCTGCGTAAAGAACGTCTAAGGACCAACAATGAAGGCAAGTCTCACCAATAATATCACCCAAATCACAAAAGTTTACCATTCCTGTAGTTTAAGCTATGAGGAGGCATCGCGTGAGTGAATGCCCGGCTCCGCTGTAGATATAGGATGCTTTAAGATTGGGAGTGGAAGGATGATCCCAAGGAGAGGATTCTATCCTAAAAGCCACTCTGATCCAGCTAAGGACCGGTTCATGGGAGAGTCTTTCTAATGCCCCGTACAACCATGCATGCCAAAAAGGTATGGCCTTCGGGAATACCTATTTATGTGAGGCCTTGACTCACACCCCACTAGCTAGCACTAGTAAACTGTCCCAAGGGGCCACGGCGGGCAACGAGTATGCTGGAGACAGCCCCAGATAGAGGGCTGGGACTGGCCGGCACGAGTCACATGTGACTGGGCTGGTAGGGCCTGATGGCAGGATTGCCATCCTTATTGCATGCATTACCCCGGGAAGGTCCTTTTGTGGATAGATATGTGATACCTGCTTAGGCCCCAGCAGCACCCGTGAACAGAGCTAGTGATTGGCTGTCTAGAAATAGACGCCAGTGGGTACGAGTCTCGTAGGTCGGTACCGCCTTACCGGAGGGTATGGGCTGACCGGATGCGTGGTAGATAAGTACAACCTCTGCAGAGTGTAAAATCTATCTGGATAGCCGCAGCTCTCGGCATAGAGCTGATATAGTCAAAGCCCCAATTGATTAGATTTCCTTTATTGCATGGGGAACCCGAACGGCAGGAGTGTCGATGACTGGGTTCTGGATTTAATATCGGGACTGGCAGGGAGGAAATGCCCCTCCAGGCCCAACCTTTGTATTTATTTTATTTTAATAATTATATTATTGAATTTGTGGGATTTGCTGGGTATTCAACTCTGAATACTCACTCTTGCTTTCATTGTCACACAGGTTTAGGTCTCCAGGGCGACGAGGTGCTGCAGCTCACTCCAATGGAGAAATGAGTGCCCGCCGCTCTCCGCTAGTTTAAAACGGTGAATAAATATTTAATTTATACGTTATTCACTGCTCTTGATACTAATCTGTGATAAGATCTGTCACTATGTAACACAGGGTCATCAGAGACGCGGCTCAAGTCTCATCGGAGACGAAATTTTTTTTCGTCTCCTTTTTTTCGTCACCGATCAAACGTGATCAGTGACGCGGTTTTTCCGCGTCACCTATCGGAGATGGCTCGGTGACGCGATTTTTACGCGTCACTGATGTACAAACTCGTTGATGCGTCCAGACTCAGCCGCGCCACTGATATACCCTGATAAGTGACGTTTCTTTACTCAAACGCGCCACCGATAGAGCTCGATCAGTGACGCTTGTTCACTCAAACGCACCACCGATAGAGCTTGATCAGTGACACTTCTTCACTCAAACGCGTCACCGACAGGCGTTGGTCAGTGACACTTCTGCTCTGAAACGCGTCGCCGATGGACCTTTATTGGTGACGCGTTTTAGCAAAACGCGTCTGCAATTAGACTTTCTGTTCAAAGACGCGAATCACCAAAACACGTCTGCAGTGTCCAATGAAGCATGCTATGCATGCCGCATGCTGCTCATAGCAGCATGCAGAATGCATAGCATGGTTCAGTAAAATCACATACAGATAACATTCAGGCATTACATTTGTTTAGATCCATCATCGACACATACAGATTGTTCATTTAGGCATCGACATTAGATAGTTCATTCAGGCATCAAACACATGTTCAGATCCATCATCCACACATACAGATAGGTTCACGACATACAGATAAGTTAATACACAACATACAGAGTTCATTCAGGACAAACAGATAGTTCAGCACATGAATAACTTCAGTACATTTGTTCTGAGCATTCAAGCACCTGGCCCTGGAGTGCTGCAATGGAACTCGCCTTTCGGGTCGATGACCTGGTGCACCAGGAATGCGGCGATCATTTCTCGGATTCTGCCCAGCTCATCTTTGCCAAGGGGCACTGTCGGCACTTCAAAACCCTGCAGTATAACATAACAAAGTTTGAAACTGAGAAATGACAAGTTCATGACATGAGCAAATAAGCAGCAAGCAAAACTAATTCTCTCTAAATAAGCAAACTGCTGCAGTTCAGAATTCTTTTCTGCTTAGCAGAATGTTTAAGCAAAATTCAGAGCTTAAACATTCAGCAAGCCATACACCCACATGAGCATAATATTCAGCAAGTGTTTAAGCAAGTTTTTAAGCAAAATGATCTAAACCTAACTTGGCTAAGCAAGTGTTTGGCACATGAGCATAATATTCAGCAAGTGTTTGGCACATGAGCATAATATTCAGCAAGTGTTCAGCACCACATATCTAAACCTAACTTGGCTACATCTTCTCCACAGCAAGTGTTTAAGCAAAATTCAGCACCACATATCTCAATACAAACTGACAGGATTCATAATATTCTGATCATTTGCCAAATATCACACCTAATAGTAAAGCACCTGCAGGAGTTTTTTAATTACATAAACAGAAAGCCATACACCACATGAGCATATAGGAAAAAGGATGCATGTGCAAACATAAACAATGTGCTCCTACAAGAAAGCACAAGAGTTTTTTCAATTTCACATAGACTGAACATAGACTTAGCAGGAACAACATCTTTTTTCATATGTTTCCCAGCATTAACACACCTAAGGCTTCATAATATTGAACTATTCATATCATCCAACCAAACACTTTGTAAAAATGACAAGTTTAGGACACATACCGAAGGATCATCTAGCTCAGCTATTTTCAAAGCCTCCATCATATGATTTGCTACGTAGAAGGCACATGCATTTCCAGGAGATTGCTGGTGACACCACAAATCATTTTTACAGTCAGAACTTAAAACATGGTAGCAGCCATACATGTGACAGCAACCACAATCACAAATCAGCACAAAACAATAGAGAAATTGCTTCACATGAATTAAACAAAAAGTGAAAAGATCTTCATGCACTTACTGGGAACTTAGTTGCATGTACCAAGGTCTTCTTGTCCAAGCCACTTGCAGCGCAGTATGAAAGGTATGCCCTACAAAGCATGCATTGGTTATGCTAGGAATTAAAAGAAGGCTAGGAACAAAAAGATGGCCAAGAGATGACTTACTCATTAATGACCTCTTTCAACAAGGTATGTTCACGCCCTTGGGCCCTACAAGAGTCAAAGTACAAGACTTTACCCCATTTTGGAACGACTGCTACTAAAATCCAGTGACCACCTGTGTTATGTGCAAACATGAGGCAGTCCTTCTTGGCAAAGCCTCTGAAGGCCTTTGTCAAATAATTCCCCACATAGGACTTGTCAGTTGTCATTGTAGAAAGTGACAACACCTCAGGGTCAAGTAGGCCCACAAGCAAGGCCTTCATCCTAGCTGCCCTAATCAACAACCTAAGAATAAGGTTCACATGTTACACATCTAATTGAAGAGGACAATGAACCATGCATGCCAGAATAAGGAAAATGCAACTTACAGTGTGAAGCAGCGTGTCAGTGATATATCCATTGCATCAAAGTTGAAGAGGCCATACAAATCATTGAAACCCACATGAAAAACCTCCGTGTCGCTGTCATGCAGCAGATGGATGCGCTTGAACTTGACCGCTATCCCATTCTTCTGATGTCCTTTACAATTTTGCAAGTAGTAAGAATGGAGAGCAGAGGTTGCAAGCCCTGCACTCTCAAGCTTAGCAGCAGTTAGCATTGGTTGTCCATATTTGAATTTTGGGTTCGGTTTTGTCCATGGCTGTTGGCGTTCCTTAGCCTAACAGATAAATCCGCAAGCGTACGGATGCCGATGTAGCTTTCACCTAGGAGTAATCCAGGGTATCGAATCCACGAGGAACGAGAAGTGTACTAGAAACGGCTCTGGTTTATCCAGGGACGATGGGAGTGAAGAAGAACAGATAAGTTGGGTAGAGGTAATCTAATGTCTACTTGCTAACCTCCTATCAGGAATACTTGATTCCTCTAGTTGCTTCGACGGCTAGAACGGGAGAACCTCAGAACGGGGTGAGAGAGGGGGTTCTCCGGGCTTAGCACTACTGTTATGAGTACACCCGAACGTGGTGGACTATGAAGGACGGATAGGGCTATCACCACCTGCCGCCTACCACTGCAGTTCCGTGGGGTGCAACACAACCTGAGGTAGCTAGCCAGCACAGGCACCACGCCTAAGCTTTCAGCTACTGACCTCCCCTCCCGCGAGTAGGGGAGGAAACCCCAAACAAGAGTCGCTGTCACTCGCGCAGACTCAGGTACTCGCAACTAGAGAAAGCATTCAAGAACTACTAATGTAAGGAGAGAAAGCAGTAAAGACAAAATAAGAGGAACTTTACTTGAAATGAAGCTTCATTCCTCGGAGGCACAAAGTTGGAGAGAGGCCAACACTTCGGCTCCTCTCCGGACACTCACCTCACCACTCAACCTATTTTCTAAGCTAGATAGGTAGCACTAAACTACACTTGGACTTCTCCCTTTCACCATGGTGTGTTGAATGGGGGTGGAGGTCGCCTTTTATAGCCTTCCAAGGGCGGTATCACGCGTAGGGATGACGCCAAGGACCTGCTTAGCTTCCACGCCAAAGGAGAGAAGTAACGGCCACGGTCATAGGCCGGCCGGCCTCCTTTAGGCCGTTCGGCCTGGAGATGGTGCCATTTGGCACCGTCTTTCTCCTAGACGATCCTGATGCTCTCCTAATGACGGTTGCAGTGGTGTTTGATCCACGCTCGGCAGTTAGAGGCCGGTCAACCTAGGGTAGACCGGCCGGCTTGGGTCTGGACCCTCTTGGCCCTCCGTTGCACCGGCGCGCTCAAGGATGGTTGCTTGTTGTCTGAAGAGGCGGTTCCGATCCAAAAGTTTGGTTTAGTCGTTGCATGTGGGCCTTCCGCTCCATGTCTTAGGCTTTTCGGTCTCAACTTCACTCATCCTTGTGAAATCCATGCTTGGGGTACTTTGGTGACTCCCTAAGGCCATCTTGCAAAGGTTGAGGTGGTTTGGTGGAGGTCCAGGGCCGGCCGGCCTTGTCCAGGTCGTTCGGCCTAGGTCAGGCCGACCGGCCGGACAGGTTTCGCCGACGATTTTCCCGGAAGCGTAACTTTCTCGTCCGGACTCCGAATTGGGTCATCCAAATATCCATTTCGATCATCTCGGAGAGCTCTTCGACATGGTGCTGTCAAATATGTGATTTGGGTTACTTTTGCACCATGTCCAAGTCTCCTTTGTCTCAAGATGAACCTTCACTTGTATGGCTTCACCAATGTTGATATTTATGCACCATATTATCTGTATTTCCTTGCAAAACATATTGGTGCACAAAACTCATGGAACTCATTAATTTAAATAAAATATTATATGAGCATCACTTAGTTCCTTCATTAAGTTGGGAATGTTGACGGTCAAAAGTGGCATATAGTGGCCGTCAACACACCCCCACGCTTAGATCTTTGCTCGTCCTGAGCAAAGGGTAGGATTTAGAACACCGGGCCGAGCAAGAACTAAGGTAGGCTTTGATCCACAACTTCTCAATGTAAAAGCTAGCATAAACATTATTCCAAAACATTTCTCATACCTGTGGGGTTTGAAGTGGCTATGATGCCTGCCGTCGGTGGTTGAAAAGTGGAACAACTCGAATGAAGATATAACTTCCCTCTTCATCAACCATACTTGGAGTTTTTTTTCCTTTAGAGAAGAATACCTTAGCTCATAAGATCCTCGGATGGCACTCTCGAGTCGCTCATGTGGTATTTTCATTCCTCACTGAGGCAAGTAGCCAGCCTCTCCCTACAATCTATAGGCTTATGTGGAGCTCGGGTAGGGGAAATGTAGGCCCACCTATGTTGTGTATATTGTTAAGTCAAAAATTGGTCCTAGTGGAAGTTGTGACACTTCATATTCCGATCATTGAGAAATGGATGGTCAAGGATGAGGGGGAAAAATGGACACGACACTAGCACAATGGACTGTGACGAACAAACCATATCTTGTGCTTGTGAGAGAAAATGGCCTTGAGTTGTACTCCTTATTTTTGCATGGATCCCCTTTTGAACCTTGGAGACTTGAGACTATCGAGCTTTCTTTTTCTTTCCTTTGCCCATGAATAGGCTTTTTCTTTTTTTTTTTACTCGATAGCTCCATGTCTTCTTTCAAAACATGGGGAAGATATGGCTGGAGTCATTATTTTGAAAGGCCATATTTTTGGATAAGATATGATCAAGGATATATGAAAAAGATGTGGGTTTGGTTTGATGGAGGAAATGTCTGGTGAATGCAAAAGTCCATTTGGAATCAACATAACCAGACGTGGGAAGGCTAGCAATAATGGATAAACGCAAAAGAAGAAATTATCGGTATTGAAATGTTACTCTCCCATAAGGACACAAAGTTTGACAAAACTCAACACAACTATAAAGGTGACATATGTATATGTTTGAGCATGTGAAATATTTGGCTCTGGTAGGAATTTTCAACCACTGAGGAATTCTGAGCTTAAGGGTTTTCATGATTTTTTTTCAAAGAAAAGTCTCCAAGTAAGAATTAATAAAGAAGGAAGAGACACTTCTATCTCATTATCTCACACTCGTCAACAACTTAGGCAAGATCCTCCTAAATTTTTGATCCCATAAGCATAGAGTACTAGTTAAGGAATAAAGCTTGTGTTTGCCGACATGTGAGATGCAAAGTTGTGATCAAGATAACTTGTTGTATCATCATTCATTTTTTTTATATGAACAAGAGGCTCAATCCAAAGATATGAACATTATAAAATAACCTCAAGTGGGGGAATAAAAGTGCAAACCGGCGTTGAAGGATTGACCATGCTTTGCTTCGTGCTCAAATTATGTCCTCCCCCATGCTCAGATTTTGCGACACGTGGTGCCAAAAACTGAGCGTCTGAGGCTGTAGCCTTTTGCCCAACTCTTCGTTTATTTGAGTCTCAACCTGAAAGGTTAGTGACAAAAATACCCGAAGGAAGCAGAGTCCTAAAATTATGTCATGAAACTTTGTTCGGTTTTATTTATTAAAAATAAAGATTTTTTTATTGTTATTATCATTTTTTATGATGGAATTTGAAAGAAAGAAAAGAATGAATAAAAAGACGGGTTACCTCCCAGCAGTGCTTGTTTATGGTCAAAAGCTCGACCCTGGGAGCCTCTTTTCGGAGTAGCAGCTAGCTTGGTGTTGTGGCTCCCTCCATCACCAATCTTCGGATGTCGTTTCTCTAGCTGCAAGGTTAGCACAACATACCACGACGAGATTTGCAATGCTTATGATAAACAAAATCATCCATAACCACCCTTTTGAAATTGTTTTGATGGGGCATGTGATGCTTGGAGTCATCGTGTGTGCTGATGGTGGGAGTAGATGGAGTATCCACAGGGAAACATGGATCTTTGGGTTTCTCAAAGACGAAATATCCATGCTCATCATTTTCTTCCGAACCCGACATGGAATATGCTACCTCAGGAATATCTACAGAGCAAACATTTTCAGAATCAAGCCTGTAGTATTCTTGAGGCGTATCTTTCTCTTCGATATGGAAGTCCTTTGATTTTTCTGGATCAAGAAGGAAAGCATTCTCCTCGAAATCGCAAAATTGATATGATCCTGGGAATTCTGAGGGGTTTGATGAGATAGGAGCTTTGAACTCCTCATCGGAAAATTCGAATTCATCTTCCGAGAATTGAAACTCTGGATTAAGGGATGGTGAATCCTCCTTAGGAGCTTTAAACTCCTCATCGGAAAATTTGAATTCATCGTCCGAGAATTGAAACTCCGGATCGAGGGATGGTGAATCCTCCTTAGGGGATTCAGACTTGTCCCTTGAGTATTGGAGACCCAGGAGTGTTGGGAATCGGGATGCTGTCTTAAAGAACGGAACATACTGCTGGGCATCGGTCCAGGATTCTTCTTGTGGGTCGGAGGTCACTACCTTAGATTTTCTATAAGCATCATCTTCTTTTTCTGGTGATGATGGGACATCACCGTATGCTATCGATTCATCATCATCGAACATGGAATAAAAGAAAGGTTGATGATGATCATAGGAGGGCTTAGGATCTGAGGTAGGGGGTTTTGGTTCGGCAACTTTCTGTGGGCAAGGTGACGGAGAATGACCAAAAGCATTCATTCTATCAGCAGGCTCTTGAAATTTTTCAGGCAGATCTTCGTATGCTCCGGTGTGCTCAGTATTCTTGAGCATCTTATCTAGAGTGGCTCTCCCCTCACTTACGGTTAAGAAGAAGAAAGAACCTTTAGAAGCTGCATCCAACTGGAGTGCACTCTCTTTTCTAAGACCACTAGCAAAGTGTTGTAAGCACATAGCCTCGGGTATACCCAAATCTGGCCCTGAAGCTAAAAGTTTGGTGAAACGAGCCCAAACTGCTCCCAAAGATTCTCCCTCTCGTTGCTTGAAAGAGAGGGCTTCTGTATGAAGGGCAACGACCTTCGATACGGGGAATAATTTGAGACAAAACTCATCTTTGAGGGTATTCCAATCAACTTTTACGGTCCCTACGGTCATATAATACCATTCTTTGGCAACATCAGTCAGGGAGAATGAGAAGAGCTTCCATTTCACTGTTTCGTGATACATGCCTGGTATTGAGATGAGGGAGCAGTTCTGCTCGAATTCTCGTAGGTGGGTGTAAGTATTTTCATCCTTGTGCACAGAGAAAGATTGTGATCGAACCAAGGCCGCAAGACTAGGGCGGATCTCGAAGCCTGAGGTATGGATGGGGTGTGATGAAGGTGGAGGCACCCAATGATTATGCCCTGGTGCCGAGAACTTACGGAGGGTGAGGGACTCCATGGGGAAGATAGGATGGTAGATTTTTTTTCTTTTCTTTTTTATATAACAAGGGATGGTATGGTGGGTGGAGTGATACAAGGGTAAACTAGGATGATACTAGTACAGCTACCGTTCCCCGACAACGGCGCCAGAAAGCTTGTTGGCGTTCCTTAGCCTAACAGATAAAGACGCAAGCGTACGGATATCGATGTAGCTTTCACCTAGGAGTAATCCAGGGTATCGAATCCACGAGGAATGAGAAGTGTACTAGAAACGGCTCTGGTTTATCCAGGGACGATGGGAGTGAAGAAGAACAGATAAGTTGGGTAGAGGTAATCTAATGTCTACTTGCTAACCTCCTATCAGGAATACTTGATTCCTCTAGTTGCTTCGACGGCTAGAACGGGAGAACCTCAGAACGGGTTGAGAGAGGGGGTTCTCCGGGCTCAGCACTACTGTTATGAGTACACCCGAATGTGATGGACTATGAAGGACGGACAGGGCTGTCACCACCTGCCGCCTACCATTGCAGTTTCGAGGGGTACAACACAACCTGAGGTAGCTAGCCAGTACAGGCACCACGCCTAAGCTTTCAGCTACTGACCTCCCCTCCCGCGAGTAGGGGAGTGTTGGAGGTACGACCATGGGCCCACAGGGACACATGGATTCTCCAGTCAGAGTCGTACCAGGCGTGAAGAACCCGAGTAGAGTACTTCAAGGACTCTTCTCGATATGGAAACTAGTTGTATGACTTGTAAACTACTCGGATTGCCTTGAAAAGCACTCTCCGAGTAGTAATTGGTTAGGATTCTACTCGAAACCAACCTTTTAACCCTGCCCGCCGTGAATATAAGGCTGGGCAGGGTGTGACACCCCGTGTCATTTATAGGTTTAGCACAAAGATTATGACAAATAAATCACTCATTGCATCACTCATGACATGATTAAGTGCATTGCTTGTAATGATTTTCATTTTATGAAAAGATTATGCATTAATTATATATTTCATATAAAAGAAATTAAATTGACAAGTGAGAGTTTTTACTTTGGTGCCTAACATGTTTTTGAACTCAGTGGTATGTTAGTTTGAAGATTCAAAAGTCAAATTTCGAATTTGAGTTCATTTGGTTCAAATTTGGTTAAGTTATAGCCTTTTCATTTTAACCCTTTTAGGAGCCAATTTAAAATTAAAATTACTTAAACATGATATTTTTGGCTAACATGAAAGTAACACTTTGAAGTATGTATTTTCATATAGGCATGATGAACTTGATCAAAAACATCTTTTACTTGCTCAAATTGATGGTCAAAGTTGGGTCAAACCACTGATTTCAGTCCTGTGGAAATCTGGCTAAGTCTTGGAAAAACAGCAGTTTTAGCCAACTTTAGGGCTCAATAACTTTTAATTTGAATCAACACCAAACCAAAACAAGTTCATGGTTTGAAAGCTGGTAGTTTAAACTTTTGAAAAATCATGAACAACTTCAGGTTTTCAGACTACAACTAATTTATTTTCGAGCTCAAAGTTAGCCAAATCAAATACAGTTCTGAACACTTAGACAAATTTCTGAGTTCCAGTTTTGGCCGAAGTTTGATCGAATCTATCTCCCAAACCAAATCGAATTGATCCAAGTGACTATAACAAAAGTTGTTCAGCTATGTATCCTCTACAACTTTTGTATTGGAGTTTTGGAAAGTTTATACATGAAAACTTGAGTTTTGAATCAAAGTTTGAAGGGGGTTTGGCGGTTACTGTTGATACTGAATCGACTTCGTCGATTCAGTAAAAGGGCAGGGCGAGCTGGCCGTCGGTGGCCGCTTGTGCCACGCGCCGCGCCTCACGGCCCTTGGACGCGTGCCATCGCTCCGCCTAGCCAGCTTGCGCCCAGGCATGCACTTTGCTCCGCTGTCAAGCCACGAGATCGCCACCATCGCCGGCCACCCGTCAACTTCCCCGCCGCGTTCGCCAGAGCGGTCGTGCGCTGTCGCCGGGGAAAATTCACCGCGGTTAAGTCACGTTTATCCAATTCACCGCGTCAGTTACTCCCTCACTTCGCCCTCGTCACCCTCGTCCACTCCGCCAGCCTTGCCACCCTCGCCATCGCCGGCAAACCTAAGAATTCCGGCCGCCATTGCCGCAACCCCACCTCGCCGTGGAACTCTACCTTCCCATCATTCCCCGACTCTCCCAACCGCACAAATGGATACTCCATGACTCCCTGAAGCCGTACACCATCTTCTCGTGAACTCCGAAGCACTGGTGAGCCGTTGCGCCGGCGAGATTCCCGGCCGTCCGCCG